>CM069921.1:16324884-16771324 GCA_036172225.1 Cryptocoryne crispatula var. balansae
GTGGACAACTAATTCTATGTGCATTCTCTTTCCAAAAGAGAACACAATCGTTCTTACATGCATCTATCTTTTCATAACTAAGTCCTAAGTCCTTAACAATCTTCTTAAGTTCATACCAAGTGTTAGGAACACTTGCATCCTTGATAATACATCCTTAAATAAAGACAATATACTACTCATGCATTTTCCGGTCAAACCATTTACCGACTTCAATCGAATCAACTTTAAAATAAATTTTAACTTAGATATTTACGTGCATCCTTCATATAGTGGTGTTTCTGCATCTCTTAATAGCAAGAAATGCTTGTGTGTTTCTATACTTGGTTCACCTTCATGATGAATAGATGGTCCTTGAATATTTTGAATGTCTTCAAGCATTTCTATTACATCGTCATTTAAATTCTCATGTTGTGCTTCATCTAATCGAACTTCATTATCGATACTTAAACTAGGTTCAATTTCTCCGTGACTTATCCACGTTCGATAATTGGACCATATGCCATCACATATTAGATGTTCTTTAACTACATCTCTTTTTAAAGTAAATGTGTTACAACACCGTCTACATGGACATTGAATCAAAGTTTTGTCTAATCCATGTCTAAATCGAGTCCTACATTCATCGTAAGCATAATCTAAAAATTCTTCTACTCCTTGAAGATACCTAGGACTTAATACGTTAGGAATATCTATCCAAGACTTATCTAAGCTCATCGTCATGTGTTAATATAAATAAAGATATATATGCACAAAAATAAACAATGAGATAAGAAAGTCTCGAAACAAAATAAACACAAACCAAACCACCTCCAAGAGAAGAAAGTCTCGAACGAGAATGTCGTTTGAAACTACACGAAATAAGAATTAAAGCCGTCATAAGATAAACATATTAATGACATTGAGTTTCATTAAAAAATTCTTATAAATTTTTTATCTTCTACTCTTGTTAAAGAAAAATCCAACTACGTAATAATATGTAACATAATATGTATTTATAATAATATATATTTATAATTGATGTAATATATATATATATTTAAATGTAACATAATATGTAAATAAAGTGGGTCAAATTTTGACAAATTGGGTCAACTAGTTTACCGGTTCGGTTCGGTTTGGGGAGGTGCCGAACCGAACTAAATCGATAAAAAGTTATCGGTTCGATTTGGTTCAAAAAACCAAATAGATAACTTATCAAACCGAATCAAACTATATACATATTATTTTTCTTAATAATAATGTAATGTTTTAAACAATTCGATCCAAGTAGTTCGGTCCGGTTTCATTCGATTTGTGAGCCTTCCGAATCGATGAAATCGAAACAGGGGTTCACACCGAGCCGAAGAAGCCGGATCGTTTAGCTATACGAGTGATCTTTTTGATTCATGTTGACGTATAATTTAAAGAAATCAGCATAATCTAATTATAAAAGACTTAATACACTACAATACGGCTATTTTTCTAAACAATTTATTACACTAAAATGCTTTCTACTTAATTTGGCATATATCATGATTTCCTAAAAAAATTACATGGTCTCAAAACACACGAGTGCTAGATGATTGACCACACAACTAACCCTAGCCGATATGAAATGAAAGATTTATCAATAAACATCCACTTTTCAAAAGACTACTTAAAAAATTCAAATAGAAACTAATGAATAAAATAATTTCACTTAAAATATACCTTGGAGGATAATGCCCGGACGGATGTAGCGAGGGGAGGGCGCTGGCACGCTGGCGGCGGCGCGACAAGGCGGCGGCGCCGGCGCAAGGAGGCGGCCGCGGCGGCGCAAGGGAGCGGCGGCGGCGGCGGCGGCGGCGGCGGCGGCGCAAGGAAGCGAAACGCGGCGGCGCAAGGAGGCGCGCGGCGGCGGCGGCGCGGCGGCGGCGGCGGCGGCGGCGCGCGGCGGCGGCGGCGCGGCGGCGGCGGCGGCGGCGGCGCGCGCGGCGGCGGCGGCGGCGCGGCGGCGGCGGCGGCGGCGGCGGCGGCGGCGGCGGCGGCGGCGCGTCGTCGCGGCGGCGGCGGCGGCGGCGGCGGCGGCGGCGGCGCGCGCGTCGAGAGCAAGCGGGGGGGGGGAAGAGGGAAGGTGCCGACGGGGTTTTGTAAACCCTTAATGTATTAGCGACGGCGAAGCCGTCGCATTTGCACGTTTAAGTACAACGGCGACGGCTCGAGCCGTCGCGAAAAATCGTCGACCGTTGAACGGGCGAAAAATTTTATTGCGACGGCTCCGAGCCGTCGCTAATAACTAAGTTGGCGACGGCTATCGGTAGCCGTCGCCATTAACCGGACCGATGGGTGTTCCGGTGCATTTTCTGGTTTAGCGACGGCTTAGGCCGTCTCTAATAAGCGATATTGCGACGGTCTCATAGAGCCGTCGCTTATATCTTTGTATTTGTCGACGGCTTTAATAGGGACGGCTTTAGCCGTCGCAATTAACTCTTATAGAGACGGCTTAATAAAGCCGTCGCCATTAAACCATCCCTAATAACTTTATTTCTTGTAGTGTATGCACCATTGCATCAACAACATTTCACAAGTAAAGCTATGTGATTACTCAGACAATGCACATTAAATTAAACAGATAAACAGAACCAATGAAACAGAAACACATCAATTCATGCAGAGCAAGTTCCATAATTCACAATTCCATGCAACAGACCCAATTAGAAATAATTCACATCACATTGAACATGCTAATCACAATTGATCTCTATTTAATATTAATTCAACAATTTATGCACATTATATGATCAAGAAGCTATTAATAGTAATTAACCATATTCCTTAATTATCTTGCCATCAATTTTCCTTCCAATTTAACTATTAATTATTTAAAATCATTCTAAACATGAATCAGATATATTTACAATCATACATGTCACAATTCATTTTTTTAATATATCAATACATGATGTTTCTTTTAATCAGACACAAGATATCTAATTTAATGATTACTAAACATTAATTAACAAAATTGACATCTATCTAATATAATTCATGAAAATAACTAGAACTATGCATGAATGTTATGAATGACATTCAAATAATCCCATGCAGGTAATTAAATAATTAAATTACTATTTATCACTAATTTCTAACTATTTATCTAATAAACATGTTATTAACACATTAATTATAATATTGAGTGCTAAGGATAAGTTGGGATGTCTACCTCGAAGAGAATGATATATCCCCGAGTCCAGGAAGCCCACACCGATTTGATCACGGGACGACCGAGACGAGGGTGAAACCGGACTATCCTCCAATCCTACGGTAAAAAAAAATGATAACTAGATCAATCAAACCACTTAATTTAAATAATTATATAACTAAGAGGAGAGGGGAGGGGGTTTAAACAGGAGAGAGAGAATGAGAGAAAGAGCGTGTTAGAGAGAGAGAGCGCGTGAGAGAGAGAGAGAGTGGCGGGAGAGAGAGCGCGTGGGGGGGGAGAGGAGAGAGAAGCAGGAGGGCGGTGCAGCCGCATGCGCCAACGGCGCATCCCTCCCGGGCACGCACGTGAAGCCACGCGGGGGCGGCATAAACTCGGGGAAGGAGGGGGGGAAGAGAGAGAAGGGAGAGAGGGAGAGCGGGAGGGCGTGGCCGCAACGGGGAAAGAAGAAGGAGAAGAAGAAGAGGGAGAAGGGCATCGGCGACGGCGACGGAGGGATCGGCGTCGGCGGCGGCGTCGACGATGGTGGAAGGAGAGAGAGAATGGTAGCGACGGCTGCACCCGCGGCGGCAGTGACAGAAGAAGAAGAAGAAGAAGAAGAAGAAGAAGAAGAAGAAGAAGAGAAGGAGGGGAGACAGTCGCGGCGGCGACCTCGCTCCGGCGGGGGAAAACAGAGAGAAAGAGAGCGGCGAGGCGGACACGGCGATGGCTTGGGAAGGGTCGGAACGGCAATGACAGCGAAGGTAGAAGAGAGGGGAGAAAGGGGCTAGTGGCGGTGACATTGAGGTGGAGAGGAGACGACGACGGCGGCGATTCGGGCGACGGTGGGAAGGTTCAAGACCGAACGGGGAGGAGATAAACGGAACGGGAAAGGCGGTTTGCGGCGACGGTAACGGGGGGTTGTGGCAGCATGTGGGATTTTTTGATTTTTTTTCAATTTCCACTTTTTGTCATTTTTTTACAGTATTACATAAAAAAACTATAATTAGTAAGATCTAGCAACCACAACAACTAATATTAATATGTTAAAATCAAGGACAATAAAATGATCGTGTGGGAAATCTCAAGTTCTCAAACCAAAAATGAACAACAACAATAAAATAGGCTGATTGCAGTAGCCAAAAATATGCATATTAAATAAAAATTGAAGGCCGATCATGTATCTAAAATATTCAAATTTGAACTTCACCTAGTCACTTATTTATGCAACAATCATCACTATGATCATAGCAAACCAAATAGCCTGGAAGAACCTGCGAAGAATAGGAAAAATAGGCAATATTCTCACTTTTTTTTTCTTTTACATAAATTGCATTTTGCTTCGAGAGAGGATACCACTAAGTAGAAGCTACCACCTTTTCAACTGGTGTATTGTTGCCTCCCCTTTGCATCATTGACCCATTTATGGTCAAGCATTTATACAAAAATAGACATGATAACTGATAAGTACTTGGTATTGGAAAGCGTGGGTTGCAGGTGATGTCATTGCCTTTTCGCCAATGCTTTATTAGACCTTTCAAGATCTTCCAAAATTCGTCCTAGCCAAGATGAAAGAAACAACAAATGTCAATTCTCGGACCAAAACATACATATAGCTGATTAAGTTGGACGACATAATCGGTGAAATAACTCCTTAGAAGATATCAATTTGAGAACAAAATTTATTACATTAAATTAATAATAATAATAATAATAATAATAATAATAATAATAATAATAAAGTTACATTGAAACCCTGATCAACTCTAAAACTTGTCAACCTTTCATAGACTTCATGAATTTTAATCCACTACATTGGGCAAGGGAGGTGGTTGCAGATGGGGAAGGGGGGATTTATGGAGAGAGGGGCTAGGGTGACATTTTTGTATTGTTTTTTTCTTTGTATTCTCAGGATATTACAACAAAAATTATGTAAGCTATAGTCTATTTTGTGTAAGATCATGTTCATGATCCCAAGATGAGGGCAATCCCGCAAAGACTCTTGTTGAGTAGCTGTTCAGCAACAAAAATCTTGCTTGTGAATGTCAACGTTGGAGAGAGGAATCTGGACACAATTACCTACTGAGCACCACCACATTTTTCCAGCATCATCGAGTTAACAGCTCTGAATAGAAAAAAATGTTAGGCTTGGCATCTAAAAGATTCAGATGCTTGGCATCTAAAAGGTTAAGAGCATTTTAGAGGTATAATTAAGAGGTTTATTCAAACCTTGGTTAGTGATTTTATGCAACTATAAAAAATGTCTCTCGATGGATGAATTAGAAATTAGAAGATGAATAAACCCAATCGAGATATGGCCGAAATATTGATGAAAAAATATATAATCTCAGCGGGATAGACACTTTGGAATATACTTCGTCTTTTGAGATAGATCCTAATGAGTCAGATAGAAAAGTTAGATGATGAGGGTTTATCTTTTGCTTTCTCATGAGAACAATCAATAATAAAAGGAGTGACTAGCGGGCAACAATTACAAGAGAAAATAAATTATAATTTTCAAGTGCTAGCACTACCAGATTTGAAAATGTTTAATATATAGCTCTCTGTTTTGAACTAGCTTTTAATGATTAATTGGTAAAAAGATATCACTACATGACTTTTACCTACGCGAAAATTCATAGGCATAAGCCATTTTCTCGTCATTAAATTGATTTACCTATCGACCCTCCCTACATGGGTCCATAAGCCTAGTACAAGTGGGTAGAAGTTTTACCTAAGGACAGATCCCGTAAGCATAATACCAATCTATACCTAAAAACTAACATGTGTAGGTAAAACTTATCTACTTGTACTATCCTTATGATTGTTCCGTAGATAGATCTGTAGGTAAAGTTGTTTACCTATGCATTTACCCGAGTCTATACCAATGGACACTCCCATAGGTAAATCATGATTTAGTAAAAAAAATATTTTCTAATAATTCATTAGTATTGCATTTACCTACAGGAGGAATATCTGTAGGTAAATATATACAATTATACAATCCACACTTGCTCAATATATTCACAACCTAAATATAGTTCACCCGTACTCAATACTTGCGCAACCTGAATCCTCATACTTGTACAGGAAACTCTCCATACATACAAACACAACTTGTTTAAACATTCAGATTGACTCTCACACTATTCACAACCTATTTAATTTCACAAACATTGAGTCATACAACATTCTCAACCTACTTGTTTTCACAAACATACACCATTCAAAACTTGTTTAATGTCACAAACATACAACTTTCAAAATTTGTTTGTTTAGCACAAACATGCAACTTTCAAAACCTACTTTGTTTCACAAACCTACAACATTTAAAACTTGTTTTATTTCCCAAACTTACATCACATTGACTACAAAAATTCAAGGATTTAACATAACATAAAATATCTGTTACTTTCTGCCATATTTCACATTCTAATGTAATCATCATTATAGAATGTAGCTTCATCATTGGAAGTGGATTTCATATGAAAGATAAATCCATCCTCAAGTTGGTCATGTTGTTTGGAGTGGGCTTAATAAGGTCATGCTATTGCATTTTGGAAAAAGGAAAATATTTTTTGTAGTTTGACTATTGTGAGAAATGAAATATCAATTCCAATTGCAAAATATTGTGTGATATACTATGTTTGAATGTTGAAACATGTTGTGTGAATATTGTATAGTTGTGACTTGTGAGAGTATTATGTGACATTTTTTATTCTTTTTCTATTTTTTCTTCTACCTCTGATCTTCCCAGATATTGCCAATCTCTGAAGTCTTCTTACCAGACAAAACTAAAGGGACTGGTTCCCCTTCCATCTCATCCGTCTCTGGTTACTTCAGGCATTAATAGGTACAACTCTAATTGTTTCTAAGTTCTTTTTTCCCAAGCCTTTTTGTTTAAGCTTAAACTCATAGCATCCCATGTATCCTTGAAACCTGAAGGTCGATTCTAATCTCTAACAAAACCCTGTAAGTGTTTATACTTTAATGTTGAGGGCATCAAGTCTATAATCAAAACCAAGACCCCTAGTGTATTATGGTCCAAGCTTCATGATTTAACGAAAAAACTTGAAACCAATTTTTTTATAGAATCTATCATGTTACAAGTTATTGTTAGATACATATTTATAGTACACAAATATAAGATTGCATAATTTTATTTTTTAAATTTTGTTATCATTACAAGTTAGTTTCAAGATACATTGATGAGCATTCCTATGTATGTGGAGAAGTATTCAAAAATGTAATTTATGAGTACTTTGGTTGTGGTGGAAGTTTAAAACTCTTAAAATTTTTGTATATTTCATGTGTAATACAAGTATAAATGTATGTGGTGAATGTTTACATTTTTAGATAATATAGGTTGTTAAACCTTTTTTGTATTATTTTAGCAAATGGATCATTGTGCAAAACCAATAGTTTTTTTTTAAACTAGATGAGTTGTGTTCATGACATGTTTTAAATGTGTAGTTTTGTGAAACCAAACAGTTTGTGATTCACAGATGTTACATGTGCATAGGAGGTTGTAATATATTTATTTTTGTGAAACCAAACATGTTGTGAATGTTTGAGTCATTTTTTGTGAAATTCGAGTGGATAATTGTGAGTAGGTTGTATTGATTGTGAGTTTGGTTGTATATATTGTTCAGAGATGAATGTTGTTTGTAGTGTAAATGGAAAAGGTGTTGATTGTGTAAATGAAACAGGTGTGAGTTATATGAATGTGTGTCTTTACCTACGGTTCAATAAGATCTATAGTTAAATATAATACACAGCAGAAAATAATGGACGGTTCTATTTTTATACCACTGCTTTTACCTATGGGAATATCTTTAGGTACATATAGGATTGTCTGTATGTATAAGTTTTCTTTACATATGCATCTCAAACATGTGAATAATATTTACCTATGGGTGTATAAAGCATAAGTATACATCAGTACTATATCTACGGGTGTTTGTTTGTTCGTAGGTATACATGTACTATACCTATGGATTCTACCATAAGTAAAACTTTTACCTACATATACTAACCCTATGGAGCTTCCTACGTGAGAGTTCGTAGGTAAATATCGTTACCTACTAGAAAGTGACCTTTACCTACATTTTTATTGCATAGGTAAAGGTTGAATTTGGCGTAGTGATGCATTCAACAACAAGAAATAAACATGTCTTAGTTACAAAAGAGGACAATATAATAATATTATACATGCATTCCAATTTAATTTTGGGTTTATTGATAGCATGCTCAAATTCTAATCCCCATGGATAGAATTAAACCTAAATACATTAATATTATCATTGATAATATATCTTAAACCTAAATAGAAATGTATCAACTATCTTTAAGAAACAACGTGACATTACCTCTCATAGTGATTCTTCTTCCCGCAATATAAACTACACAAGTATTTTGACACTGTGAGAGAGAAAATAAGTTGTTGTGAAAGACCTCAACTTTGAATTACAAACAACTTCCCATAGATCTAGCACATCATGTTTAAAGAAAGACAGATATCAACACCAAACTTAGTACAAATAATAAAGATGATTATGTAATAAAAATCTATAATCAGTGGGATCTAGCAACCTTCAACTATTATTAATATGATAAAACTAAGGACAATGCAATCATCGTGTGGAAAATCACAAGTTCTTGAATAAAAAATGAACAACAATAGTCCAAAAAAGTCGATCGCAATAGCCAAAGTACATATTAACTAAAAATTGATTTTACATAATGTATCTGAAAGATTCAAATTCTGATTTCACCTAATCATTTATTTATGCCACCAGTCACCACCATGATCATAGCTAAACAACCCACCAAGCACCTGGAACAGGTAAATTTGAACGAGAAGCTAGGATTAGGAAAAATAGGCAATGCCGCTTTGTTTTTTCGTTTAAAAAGATTACATTTTGCTTTAAGAGAGAATACCATGAAGTAGAAGCTACCATTTCAATTGGTGTTTTGCCTCCCGATTACATCATTGACCTGTGTATAATCAAGCCTTTATACAAAAATAGACATGATAAATACTTGGGATTGGAAAGTTTGGGTTGCAAGTGATGCCACTGCCTATTTACCAGTGTTTTCTTAGACCTTTCAAGTTGTTCCAGAACCACATCATGTTCGTCGTAGCCAAGATAGAAGAATCAACAAAAACTAGCCAGGTAAGCCACAATCTATTTCTTGTAAGATGATGTTCATGATCCCTAGGATCATGAACCTAGGGATCTCTCATGCCCACGTGCAACTGAACCTGCCAAACATGTCCCATCCTGAGCCGAAGGCGAAAATGTTCGACAATGTAATCGAGAAAAATAATCCCTCGTAAAACAATAATTTGAGAATAGATAATATACTTGACCAACAAATACTCAATAAAATAAATTTATGATCATTACGTTTTAATTTCTAAAATTTATACAATTAATGCAATAATAATAAATAATAATAATTAACCTTTGAATCTACAAATGCTCTTTGATTCCAACATCAATCAACACTTTCAAATTTTTCCGCACTTTATTATGATCCATAACTTTGGTTCCCCTAAAAAGAAATATTCAACTAAAAGGAATGAGTCACCATGAAAGTCCACTTAATAGGCCTCATGAAAGTCCACTTATTGTATTCGGAGATCGAGGACTCTCCGCCACCGCCTCCGGAGATTTCTGCTTCATCGAAACCCCATGCCCAATTGAATCAATACGAAGAGCCGCCAGCGCCGCCGTCCCAGCCTCGGCAGCAGCAAAACCAATCTTGACACCATCCCCATCACGATCCACCGAATCAGCAAAGGCAAAATCACTGCAGCGGTCGTAGCACTCAGATCCAGCAAGATTTCTCGTCGAGAGAGCTCAATTTCTCTGATATCGGGCTGGGCGGTCGGAATGCCCTTCCGGCGTTCCAGCCGGAGGCCGGGAAGACGATTAGCTTCGGCGAGAGTATGGAAAACCCTTCCAGGGTCGCCGGGGACGGCTCCCTGGTCGTCGCCTCCGCCGTCGTCGCGCAATCGCCGCCTCGGGCAGCACATAAGAGCAGTCCCGACGAGGGAATGCCCTCGTTCGCCTCCGCCGTCGTCGCACCGGCGTTCGACGAAAGGACGATGAGATCCGGCGAGCGAGGCACCAGCGGCGGCGACTCGGACCACTCGGACCTGGAGGCGTCTATGCGGGAGGCGGAGAGCCGGCCGCCGGCGCCGCCCCCGGTCAACCCGGAGAAGCGGCCGAAGAGGCGGGGGCGGAAGCCGGCGAACGGGAGGGAGGAGCCGCTGAACCACGTGGAGGCGGATCGACAGCGGCGGGAAGAAATAGAAGCGGCGATGGCGTTTTTTCGTCCTCTGATTTTCGACCGTCCGATTTTTCTTCCCTTTATATTCGACTGTTCGATGGTCCAATTGATCCAATGTTTCGCGATCTTTCTCTCCTCCGCCGTGACGACGTTCGCAAATGTTCTCTCCGCTTCCTCCTCCACATTCGTCCCAATGGCATGCCGATGATGTCTCGGTCTGTCGCCTGCTCACCCGACGCTCTGTCAGCTCCTCCTGCTCCAGGCCTTCCTCTTCCTGAAGGCCACCGCCGCCAATGCAAAGGGGCTCAAGGACGCCACCATCAGCGCACTGCCGGCTGAGCGCCGCGTCCGGCTGTCCTACCTCATCTTTTTTTCATCCTCTGATTTTCGACTGTCCGAACATTCGCGATCCCGCTCTGTCCGTAATCCAGCTCCAGGTATGCCTCTTCTTGAAGGCCGCTACCGCTGCCACCGCCAAGGGGCTCAAGGACGCCGCCGTCAGCCCGCTCCCGGCTGAGCGCGGTGTCCGACTGCCCTTCCCCATCTTCAAGAACATGGACCGCAACCGGTGAGTTTCTTGGCGTCGATTCTTTGTAACTTTTCGATCTTCCAGCTGCTTTACCATTTATGATATCGGTGCTATTCCGTGTAGTCGACCATTCATTTACGCAATCATTCTATTCCTTCTTCATCCCGAATCTGTTTTAGGTAACCATCCGATTCCTCTTTCACCCCTACTCTGTTTTAGGTAACCAGATACGCATCCACCTCCTCCATCCCGACTCTCTTGTATGCACCCTGATACGTCGATGGATATATTAATGATGTGCACCATCCAACTTTTCTCATCATAAATAACCCTGTAGGCTGCCTCTAAATGTCAACAGCGTTAGAAGTCTTGGCCGCCTCCATTGTTGTGCACAGACCGTCTCCCTACAAACCTGTCTGAAGAACGTCCGTCATAGAAGGTGTCCTGATTTATTGATTGTTATTATTATATTGTAAATAAACAGTATAGATGATATCTTTAGCAATATCTAATGACGTCATCTTGGTATTTAGATTTTCTGCACAGCCACTTGCATCTTGGAGAAGGTACAGCTGGTTGGTACCACATCGTCAGGTGATTAAAAACTTTTGTTTATACATCTTCAAAATTGGTTTCCACCTACAATGTATTGACGTGGGTTTATGAAGTCAAAATTAATTTTAATTGTTCACTTAAATTAACTTCATCTGCTTTATTATGTATACACCTAGAATGAATCATATGCCGGTATTTGGTGCTGTTGCATACCTTAAACTTGAGTTGATTAAGAGAATAATTTTACCGGCATGCTTTGTAGATAAACCTACCTACATCCACGGATGCCTATCATCAGCCGTAGGTTTCAGATTTTCAGATTTTTTGTTTTGTATATCTTCAAATTTCAAGATTTTCTAAGTTATCATATTTTTATCTTTATCAGTTTCTGAAATTCTTAGATTTCATAGGTTTTATAATTTATAGTCTCCAAACTTTGAAAAAAATTCAGTTTCTGAGCAATCAGATTTTTACAGATTCTTGTCATATTTGGATTTACCCTATAAAAATTCTTCGAAATTCCAGATTTGACGAATATTGAAATTTCATATTTTTGGTGATTTTAAGACATATTTTTCGATTTTATAGAAGTCTCGGATATCTAACCTCTAAAATGCCGAATTTCATGGAGTTTCAGATATTTTTTTAGGAATTTAGGATACTTTTTGAGTTTTTAGATTCCAAGGTTCTCTAAATTTTGGTATTTCTAGATTTTTATAGAATTTAAAAGTTCTGTGAGTATTTTTCAATTTTGGTCATTTTGAATTCCCAAGTTTTACAAATTCTGGAGTTTTGCAGAATTTTAGATTTTTTATCACTGGGCTTTCAGATTTCTTTAAACTTTTCAAGTTTTTCAGATTTCAAACTTTTATATTTTGAAGAGTTCTTGGATTTTAAGATTTTCTGTATTTTTCGTAATTTTGTGATTTTCTGATTTGCTTTAGGGAATCGCCCTATCTTTGCATATCTGGGCTCCAGATTTTCAAACCTTTAGGAATTTTTAGATTTCTAGCTTTCGGGTTTTCTCTTATTTGAGGTTTATTATTATTTTTTGGATTTACATATTTAGCAGAGTTTTGTATTTTAAAATTCAGAGTGATACTGAGCCTTACCTACCATCAGCCATTTCGCTATGGATTTACAATGGATGAGGGGGGGTGCCTTGCTTATATTAATGTTGTTTGATCCATTCTCTTTTGAGATTTAATTATGCTTTTGAGATTTGAGGTGTAACTTTCCAAGACGTCAGTTTTTTTAATGATCGGACTCTTATACTTCATCCATCTTCCGGTTTGCTAAACTTTTTGTTTTCAATATTTATTAAACTTTTCAGTTTTTTATCCTGTTGTTTTCTGAATCCTCCGATTCTATGAGATTTCCTGAACTGTTCATTATTTTCCATGCTCTGGATTGTCAGAATTTTCTGATTTGCTTATTTTTCTGGGATCCTAATATTTTGTCCCATATTTCTCAGATTGTCCAATTTCTTGAACTTTTTGGAATTCCAAATTTTCTGAATCTATGATCTTAAAATTTCTCGGATTATGGCTATTTCTATAAGCCTCAGTATTGGAAGAATTCGGAGACTTAGGCCAATTTTTCTTTTTTTTTATCTTTTTGTATTTGGGAGTTTTCTTAATGTTTAAGATCCAAAGATTTTCTTTTGCTTAGGTTTTTTGTTAGTTTATGATTGAATTGGTGACCAGTTCGATCTTTGACTAATTTGAGCATTGGTTTCATGCCTGTTTCAGATTGGTCAGACTTTAAACGTTTGAGAGTTTTAGATTCAAGTTCATTGAGTAATGTTCGATTTTCGGCTTCTCTCGAACTTTCACATTTTAAACTTTCAGATTCTGAAATTTTCAGATTTAGAGATAAGTAGATTATTGAATTTTTATTATTGGTAGCATTTTTTATTTCAATATGAGAAGGATATTTTTGTCCAAAGCAGTTGTCAATGGGTTGTAAATCGAATAGATCAAGAAGATGAATAGATGATGGTCTTTTCTCATGGAGAGATGTTCTTCAATTGGAGGGATGTTCTTCAATTGTTAACAAAAAATGTATCATATTTGCATTCTACATTTAACAAAAGGGCATATTTATGACCACTAATAAGTGTGACAGCACATTTTACTAACCACATCCATATTTAACAAACCTGATATTGCCCATATTTTACTGACACCATTGGCATTTGTCAGTGGTTACAAACATGGAATGCTGGGTTGGGGTTGAATCAACTGACCTGGCCCGACCCAAATGGATTTGGGTCTGATCGACCTAATCGGGACCCAAATCTACTTAAGACCATCCACTACCTGCCTGTTTCTGGGGTCTTGCCAGATGTAAGAATTTGAGATTGGTGTCCAAATGGTTGCCTTATTACTACATCTCTCGTAAAAGCCTTGAAGTTCAGGATAGATGTAAGTTCAGTTGAGAAATAGTTGTGTGAAAAATGAAAATATTGTTAAATATCAAGAAATTCCTTTGGAGAATTGCAAAAGAGAGATTGGCTACGCATGATATATTGGTCTTACTTATTAAATGATTGAAAGCACAACTTCAGTACTGCATCTTCTGTGATTCATGTCCAGAGTATCAAATCCACTTGTTTCTGAAATGAGTAAGTTCTTTTGGCAAATTTACTTGAGACTTTTGCATAGAACCTTAGGTTGGGAACGTGTCTTATTGGAATTATTAGTTAATTGGCCTAGAGAAATCCCAAAAGGGACAAACTCTTTGATCTGGGAAAGCTCTCTACCGGTCATATTATGGAGCATGTGGATAGCTAGAAACAAGAGGCATTTTTAAGATCATTTTCAACACCCTTGGCAAATATTGTTTAGAGCCTTCAATTTGCTGCAGGATTGAGTTGTGGCCACTATAGTGAACGATCAGCATCTCAACAGTTTTATTAAGCATTTCTCTTGACTTTCAGGGTCATTTACCTAGCTAGGCTTTGCCCTCTCCTGTATTTATGCCTGCGGAGGGACAGTTCAAGGGGCGTTGTTCTTTTCCACCTTTTATGTATGTTATTTTGGTGTTTTTGGGGATGGTTTCTGTTTACTCTGTGTTATCTTTCTCCTGGTTAGATATTTGGATCCTTTTTATCTATCATTTGTAAGTATATCATTTTTGTTTAAATAAATTACTTGCGCTCTGTGGGTTGCCCTAAAAAAATTAACCCACTTTCTTTTCTTTTGTTTACAAATTCTATTGCGCAAACGTACCTCCCGCGAACATATCACATGCTTAAACTAAAGATAGGGAAAAAAATAAAATGTGCAAAGAGCACCATGGTGGCCATCAAAGCAACGTCCCGAAGCTACAATTTTATGCAACATAAATTGCTTTCTAACGACCTGTTTGTGTTGTATGTTTGGAAAGTGACACTTGTGGGGATGTCAAACTCTATGTTTGTGAAGACTCAACGGTAAAAAATTCCTACGGGTTTAAATCTTAAATATATGCAACAAAATAAAAGTAAGAATGGAGTTTTTAGAAAACTAGACACACTAACCGGTTACGACTTTGTTCTATGATGAAATAGACTTGTAATATTTAAATTTATTCATGGCCAATGCAACTATTGCAATTTTGTATATTTTTTCTATGAATGTTATATAGTTCGTTGATGGTAAACAAATTGATAATTCATGTTAATTAGGATAAGTTAATATTCTTAATTTATTATTATAAATTTTTATGAAGATTACATATATTTTAAAAAGTTCAAGTTATAATAGAATCTTTTTTCTTTTGACTTTTAAAATTTTTATTCTTTTTAAACATATTTTTTTCAATTTTATTTATTTTAAAAATATTTTTAATCTAATGGTAGACGTGCGAAGCACGTTATTTTAACTAGTATAAAATGATATGACAATGAATGATTACTCAAAATGAGTAAACCAACAAACGTGTTTCCTTTTTTTGACCGGAACGACAGTGATTGCGGTAGAATTTCATGTTCATGTACCAAATGTCAGAATAAATTAAAATCTAATGCCCTGTTTGGTTAGAGTATTGCAAATGATATTGTATTAATATTGATATTGATATTCTTTGAAATTGAAATATCAATATCAATATTGACCGTATCAATTTTTCGAAGTGTTTGGTAAAATTTATCTCCACAGCCAACAGCCCGGGGGGACGATGGGATGCGTCTGGGGGGCGGGGGGACGACGGAGGGACGGGGGCGACGGGAGGCGTCTGCGGGAGGTGGGGGGGCGCGGGGGGACTCCGGCCGTGAGGGGGGGAGGGGGGACTCGAGAGGGGGGACGACGGGAGGCGTGCGGGAAAGGGGGCGCGGGGGGCTCCGGCGGGGGGGGAGGGGGTCTCCGGCGGTAGGGGGGGGACACGCGGAGGGGAGGCTCCGGCGGAGGGGAGGACGCGCTGGGGGAAGGGGGTCTCCGGCGGAAGGGGGACGCGCGGAGGGGAGGCTCCGGCGGAGGGGAGGACGCGGAGGGGGGGTCCGGGGGGAAGGGGTCTCCGGCGGAAGGGGGAGGACGCGCGGAGGGGAGGACGCGGCCCGGGGGGGGGTCCGGGGGGAAGGGGGTCTCCGGCGGAAAGGGGGGGACGCGCGGAGGGGAGGCTCCGGCGGAGGGAGGGACGCGCCGGGGGGGTCCGGGCGGGAAGGGGGTCTCCGGCGGAAGGGGGGGACGCGCGGAGGGGGTCTCCGGCGAAGGGAAGGGGGACGCGCGGAGGGGAGGGGACGCGTTGGAGGGGGGTCTGCCGGGGAGGAGGGCTCCGGCGAGAGGGGGTCTCCGGCGGAAGGGGGGGACGCGCGGAGGGGGTCTCCGGCAGAAGGGGGACGCGCGGAGGGGAGGGGACGCGTTGGAGGGGGGTCTGCCGGGGAGGAGGGCTCCGGCAGAGAGGGGTCTCCGGCGGAAGAGGGGGACGCGCGGAGGGGGTCTCCGGCAGAAGGGGGACGCGCGGAGGGGAGGGGACGCGCTGGAGGGGGGTCTGCCGGGGAGGAGGGCTCCAGCAGAGGGGGGGCTCCGGCGGGGTGGGGGGGGACGCGCTGGAGGGGGGGGTCTGCCGGGAGAACGCCGTGCTTTCAATACAGGTCTCTACCTGTATTACTTTTGATAGTTTTTTCAACTAGTAATCTTAAAATTAATATTGATATCCAAACACCTATTGATGTAAAGTATTGATATCAGTTTTGAAACTGATATCAATACAGGTGTTTGATACAGTTACCAAACAGGCCGTAAACATCTAAAGCAATATATAACATATTCAAACTGCACTATCTTGAAAAATAGATTGTTTTTTAATCTCGGAGATAAGATTTGCGAAAATCTACCTTGATCGAACAAAATTCTCTAATCATTTTAGAACAAGTGTCAAACCACCCTATGATGCGACTTTGTTAGTCTCCAAGTATTCATCTTTCCCGACATGATCGGCTCTATTCTTGTCAAGATCAAACATGAAATCGCCCACTTTAAGTTCGAAAAGATGAAGGCAACGAGGCTGACTTTCTTTCGCATACAATATGAACGTTTCATCTTCTGCTCCAGAGAGAGAGAGAGAGAGAGAGAGAGAGATGGCGCTCATGGGAAAGAAATGCATGAGAGGGAAAGTTACCAGAAAAGTGGAGAGGTTACGCGAGAGAGAACGTGGCAAATAAAGAGATTTATGGGACAGAGAGGCCAAGTAAAAAAGGTAAATTAATAACTAATTATTATAGTATTTAACATACATAAACTATATTTAGGAGGTATTGCAGCAGAACATGCCTACATGTGAGTTACCAACGACTCCGGGAAGAAGCAAAAAAATGGAGATATATACATATATATATATATATAGAGAGAGAGAGAGAGAGAGAGAGAGAGAGGGGGGGGCATTCCAGCGAAGGCTCTTGTTGGACAATTGTTCGACGATGAATTCTCACTTGAGTAAATCAACGTTTGGAGAATTACGAAGAAGAGAGAGGAGTCTAGCCATAGTTACGTAATATTGTTAAGAAATTAAATTAATAAACTGTGAATAATATCTAACTATTTTTCAAAAATTAAGTTGAAAAAAATTCTGAAATTAAATATACTCTGTTAGAAGTATACTGAGGATAAATGATCTCTTGAGAAGATTACTAATTAGTATAATTGTTAAGTTAGTCAATTGATTTACTCGGCCATTACAAATTATCTAAGCACTGTTAGGTCGACAGCTCTGAATATGGAAAAATGTTAGACTTGGCATCTAAAAGATTCAGACATAGTAAGAAGGTAAGAGGCTTATTTAAACATAGGTCGACAGCTCTGAATATGAAAAAATGTTAGGCTCGGCATTTAAAACATTCAGACATTTTAATAAGGTAAGAGGCTTATTCAAACCTTGCTTAAGTGATTTTATAGAACAGTCAACAGAACCGAATCAAAAGTTAGGATCTGTTTGTTTCCTTGTAAAAGTGGGCGCAGGACGAAGTTTTCGGGAAAAAGTGAATATTATTGTTATTTGTTTGCATGTAAAACATTGGTCAAAGAAAAATATTCTCCTTTGACCAAGAAAAAGGAGGATTTTGGCATCCAGAAAGTTTAGGCGGAAGCCGTTTTCCGTGTTTCAAACTTGATATTAAATAATTATTTTTAAAATTCAAATAAATAAATGATGATACTATAGTAAGACTTTACATAGAACTTAGAAAAATCATTTGAAAATATCCAAATAAATGAAAATAATTTAGACAAATAATTTAAAAATAAAAAACAGTAATTTTTTCAATTAAATATTTTATTAATATATAAATAATAAGTTATGTTATCAATTTCATCAAAAAATAATTTTATAAAAAATAACTTAAAATTTTTCATATCAAGATTTTGTTGTAAAAATGTTTTTATTATTTAAATATTAATAAAATTATCAAAGAACTTGATAAAATTTTCATGAAAGACAATTACATGCAACCAAATGAGGATGGATGTTTTCAATTTCCTTGAAAAGAGTATTCCATGAAATACTTTTTCCTTTGTTTTGGTTTTACATGAAACCAAATGGACCCTAGAGGATGATTAGGCCGAACTACTGTTGAAGATAATCTCAGCAGGCAAAACACTACGGAATGTACTCTTGTTTTCTCTAGTGAGAACAATTAATCAATAATAGAAACGAGTCACCAGCCAGCAACAATTACAAGAGAAATAAAATTATAATATATGGCTCTCTGGTCCGAACTTTGTTTTGAAAGAGTAACAGAAAAACAAAGACATTAAAAATAAAATATAAATTTTGATTGAAAAACTAACTAGCTCATACCACACACACTAAACCAAAAATCAAAAATAAAATATGGCAGACCAAGCTGTGTTGAATAGAATATTAGACATTCTATATCTAGCTAACATGAAGCAAAAGGATAGAAGATATTTGTAATTTGGTGTAAAATAAGAATGTATAACTTTTATTTCAAACTTAGCCCTGTTTGTTTTGACTTAATTGAAATCTAACATATCAATCAATCAAAAATTAGATATTGAGATCTTTACTAAAGTATGTAAATACAACAGTAAGTTCTTCATAAACTATTAATTTTAAGTAGTTCACTATAATTTTTTATTTTAAAAGATGAACAATTAAGATTTGTGTTCCACAGGAGAAATTATAGATGAAATTAAGATTTTAGACATTTTCAAATCAAACGTCACCTTAACATGTTGAGATGGTGATGCTCGAATATCCACTCTAAAAGTGCCAACCTAGGAAAAAAATACATGCCCATTGAACACAACAACTTAAAACATTTATTAGTTAGAATATAAATAAAAAAATTTATTTCATAAAAGATCATGAGAAAATCCTACTCGCTTGACATGTATAGATGGAAATGATACTTGTAGAACTAAAAAAAAATACATGATATTGAATTTCACCAGAACATATCAATATCAATATTCATGCAACTATATATGACCATCAAAGATGATACAACGAAAAATGAATAAAATATCTTTGTACTTCTTTGTTAATTACTCTAGCATAAAAAATAAGAACATTCATACAAAATATAAGAATACCCGCTCTTTTACTAATTTTATCATGTATTATTTTTTATCCCAACTATGATAGGTAAATCAGGTAAAACTCGATCTGATTTCTAGCTAGTGGCATATATAAAGAAGCTGCCTCACAAAAAAATGTAGGATTTAATGTGGTCAAATTAATGTGTCCCCACCCACAACCACGACTGATCAAGTTATGCACACCATCGTAAAGTAATGTTGAGTGGATGACATAAGAGAGAGAATAACATGAAATACACACGTTATTATCTATTTTAGAGCGTCGACAGTACATATATTTTTATAAATTAAATGACAAACACTTACCTAGCTATATGTAGTCGAAGAAGAGAATGAGTTGAAATTTATATCTGGGGGAGCATTGTGACATGCACAAGAGATATTCTGATCACATATATATTTACACCTGCTAAGAAAGTGAAGTTGTTTTTAGTGGCACCAACTTTTCAAAGACAATCATATACAAAATTCTCAATTTAGTGCAACCGAAAATATATAATCACAAAAGAACTCCTCTTTATTTTGTCATATGAATGTTTTTGTCCGTATAACACATGATAAGAAGATGTTAGATCCATTTGAAGGCATTCAAGTAAAATGAAATAAAAGTAGCATATTACATGTGATATATTTAAAAAAAAATGAAACATTCCATAAGCTTCGATTTTTTTTATAAAATCATATATCCTAATGTTATAAGTATCAGTTTCATTCGAAATAGTTGTTTTTAACATTTTTATGCCAAAAACGATTCTTGCATGCATACGTACGTAATATTATTTTAAAAGTATATTAAAAGTCAAAGGGAAGTAAAGACCAGACACAGCAAAATATAAAGAATACGGAAAATGACATCCGCCAAAATTGATTGGATGCCAAAATCCAAGTTACAAAATCGAAATGTATTAAAGCTGACTTGACGTTTACATATAATCAAATGAAATGATCTGAATCCATTTTCCAGAAAAAATATATATAGACAACCAATGAAGGAGATGCAACTATATATTTTTGTAGGGAGCAATTAATGCACCTTATTTACGTACATATAAAAGGAAGAACAGGAAAAATCGAGACCTTAAAAAATAGTATCGACGAGCAGATATTTGTATTATTTACCTTAATCAGCGAAAGTCCCGACTGGCCTTCAATTTCATACAGTCCGACGTATATAGAATATAAAAGGAAGAATAGGAAAAATCAAGACCTTAAAAAATAGTATAGACGAGCAGAAACTTGTATTTACCCTTAATCAAGCGAAAGTCCCGACTGGCCTTCAATAATTCATACAGTCGACGTATATAGAATATTCCTTGCAAATATTTGTGGTAGCCGTTAAATATCAAAGTCCCATTTGGCCTTCATCCCCAGATATTGCACGTAGGATCCTTGCAAGAAACTACCTTCAACCTCCACGACAGGGATACGACGGATGATGGTGTCTTCCTGCTGTCTGTAGCACCACTGCGCCAAGTCAGGGCACTCTTTGATGACTAGAAAGTCGAGAGACTGCGGGAATCCTCCGTCTGGCAAGCGTTGGATGCACGGACAGCCCTCAAGAATATAGATAAAGACGATTTGATTTTAAAAAAAATACTCTGACTGCACGCCGCACATCAATTTATATTTTTAAAAAATACAATGTATTTAATGCTGTACGCGCGCAGAGTATTTTTTCCTTAAAAACAATTGAAGAGTCTTTATCTATATTCTTAAATTATAATTTATCGGGATTGAATTTGAACGATCCGTTCCGTCCAATAAATTTAGAATATCGAAATACTTAATATTAGATTTTTTAATATTAAATCGGAGCATCCTGGACCGTCCAATGATAAAACTTGCACTTTTTATAAATTTAAAAGTTCAATCCTATAGTTTCGAATGTTCCGAATTCATTGGTCCGAGTGGATTGGACAAATTTTAATCCGAATATCCTATTTTTTTAAGTGGAAGATCAAAAAATGTTAACGTTTGGTCGCGCGCGTTTTTTTTTCTTTTGCTGTTTGAAAGTCGAGTTGGGTGAACTCGACTTTCACCCAACTACGGCTTTGAAAGTCGAGTTGCGTAAACTCGACTTTCAAAGTCGTTTTATTAAAACTCGACTTTTATTAAATACAGTTTACCCAACGGGATCACGCGAGATTCTTGTTAAGGAGCAAAGTCGAGTTTTCGTTTTGACCAAACTGTGCTAGATTTGCGATTAAAAATTTTACGGTGCTACTTTAAAAAAAAAAAAAAACTGTGTTAGTTTAAAAAAAACCCATCATTCTTATGCCAACAAACAATCTCATTCGACGACACCTGCTCCAGTTTGGGATCACATCTATAAATCTCCAACCTAACAAGGGACGGGATGGATCGGACGATGCCCTCCACTATTGATGACAAGGTCAGCTCGGGACAGTTTTCAAGAGCCAACGTGTGGAGTGCCGGTGAACCCGAGAGCAACTTCTTTGAAGGCAGCGTCCGCATGTCCATACAGTTCCACATAACAAGTGTCTCCAAAGAGGGAAGGTGAATAGGAGGTGTATGGTGTCGCCGGATCCTACTAAATGCATTAAAGTTGTAATATCTGATTTTTTATATATATTATATATCGCTCTCTCTTTTACCTTCCCCTTTTGTCCCCTCCTTTTCCCAATTTTTACCTTCGTCGAAACCCCCATTTTGTGCCCTGGCTGCTCCATTCCCCCCCCCCTCCGCCCTCGACCCCCCCCCCTCGGATCTGTCTCAACCGCGCAATGGCCAGCGGCCATCCGCCCCCTCCGCCCCCCCTTGGCGTGCGCCGCCCTGCGCCCAGCTGCACTGCGCAGCACCCTCCCTCCGCCAGATTTCTCTCTCTCTCTCCCTATTCTTCTCTCACGCACAGCTACACCAGCGCCCAACCCCCGCTCCGCGGCGCCTATCCCCTGCGTGCGTGGCCTCGCGCCCAGCTGCCCGCTGCAGCCGTCTCTGCCCCCCCCCTCTAGCGCACTCAGCCGCCCAGCTCCGGCCCCCCCCTCCTCCAGCCCGCGCGCCCCCTGTTGCAGCTCGAACCCCCCCCTCTGTTGCGTGTCGTCTGGCGCTGTTCACCCGCGCAAGTGTGCGCAGCCGCAGCCTCCATCCCCCTCGTACCCCATTGTGCCCCGTCCCCTTCCTCCTGCCTGTGACAGTGTCGGCGTGCCCCTGTGCGCCGCCACTTCCTCCACCCCGTCCAGATTGCTACGGTAAGCAAGATTTGCCATTGTTCTATTTTATTTTTCACTTCCTCATATCCTCCTTATTTTTCTACTCTTGTATGCTTGCAGCTAGCATCGATTGAGGGCGAAAATCCTTGTTTAGCCGGTCCAAGCTGCGTGTTAACTCCAAATCGATTTATCGACGCCATTCTGGTAGGCATCTCGGACATGTCTAATATCCTTAAATTTAATATTTAATATTCACCAATGACTTGTAGATGTCGACTTATATGTATCGGGTTGATATTGGACATGGTGATTGTTGGTAGTTGTATGTTTTCGATTTGGTAGATATATACAATTTAATAATGATCTTAGTAGTTGATTAATCTCGTTGTGTCCAAATTATGTGCATGGCCTTTGGTATAAATTTTAGAGGTTAGTTGTAAACTTATTTGATTATGCTCAACTCGATTGGGTCTATTCTATATGTTATTACAAGTTAATTAGATTAGACAAGTTCGATACTTTATTGGACTCTTCTATGACTAGTTATGCAAATCTTGTTGTATATGCTTTCGATTGTAGGTTAACAAGATTAAAGTGAGTAGCTTTTTGTTATTAAATCTGAATTTTGTTATATATATTCTTTTGTTCTTAAATCAAGTTAAGAGGCCTTAATTGTGCATAGTCTTATCATGGCATATGGTGTGTATATGCATATCATGTTGGTATTTGTCTAAGTATGTTAATTGGAGTTCAACGTCATAAGCATAGTATTTAGGTGGTGTTTAATAGATGGTAACAATTGCATTGTTAATGTATGTCATTTTAGTTGTCATATTAGTATCATGTTCATCTTCTAGTGGTTAGTATGTCATTGCATGGTGTATTTGCATAGTATTTGAGGTTGAGCATGGCATGATATGAGATACTTGTGAGAAACTCATGGCAAGGCATGAGATGTTGTGATGCATGTGTGCATTAAAGACATTTAATGAGACCGAGCTATACTAGACTAGTAGTCGTGTCCGTGGGCAGCGGAGCTTAGAACCGTCTGGTGCATCCTTCGATCCCAGATCCCGCGGGTTATCCTAAGTGCCACCCCTGCCTAGGTGCACTACGGGATTTAGCTTAGCTATACAATTACTCTATATATGGTAGATCTAGTCATAGCTCGTCGAGATCGCAAGACGACGCTTTCCTTGTGAAAAATGAAAATGTTAATGTTTCATGTAGTGGATAGATGCATTGTAGAGTGGTAT
Organism: Cryptocoryne crispatula var. balansae; assembly: GCA_036172225.1. NCBI lineage: Eukaryota > Viridiplantae > Streptophyta > Magnoliopsida > Alismatales > Araceae > Cryptocoryne > Cryptocoryne crispatula. Next base: position 16,348,890 of record CM069921.1, read on the forward strand.
TGGTGTTAGCATTTATGTTGTGTTCATTAGTTCATTTAAGCATGTATGTTTTGTATGTTTTTGTATGGTAAGTCCTTTAGTCGGTGTTGCATTGCATAATCTCTTCCTCATACTTTATATATTTGTGAGAAGCCCTCATTGGTCTTAGTTGTGGGTAGGTTATGGTTGTATGTCTAAAAAATTTGTGGAATGCCAAATTTCATATATATATTGTTTAGTTTTATATGGTATGTATCAAGTGCAGGTTGGGTAATGTATATGTATCATGTTAGGGCCTTTGGCTATCCAATTTGGTGGATGATGGGATGTTTACTGAGTCGTTATGACTCACTCCAATTCTCTATTATATTTTTTCAGGATATCAGGTTTAGCGCAGTAGAAGCTTGGTGGTATGGACTCCAAGGAACAATTTGAGCGGTTATTGTGCAATTTAGACCGGTATATGATTGTTTGGATTGAAACTTTTATTATGTGATTTGAGATGAGTGAATAGGGTTAGAATTGTGAACTGGGACCTCTGTCTTCGAGTTTTTCCAAACCGATGTGTTTTTGGGGTTGTTTCCCCGGTTACGTCGCCGGATTGTTTTCTGTTGTGCAGGTTGAAATCCGGGTCGTGACAATGACTAAATGTTATCTGCCACGTGTCTCTTGCCGACTGGACACAGCTTGATCAGGTGGAAGGGTGAGGCAATTTATATACTCGGTCATCTTGTCTGCATATATGTAAGCAGGGGGTCGTTTTCGGCGCCACGTTCCTCCACTATCTTCAGTCGAAACAGGCGACTGACCCGTTCTTCTCTCTCTGTGTATATATATATATGTAGATGAAATATTGGATGGCCTGGTGCATTTTTCTGGAGGCATATTAATTTCTTCCTTGGTCTTCTTACTCACCATGAAATCTTTGCTTGGAGTGAGCACTGGAGCAATTTCTGAATTCTCGCATTCTGAGATGGAATCCTTACTTTCTACTATTTGATATAGAAGCTGAGCAGTGCAACGTGTTTGTTTTTCTTTTGTTCCTATTTTTCCTCTGTATTGTCATCTTTCATCTGAGACGGTGGATTGAGCACTTTCTCTCTCAGATGTGCTCGACTTATTCAATTTTCGTAGCATAGTTGTTTTTTAAGTATCGTTCAATAAATGTCCTGTACCGTCTCAGACAGACATTTAGCCTCTGTATTATTATAGTATGACTGTGAGCAGCTCTCTTTCTTTTGCTCTGTTGCGGACCACAATGAGGAGGAACTACTTCTTGGCAAATAAGCAAGGTCACCGTTTCATCCCAGACTCACAGTCTAAACAAGATAGCTTGAGATCGGCAGAAAATATCAATTTTGACCCAGCTGCATGTGAAAAGTCAAAATGAGATTGGCCATCATGTTAAAGGCATCAGACTGTATTCTATCGAAATATAATTTATATGATCTCAGATTTTTTTTAGAGTTCAATCCAGCCTATATACCAATATTTTCGCTTTCTTCTGCGGCAACCATTTCTTTTTATCTAGACTTTGGACAAGTACAACTAAGCTTAATTTATTCTTAGTGCAGTTGTCAACCTGACCAATAGAAAGATACAAAGGTTTCTAGCCAAAGATACATTTCCAAAGAAGGACGCCTTAAGCGTTAAAATTTCTAGCCATATTTGTCTCCTTTTCTCAGCAGATCAGTTCTCCCCAAAGGTTTCTTTTTCTTCTGGTTTTGAGGGGTAATTTAATAATATGCTACTTCGAATCAAGTTCCCAAGTATATTTGAGGATGAGGTGTGGTGTTAACTATTAACGCATCTACATATCCTGTAACCATATTTCCTTTCTTATAACTGAAATTCTGTACTGTTAATCCATGCTTTTGTTATGTCCTGTAATTTGTAATTTGGTCCAACTGTTGCGTTTGCAGCTTCTAGTTTTCACGGTACTTTGGTCTTTTGATGTGGTACTGATATCAATTTTGTAGCAAGGAACTAAGTTCATCGTCCATGATTGGATGGCCTGGTGCATTTTTCTGGAGGCATATTAATTTCTTCCTTGGTCTTCTTACTCACCATGGAATCTTTGCTTGGAGTGAGCAGTGGAGCAATTTCTGAATTCTCGCATTCTGAGATGGAATCCTTACTTTCTACTATTTGATATAGAAGCTAAGCGGTGCAATGTGTTTGTTTTGCTTTTTTTCCTATTTTTCCTCTGTATTGTCATCTTTCATCTGAGACGGTGGATTGAGCACTTTCTCTCTCTGATGTGCTCGACTTATTCAATTTTCGTAGCATACTTGTTTTTTAAGTATCGTTCAATAAATGTCCTGTACCGTATCAGACAGACATTTAGCCTCTGTATTATTATAGTATGACTGTGAGCAGCTCTCTTTCTTTTGCTCTGTTGCGGATCACAATGAGGAGGAACTACTTCTTGGCAAATAAGCAGGGTCACCGTTTCATCCCAGACTCGCAGTCTAAACAAGATAGCTTGAGATCGGTAGAAAATATCAATTTTGACCCAGCTGCATGTGAAAAGTCAAAATGAGATTGGCCATCATGTTAAAGGCATCAGACTGTATTCTATCGAAATATAATTTATATGATCTCAGATTGTTTTTTTTTAGAGTTCTATCCAGCCCATACCAATATTTTCGCTTTCTTCTCCGGCAACCATTTCTTTTTATCTAGACTTTGGACAAGTACAACTAAGCTTAATATATTCTTAGTGCAGTTGTCAACCTGACCAATAGAAAGATACAAAGGTTTCTAGCCAAAGATACATTTCCAAAGAAGGACGCCTTAAGCGTTAAAATTTCTAGCCATATTTGTCTCCTTTTCTCAGCAGATCAGTTCTCCCCAAAGGTTTCTTTTTCTGGTTTTGAGGGGTTATAACTTAATGGCAAAATCTTTCATTAAGATATTACATGTCTAATAATAGTTAGTTATAATAATGAAGGTATAAATGATAAACTGTTTGTGTATTTTGTCTGATTAACTATGTTTACTATTTTGTCTAGTTAACTATGTTTATTTTCAAATATGCCCTCGTGTCAACAACCAAAAGAAAAAGGCATCTTAAAGTCATATTGCATCTTCTTTTTTTAAAGTAAAAACTTTTAGTTTTGAGGAAAAATCAAGTTAACCCCCATCCAACATAGGACAGAGATAATCAACATAAGGGCTTAATAAGTCAAGGATACAGAAATATCTTGTTGCGTTAGAAGAAAGGGATGAGCGCCCTTCTTGTCCGGTGGTGTGATTGCCGCCGCAAAGGTGTTTGTCATATCCTCCACGAGATGTATATTGAGCAAATATGTTAATTATAAAAAATAATAATTGAAAATGTCAATTTAGAAATGAAGAAGATAATAACAAATCTAATTTGACAATTCTAAGAACTCCTATCTAAATTGTCTGTCATAATAAATTTACAATTTAAGTAAGCAAGAACTAATTCAATATTTTACAATCCAAGAAAACCCCGAAGCTAAATATCAATAGAGTTCTCGGCTTCCTCGATTGGCTCTTCAAATCGTAACACCGTTATATCTATGTTGTGTTAAACTTGATTACTTAAAAAATATTAAACAAATAGGATGAGTCGTATACACTTACTGAACTCCCCACGAGAATTCTTACTTACAAACATATATAATTAACATAATATTTCTCACAACACGTGATGATATAGAAAAATAATCATAGATCATCAATTTTGAGAACGATCCGAATGATTCTAGATCGGGTTGGCCTGTCTAGATGCCGGGTTGGTCAACACAGAGAGACATGGACGCTAGGTGTACTAGGCCAAGATAGGTGGTGGCATAAGATTATCAGAGCCGTATTTTGGCAACAGAGGGTGTTGGGGGTGACAAGGGCACTGGTGGGGGTGAGTCTGGGTGGGTGGGACTACATTTGGTAGGAGGGAGAAAGAGTGCAAGCAGGGAGGAGCAATAGTGGTTTTGACAAGAGAGAGTGGGGGGAATACAGATGTGCTGGGTGCCATGAATGTAGGGGACAGGGGTGGTATTGTTGAGAGAGAGAGGGGGGTTGAGTAGTATAATGTTCAAGTTTGAGTTATTTATTTTACACATGAGTGGGTTCAACCTTGTAAAAGTTGACTTGTTATTTAATCGAGCCAAGTTTGAACTTGAACTCGAATAGAAACTCAACTTAATTTCAGACGAAATTCGAGTTCAAGTTTGATACGAACTTATTTATAAAACATGGACTTGATCTAAACTAATTTGTTAAACTCTAGTGTTAGCTCATTTATTAAACTCAGTCTAAGTTTAAATTTAAATTTAACATTATTTAAAATTATTTTAAGTTTTGAAAGTGATCAACTTTCTTGATGTCGTAAAGAGAAAAAGAAACTAGGAACACACTGCAAGAAAATCAATCTCTAGCTATAAGAAAATCATATCTAAGACTAAAAGGTCATGGGTACACCTTTATCTGCTAGGAAAAGATTACCCCCGACAACATAGATCATAGATAAAAATTGAAAATTATCTATGAAATTCTTAATTTTTGGTGAATAAAATCATTTAATCTTTTATACTTTTATTGTAGGCAAAGTTTTACAAATGAAAAGATAATTGTTGAACACTATGAAGTGGGTTCTCATACGACCATTTCTACCTACAAAAATTTTCATACAGCTACATTTTGAAATACACCTGTTTCAACGTTCATAAAAATTTTCACACATTACTTTACTCATCATACAACATGTAAGAAAAATAAGAGCGCTTTATATTCACAAAACATACACATTCATTATTCATCAAGTGTTTGTAGTATTTGAATTCATCCATGTAATCCAAAACATACACACCCATGCATAGGTGTTCGTAGTGTTCCATTCATTAAGACAATCACAAGTGTATGTCTTTTCCATTCATCTAAATTATAGCAAGTGCTTATTTTACTCCATTCATCAAGACAACATAAGTGTTTATTTCTTCTATTCATCAAGACATTCATTGAGCAATGAGCATATAGACCACCAATTATGAATTAAAGTATCATTTTGTTTCACCCAACAATGCTTATAAATAATAAAACATAATCATTACAATGACATACTCTTTTTAATAACATCAACTAAAACCAATTCATTATTGTACAAACCACTCTCCTTTTTACCTCCAATAATCGTGTAGATCTATTATAATCGACATATTTTATCTAAACTCTTAAATTTGCTTCTAACCTTTAGTGAGTGATAAAAAGTACACAATTTTATTAAAACTTATGTAATTTGTTTTGTTTGATAAAAAAATCTGAATTATTTAGATGCTAAATGTTAGAGACTCATTCAGACGAATAGAGCAAATCAATTACCATGAGGATATTCAATACAATAATGATACTTTCGGTGATAAAAAATAAGCCATGTAAACACGTGCCAAAACCATAATTTTGGGTGAAAAAAATTCAAGAACCGTGAGAAATATATATATTACAAGAGAGAGAGAGAGAGTCCACAAAAGATCATTCCTCTATTTATTCACAAAATTTTATCCAACATAAACTATAACTCAAAAAGAATTAAACAACATGATTTTCAGGTACCTTATGTTTATACGTCACATTCTAAAATAAAAATGCATAAAAAATTGTTTGTACTTCACATTCTAAAATAAAAATGCTGAAAAATTGGCACCAACGGCTGCTCATCAAATCTAGGTAGACATGTAAAGCAATATCTGTCTTTTTGTACATGACATGATCCATACTCTGAATTCTTTACAGTAAAAGTTGTTCTCTTACCAAAACTTGGAGTCCTGCATAAAACAAGGAAATAATTCAATTCCAATAATCAATTCAATGTGGTGTACCGACAGCAAATTAAGACAAATAACAGAAATTAGGAAGTACAAGCCAAACAAATGCCACCATAATAGTGATTGTTGGAGAGTAGAAATACATAACCTCCATTATTTCAACATTGCTTCTATAGGATAAACATGTTAAACTCGAAAATTTTACTAAATTTGAAGGGCATTCTTTGACAGTGGTGATCAAGGAAACCCATATCGGTAGTTCAAACCAAACCGAACCGAACTAAATTACTAGTTTGGTTTGGTTTCTCGGGTTGAACCAAACAGTGAACAGCCCTACTCGTAAGAAATCGAGTGTCATAGAATTAGAAAGAAGAGAACTAGTTTCTTAAACAAATAAATGATGCACAAATAGTAAATAGCATATATATCAATATATATGAGGCTAATAACATATATACCTCATACCTGTATATACGAGTCTAACCAAATTCACCATTCCTCTCTAATACCTGATTGTTTGCAAAAGCTCCTAAAATCAAGCACAAAACACAAACACACGTGACACAAAATTCAGACACAAGTATCTCAAAGTCGAATACTTGTGTCATCTCACATGGCTCTCAAATTCTAATAGGCTTGATAAGCCTCATCTTTGTATGCACAACGCCATGTAAAGTAATCGAAAGAGTGAAACCTCACAAAACCATACAACCTAATTGAAGGATTCTTGTAAAAAGAATAGAAATAGTAAATTCCAAACTGGCAGAACTAGAGAGCCGTATAGGTTGGAAGCCTACCTCTCCAAGCAAAAGCAATAGACCAATAGATGTGCCAAATCAAAGTTGGAGAAAGTACTGAAATCAACAAACTGGTACTCCACAAGCCAAATGTTTCTCCTACTCGCACACAATTAATATTCCCCATCTCAAGCAGAACACTCTGCAACCTCTTTTAATTTGGAGTCATGTCCTACACCAACCCAATGTACCAACAGTGCAAAGGGCCCTGTGTAATTCCCTTGTCTCTCTTGTTGGTTCTTGCACCACAACCATTTCCCTGCAATATCACTAACCCAAAAAGAAAGTTTGAAAACCCTGCTAATTCTCATAATAGTATTGGTATTACTTCTTCCTTCCATATTGATATCCTATAAGAAAAATGATACATGCTTACATTAAATATTAATTAATAAGTGAATCATATATTTTTTTGCAATAGGGGAATAGCGTATGCATTCGGCGACATAAAATAAACATGCAATAGATACAAAAGAAGACAACATAATAATATTATGCATGTATTCCAATTTGAGTTTGGGTTTAGTGATATCATGCTCAAATTCTGATCCCCATGGATCTGACTAAACCTAGATACAATAATATTATCAATGATAATATAGCTTAAGCCTAAACGGAAATGTATCGACTATCTTTAAGAAACACCATGACAGACCTCTCATTGATTCTTCTTCCCAGAAAAGAAACTACACTTGTATTCCAACAACCTCTCATAGGTCCAGCACATCCTATTTAAAGAAAGATGGTATCAACACCAAACTTAGTGCAAATAATAAAAATGAATATTTAAAAAAAATCTATAATCGGTAGGATCTAGCAACCAACAACTATTATTAATATGTTAAAACCAAGGACAATGAAATGACTGTGTGGGAAATCTCAGTAGCTAAAATACATATTATCTGAAAGTTTGAAGGTGGATCATGTATCAACAAGATTCAAACTCAGTCTTCACCTAATCTTTCATTTATGCCACCAGGCGCCTCCATGATCATAGCCAGACAACCTTGAATTCCATCACCAAGCACCTGGACCAAGGGAATTTGAATGAGAAACGAGAGATCATAAAACATAGGCAATATTTGTCACTTTGTTTTTTCGTTTACATAAATTGCATTTTGCTTCAAGAGAGAATACCATGAAGTAGAAGTTACCATCTTATCAACTGGCGTATTGCCTCCCATTTACATCATTGACCTCTTCATAATCAAGCCTTCATACAAAAATAGACATGGCAAGTACTTGAGATTGGAAAGCGTGGGTTGCAGGTGTTGTCACTGCCCTTTCGCCAGTGTCTTCTTAGACCTTTCAAGATCTTCCAGAATCACATCATGTTCATCATAGCCAAGACGGAAGAAACAACAAAAACTAGGATGTAAGTCAGAGTCTATTTCCTTTCAAGTCTCCAACAACTCTAGGAAGAAGCAAGGAAATGGAGATAGAGAGAGAGGAATATGGGTGCAATTACCTGTGTGCATTCCAGCAAAGGCCTTGGTTGAGCAGCTATTCGACGATGAAATTTTGTGTTCATCAACATTGGAGAATGATGAAGAAGAGAGAGAATAGGGTAAAGTTGCCTACTGAGCACCACCTCATTGTCCAACTTCGTCGTGTTGATAGCATTTTAAAGAGATAAAGAGGTTTATTCAAACTTTGGTTAGTGATTTTATCAAACAGTTAACGTCTCTGGTAGAATTAGAAATTAGAAGATGATTAAACTAATCAGACATGACCGAAATATTGATGAAGAAATATATCTCAGCTGGCTGAAAACTTTTGAATATACTTCGCTCTTTGAGAAAGATCCTAGTGAATCAGAGATAAAAGTTAGATGATGGGGAGTTTATCTCTTGTTTTCTCGTGAGAACAATTAATAATAGAAGCGAGTGACTAGCGGGCAACAAATACAACAGAAACAAATTATAATCTTCAAGAGCACTGTGTTTTGAAAATGTTTGATAGTCCTCTGTCTGAAATATGTATTGAAAGAGAGATTGGGTAAAATATATTAAAAATAAAATATAAATTTTGATTGCAAAATTGACTAGCTCATACCACACTACAATCATAAATGAGATATAAAACAGAGCAACCAAGCTATGCTCAGTAGAATATTAGACTTTTTTTTATTCGTAGTGCAGTAATATTCTGCACTGGGCGAACCGCCCACAATGGGATGGACGCCGGGATCAAACACGGGATCACATCAGACGCCCCATAGGGCAGAGATGTCCCACTTCGCCACGAGACGGGAAATGAATATTTGACATTCTATCTGGCCAATATGAACTAAAAAGATTAATAGATATTCATAATTTGGTGTAAAATAAGAATGTATATCTTTTGTTTGAAACTTAAGAGTAGAGAAGCTGATGATCCAATATCCACTCAAAAAATGCCAATCTAGTAAAAAAAGACATGCCCATTAAACAATAACTTAAAACATTTGCCAGTTAGAATATAAGTAAAAGAACTATTTCATAAAAAATCATCAGAAAATCTTTAGTAGTAGAAAGGATACTCGCTTGACGTATATATAGATGGAAATGATAATTGTAGAACTAAAAAATACATGATATTGAATTTCATCTGAAAATATACATATTCATGCAACTATTTTTGAGCAGCAAAGACGAGACAACGAGGAATGGAGAAAGTATTGTTGTACCTCTTTGTCAATTGCTCTAGCATAAAAAACAAGAACGTATGCCTACTCTGTTACAAATTTTAGCATTTATTATTTTTTATACCAACAATGATATCATAGGAAAATTTAGTATGCATAGATAATATATTCCTAACATAAAGAATGTACAGGTAAATTCAGCAAAAGTCAGAATTCTAGTAGTACTGACACAAAGAAGCTGTCTCACAAAAAAATGTAAGGATTAATGCGGTCCAATAAATGTGTCCCCACATCCATGACTGATCAAGTTATACACACCAATATATGGTAAAGTAATGTTGAGTCAATAACAAATAGAAGAGAACAACATTATTATCTATTTTAGAGCATCAAATTACACAGGCTTTACAGTGATGATGGACTTGATAATATGAACAAATGCAGGGTGGTACCCTAGCTTATTTATGAAGAAGAAGCTCTGCTTCCCTCTAAGAAAATGATCTCCATGAAACTAGCTAGTGTTGATCACATTTTTAACTTACAAGCTCTCTAGTTCAAGAATCAAAGGGCATCTTCCATTAGTGTGAAAGAAATTAAAATTGATAAATGCATTTCATTAGGGATTACCAGAATTGTTTTGATGACAAATTAATTAATCCAAAAGTAAATTAGTTCATTCATTAGCGAAAACCTTGCAATCAGAAGTGGGATCTAGACCCTGGATTAATTGGAGGTTATTTTGACTTTAATTGCTTACACATATAAATAATATACTCTGCCCTTCCTCTGTATGATCTCCTTTAATTTTGATAGATTCGTCAGAGAACTCAGGTACTGCAAAACCAAATGAGATATATAATTAAATAAGAAAATGGAATCAGATATCAACAATATATATATTCTTATACAATTAATTGACAGACACTTCAATATGTAGTCGAAGATGAGAAGGGGTTGAAATTCACATCCGGAGGAGCACTGGAAAATAATATCAGATCACATATATATACACACACACCTGCTAAGAAAGTGGAGTTCTTTGTATTGGCCCCAACATTTCAAAGAAAATTATATACAAATTTGTCACTTTAGTGCAACTGAAAATATAAATTCACAAGAATATCATCTTTATCATGTCATATGACTTTAGTTGTACGTATAACACATGATAAGAAAATGTTTGATCCATTGGAAGGCATTCCGATAAAATGAAACAAAATAAAAGTGACATATTAGATGCCGTATAGTTTTCAAAAAGAAGATACTCTAAAGCTTCAATTTAAAATAAGAAGCTTCGTTTGTAAAATCATATATCCTAATGTTATAAAAATTGGTTTCATAAAAAATAGTTGATTTTAACATTTTTATGCCAAAACATTCTTGTATGTCATAGTATTATTTTTAAAGTAATTAAAAGTCAAATAAAAGAGAAGTAAATACCAAACACAACAAAATAAAAATAACATGGAAAATGACATGCACCAAAATTTTTGGATGCCAAAATCCAAGTTTCAAATTGGTCAATCGAAATGTATTAGGTAAGTTTTACATGTAATCAAATGATGATCTGAATCCATTTTCCAGAAAATATGATACAGATGCAACTATTTTTATAGGAAACCAATTAATACATCTCATTTATGTACATATAAAAAGAAGAATGATAAAATATGGACCCTAAAAAGATAGTATGGACAAGCAGAAATTTGAGTACCTTAATCAGCAAAGGTCCCAATTGCTCTTCAATTTCATCTCTCCTGTTGGTTCTTGAACCACTAACATTTCCTTGAAATAGCACTGGCCCAAAAAAGAAAGTCAGAAAATCCTCTTAGTTCTCAGAGTGCTCTTGGTATTATTTGTTGCCTTCCATATTGATATCCTATAAGAAAAATGATGCATGATTATATCAAATATTAATTAATAAATAAATAATATATAATTTTTCAATAGGGGGATAGCTTATGCATTGGGCAACAATAAATAAACATGCATTAGATACCAAAGAGGACAACATAATAATATTGTACATGTATTCCAATTTAATTTTGGGTTAAGTGATATCATGCTCAAATCTTGATCCTCATGGATCAAACTAAACCTAGTTACAATTATATTACCAATGATAATATAGCTTGAACCTGAATAGAAATGTATAGGCTATCATTAGGAAACAGCATATGACATTACCTCTCATAGTGATTCTTCTTCCTAGAAAAGAAACAACACTTGTATTTTGACACACTGTGAGAGGGAAAATAAGTTGTTGTGGAAGACCTTAACTTTGAATTCCATCAACCTCTCATAGATCCAACACATCCTATTTAAAGAAAGACGGTATCAAACCAAACATAGTGCAAATAATAAAGATGATTATGTAATAAAATATCTATAATAAGTAGGATGATCTAGCAACCAGAAACTATTATTAATATGTTAAAACTAAGGTCAATGAAATGACCGTGTGGGAAATCTCAAGTTTTCAAACCAAAATTGTACAACAACAGTCCAAAAAAGCTGATCGCGGTAGCCAAAGTACATATTAAATAAAAAATTGAAGGCAGATCATGGGTCCAAAATATTCAAATTCTGACTTCACCTAATTGTTTATTTATTCCATCAGTCGCCACTATCTATGTTCATAGCCAGACAACCCACCCAGCACTTGGAACAGGGGAATTTGAATGAGAACCGGGGATTAGGAAAACTAGGTAATGTCACTTTGTTTTCTTCGTTCACATAAATTGCATTTTTCTTCGAGGGAGAATACCAAGAAGCAGAAGCTACCATCTTATCGACTCGAGTACTGCATCCCATTTACATCATTGATCCGTGTATAATCAAGCCTTTATATACAAAAATAGACACGGACGATATATAAATACTTGAGATGGGAAAGTGTAGGGTGCAGGTGATGTTACTAGCTACCGTTTCACTAGTGTTTTCTTTGACCTTTCAAGATCTTTCAGAACCACACATCATGTTCATCGTAGCCGAGACGGGAGAAATAACAGAAACTAGGATAAAAGCCAGACTCTATAATTTCTGTAAGATCATATTCATGATTCCTAATTTCCTAGGAGTGTTTGGTAGGGTCCAAGAACGTGGGTATGAGAGACGTCTACCTAAGCAAAGATTGGAGGTGCGCACCACCAGTGTCTCCAACGTTGCCAGGAAGAAGCACAGAAATGGAGATAGAGGGAGAGAGGGCATTCCCGCAAAGGCACTCATTGCGCATCTGTTCGACGACGAAATCTTACTTGTGTACATCAACGTTGGAGAATGATCAAGAACAGAGAGGAATCTGGGCGCAGAGCACCACCACATCTTCCGGTTCCGGCACGCCGGGACGGCAGCTCTGAATAGAAAAAAAAAAGTTAGCTTCGACATCTAAGGCGCCGTTTGGTATCCGGATAAACTTAATAGGGACAGGGATAAATTAATTTTGTGGTTAATATTATCATCATGTTTAGTTTAACTTAAGATAAGTTTAGGGATAACTCTAACCTATGTTTGGTATGGAAATAGCTTGGGGATAAACTTGAGTTATCTCCAAAATTTTGAGGATAACCCATATTTATCTCCAAAATTTTATGGCACCAAACAGGCTCTAAGGTGTCGTTTGGTATCTAGATAAAATTGATGAGGATAGGGATAAATTAATCCTCATGATTAACCCTATCCCCATTATGTTTAGTTTAATTTAGGATAAATTTAGGGATAATTTTATCTCATGTTTGGTACATTTGAGGATAAACTAGTTCGATTGTCCAGCGAACACCCCCCCGGGTGCCTTCCCCGCCGGCGGACGGAGCTCCCCGTGCTCGCCCCTTCGAACACCCCTCCGGACGAAGCTCCACCCCCCCTCGGGTGCCGCCGGCGGACGGAGCTCCCAGTGCCGCTGCCTCCCTCCGCCCAGCGGCGGCGCTCCCGTCATCGCCCCCCCTCCCACCCGCGGACAGAGCTCCCCGTGCCCGCCCCTTCGGACACCCCTCCGGAAGAAGCTCCAGCCCCCCCCCCGGCTGCGCCGTTTTGCGCCGACCGGCGCCGCACGCCTTCACCCCCCGGTGCTCGCCCCTTCGGACGAAGCTCCGGCGCCCCCTCCCCCCCCCCCCCGCGCGCCTCCGTCCGCGGCGTCATTCACCTCCCCCCGCCCAGCGCCTCCTCGCCAGGTTCCCCCACCCCCCCTCGAGTGCGCGCCCGCAGACATCGCCTCCCTCTTCCACGCCGTCGCGGCCGCACCTCCCGTTGCCTGCGCAGCCGCTTCACCACCGGCCGCCGCGTTCCCCTGGTCGCCCCCCGCCGGACGGAGCTCCCAGCGCCCGCCCCTCCGGACGAAGGTCCAACCCCCCGCGGAGCCGCGCCCCCCTGCCCCCTCCCCGCCGAACAGAGCTCCCAGTGCCCGCCGCCCGCCCCTCCGGACGAAGCCCCAGCTCGGCGACGACAACGGCGCCGAAGAGGAAGAAAGATAGGGAGACGCGAATCAGATCGCCACCGTGGGCAGCTCGGGCGTCGTATGGATGAGTTATCCCTGCACTTATTCTTGATTTTGAGGATAATCTGGATTAAGTTAATCCAATTTAAACTAATTTTTAAGGGCCTGTTTGGCACCATAAAATTTTGAGGATAAACTTGGTTTATCCCCTAAATTTTGGGGATAACCTTGGTTTATCCCCAAGTTATCCCCGTACCAAACATGCCCTAAGTGTACACCAAACAAGGAATTGGGGATAAATCAGGTCTATCTTAGGTTATCCCCATACCAAACAGGACTTAAGAGATTCAGAGCATTTTAAAGAGGTAATAGGTCAATTCAAACCTTAGCTAAAGTGATTTTATCAACGGTTAAAAACTTATTATTGATGAGGGCTGTTCATTATTCAATTAAACTTAAAAATCAAATTAAATTAGTAATTTGGTTTGATTGATTTTATTTGAATTTTCAGTGATTTTGATTTGATTCTCAAGACACTTCTAATCAAAACAAATAGATAAATTAAGTAACCCAAATTAAATTAAATATTTAATTTAAGTCATATATGATATAATATTTATATTTTTTTTCTTATAAAAATATATTTGCTTTAAAAGTTTTTAAGATAAAATTAATATAATATATAAACACATATCTTAAAGTTTAATAGAAGATGATTTAAAATAAATAAAATAAAATTATATATTGACACATCTACTATACTTTAATAAAATATAAATTAAATTGAATCAAATCAAATTAAATCGAATTAATTTGATTCAGTTCAATCTAATATGGGAGATAATTTGGTTTCGGTTTGATTTGAGAAAAAATACTCAAAATCAAACCAAATCAAATCATGAACAATCAATAATGCAAGTGACTAGCGGAAAACAATTAAGAGAGATAATTTATAATCTTCTGGTCTGAATGAAGATGAGTCAAACAGAAATGAAGAAAATATGGTTGTACTTCTTCGTCAATTACTCTAGCATGTAAAATGAGAACAATCATACAAAATATAAGCATACCTTCTCTTTTATAAATGGATTTTATCATTTATTATTTTTTACACCAGCTATGATGATATCTTAGGGAAATTTAGTACGTATGGATAATCTAATTCCTACTATAGAATATGTAAAGATAAATTTTGAAAAATTCATATTTCTAGTAGTACTGAAATAAAGAAGCCGTCTCACAAAAAATTGTAAGAATGAATTACTGTGGTAAAGTAATATTTCTATATTAACTTGTTCATCCACGATTGATCAAGTTATACACACCGATATGGTAAAGTAATGTTGAGTCAATAACCATGAGAGAGCAACATGAAATTAATTCACATGATTATCTATTTTAGAGAATCGGCAGTATATATATATATACACTTATAAATTAAAGTGACAAACACTCACCTATATAAGTAGTGGAAGATGAGGAGTTGAAATTTATACCTGGGGGAGCATTGTGAATGCTAAAGAGATCAATTTAAAATAAGTAGATTTTTTTTATAAAATCAAATATCCTAATGTTATAAGTATCGGTTTCATTAAACATTGTTATTTTTAACAGTTTTTATGCCAAAGTCATTCTTGTACGTGCATACGTACGTACGTACGTAATATTATTTTAAAAGTGATTAAAAGTCAGACAAAAAAGGAGTAAAGACCAAACACAACAAAACATAAAGAACATGAAAATTAAATGGCGTCCACTAAAATTTGTTGGATGCCAAAATCATAGTTACAAAGTGGTCAATCCAAATGTACGTCTTTGGTTGACTCGAGTTTTACATCTAATCAAATGAAATGATCTGAATTTATTTTCCAAAAAAAAAAAAATCATGGAGATGAAACTATTTTTATCGGGAACCAATTAATACACGGACCTTATTTACGTACATATGAATTAAAAGAAGTTGAAGAGGAAGAAGAAAATGGAGACCTTAAAAAAATAATATAGAGACAAGCAGATGTTTGTGTACGTACCTTATTAACCAGCAACAGTCGATCCCAATAGGCCTTCCTTTTCAGATATATATATATATATATATATTCGACGTATATAGAATATTCCTTGCAAAAATTTGTGGTACCCGTTAAATACCAAAGTCCCATTTGGCCTTCAACCCGAGATATTTGGCGTAGGATCCTTGCAAGAACCCACGTTCAACCTGAACGACCGGGATACGACGGATGATGGGGTCTTCCTGGTGTATGTAGCACCACTCCGCCAAGTCTGCATTGCACCTTTCAATAAGTAGAAACTCAAGTGACGTAGGGAATCCTCCATCCGGCAAGCGTTGGATGCATGGACAGCCCTCAATGTACAACACTTTGAGGTTGGGAACGAGATCTGCCAAGTTCGCAGGCAACTCCTCCAGATCTTCACAATTCCAAAATGACAATAACTGCAGGGATGTGGCGACGGCCGTCAACCCTTCCTCCTCCGCCGTGGAAAGCCGTGATACTCCAGAACGACATATCTTCAGTGTACGCAAGGAGCCGATGATGTGGCCACGAAAGAGGGCCTGATCAATGTTGTTGTTCTTCTTGTCAACATCATCATGAGTTGGAAGCCATGTCAGCAGCTTGGTGTCGCCCGTATGGATTTCCTTGAGCTTCGGGAGGCACGATGGCACCGTGTCAATATCATTCTTATGCCAACAAACAATCTCATTCGACGACACCTGCTCCAGTTTGGGATCACATCTATAAATCTCCAACCTCACAAGGGACGGGATGGATCCGATGCCCTCCACTATTGATGACAAGGTCAGCTCGGGACAGCTACCAAGAGCCAACGCGTGGAGTGCCGGTGAACCCGAGAGCAACATCTTCGAAGGCAGCGTCCGCATGTCCGTACAATTCCACATGACAAGCGACTCCAAAGAGGGTAGGTGAATGGGAGGCCTATGATGTTGGTGGTCCCCACTGAATGCATTAATGTCGGGGATGCCGTCCAAAGTTAGTTTACGGAGAGAGGAGGGCCAAGCATATTTATGTCTTCCATCAAGGCATACGTGCAGCAGTTGATGCGATAGCTTTTTCATTGTTAATCGCAATCTACGTGCCTGATAAAAGGCTCTTTGTTTTGGACAATAGGTTTTCTCAAGAGAATAGTCCAATGAAATAATATACGGTGAAACCACTATTGCCTCGTCGGAACATTTGATGAACAGCCAGTCCACAACAAGTGGTTGTTGTAATGCCTCCTCAATACAACTCTGCCAATTCTCGTACTTTGCGCCAAGGGATACATCAGTTGAGGCAAGATTTTGCATTTGTGAGAAGAGTGACTTGTTTGATATCTTTGGGCAACCTCTCACCGTAAGTTTCTTGAGGGATGGATGTAGCTCAATGCCTTCCGGCAACGTCTCCAACTTGGCACAATTTTCTACGGTAAGCTTCCCTTTTAGAGACTGCATAGTAGCTCGAAAAGCATCCCCTTTCGGCCAGTGCATGAGTTCTCTACAATTCACAATGCTCAATTCTTGTAGATGCTTCATGTGATGCTTTAAGATTCCATCATGCAAAGTTGTCAACTCTTGGCAATCGTTGATTCTCAATACTAAGAGCTCTGGTGGTTCATAATTACTAATTTGGTCTTCATCGGTCAACGTTATTATTTGCTCGTGATGATACCCACTGCCCAAGTAAAATTTTGGAAGAAACTTCAAGGGTAGCTGAGACAACGTCAACTCTTTCAATGTTACCGGAAGCAATAAATTAGGTTGTTCCACCAACTTGGAAATCCTACGTAGAGTTAATTTCTCCAAAGGTAGAACATGCAAGTTGTTGGGAAAAGCTGTCAACCCTACATCTTGTAAACACAAGTTTGTTATTGTTAGGGGAAGCTGAGGCAATTCCTTCAACTGGTTACAACTTTCAATGCTTAGTAGTTTAATGTACTTCATCCCTTCAAGTCTCGGAAGTTCATCTAAATTCGGACAATCTGTCAGGTGAAGAGATTGGAGCCTTGAAATTGAACCATTAATCATCCAGTTTGGGACTTTGACACCGATGTATCCATCTATAACCAGCTCTTTTAATTGTGCAGGTGGTTCTAAACATTCAATTATAGACTCTTCAAAAGAGGGGTCCACTTTATGAAAATCTCGATCATTTTCCCATACCATTTCTAAGACATTAAGATGTTTCTTGTTCTTCAATGCAGCTTCAAGAGACTCTTCCTTTGTGTCAACATTTTGGAGGTTTATAATGCGGAGCTTACCCCGTAGCTCGTTCATCATTTTCAGTGCACTTATTTTGTTCCCAACTTCTTTTGATACAGAGAGAACCTCCAAACTTTGGAGATGCATCAGGTTTCCAATTCTTGATATATTGCAAACTAGTTTAGACTTTACCTCAAGATAGTGAAGGTTTACCAAATTGCCAATGTTTTTTGGCAGTATGCTCAACTGATCACATTCTGTCAACTTTAGGGTTTGAAGCTTGTAAAGAGTGCACAATGAGTCAGGTAATATCTTGATTTCCGTTCTTCTAAGGTCAAGATAGCGAAGAGAAATCAAGCAACCTATAGACTCAGGTAGACTGACAAGAGTGGACTCGCTTAGTTCCAACACCCTCAGGTATTTTATTTCACCGAAGAGAGTTTGAGAAAATTTGACATATCTAAATTTTGAAAACCAGAAGGAAAGTGTATAAAGGTGCTTAAATTCGCATATCACTTGCAAGCTCTGATAAAACAATGTGTGATAATCCACACTCAAGTGCCTTGTGGAATAAGCCTCAGCTGGAATTTTCGTAATTTCATTTGGATCAATTTCATAACAATCATTTTGCAAGATATGCCTCCCCAAATCATGCAATAAGTCATGGACAACATAACAACTATTCACATCTTGGATTAAAGACCTCTTAATCAGATCATCAAGATATCTCATTCCTACATCCTCTATGCTCATGTTTTGTTTAGGATGAAGATAACCTTGAGCCATCCAAAGTTGTACTAATTCAATTCTTTCAAACATACTCCCTTTGTGGAACACACAAAGATAAGTAAAACACAGTTTCAATTCTGGAAGTAGATATTCATAGCTAATCCTGAGTGCCGGAAGAATACGATCATTTTCTCGTTCCAACTCCCACAGTTTACTTTCCATGATGTTTCTCCAATAAGACTCGTCTGATTCAGATCTCAACAAACCACCCATAGTTGACGCTGCTAGAGGATGCCCATCTAGCTTCTCGACAATTTTCCTGCCGACGGATTGTAATTCCGAATATCTAACATCAGATTCTCCATCGGGGAATGCATGTCTCTTGAATATCAACCAAGAGTCATCAAATGTCAAGGGCTCCAATGAAATATTCTTCACTGATCTAACTGCATCAGCAACACCCATGTTGCGAGCTGTCACCAAAATTCTGCAACCCGTTCCTACTACCGAAATCAGAGGAGCAATGAATGTTGACCATTTTTCATAGCTCTCTTCCCACATGTCATCCAAAACCAAGACAAAACGCTTGTCCTTCAACCTCTCAGACATGCATCTCTGGAGTACATCTAGACTCTCCACATTTTGAGGACCGTCAACATGCTCAAGAACCTTCTTGGTTAGTGTTATCACATCAAAACTAGGGGACACATGAACCCACATCGTCAAGGCAAAGTGACTCCGAACTGCTACATCGTTGAAAACATACTGAGTAAGAGTAGTTTTCCCGATGCCCCCCATCCCAGTCACACATATTATAGGTAGGCCTCTGCTCTCAGCCGAGGATGACGACTCTCCCCCCTCGATATTTTCCTCAGTAAGTATCCTTATCAGCTCACTCTTTGCCTCATCTCTGCCATACACCTTAGAATCTGTCAGGAAAGAACTGCTCTGTTTCACTTCAGCATCAAGCTTGGATGATTGGTCGCCCATTTGATTCTTTAGATAGGTGTTCGTCTGAATATTCTTCTCTACCTCCTCAAATCTCCTCCAGATCTCGTCCAGTCTCCGGGCTAAAATTTTATCATCAAAGGGAACAACAACATTGACACAAGGAGAGGAGCGCTCACCTGTCTCCAGAAATGATTGATGCTTCACCCGGCGACGGAGATCCTCATACTCGAATTCATCGAGCAGATCTTCGGCGTCGTAGATAACGTCTTTCAGCTGTTGCAGCCACAATTTGAAGGCCTCAACCTCCACCTTCACTTGTTCAGCATCCTGGAGCATCGCCTTGAAGCGTTTGAGCTCCTTCTGCAGCGTCTCGACCTCCTCCATCTTCACGATGGACTTCCCCTTTCCTCCGCAATTTCCCATCGTTGATCAGAGAGAGCAAGTAGGAGATGTGGCAGAAACCGAGCAGATGGGAAGCGAGCTTCTAAGTGCTGCGTGCAGTTACGGGAGTGATGTATTTATACATGGACATATGTTGACATATATACACACTACGATCGAGATGCAACTATTGTATATGCCCATATCTATTTTATAATAATCAAAGGAAGCTGGATGTGCATATTTATGCTCAAAAAACGCAGGGGTACGATAAAGGATCCGTTCCTGACAAAACTGGTTGTAAAGGATAGCCGTGATCAAAAAATATTGTTTTACATCATTTTTCCTTTGAAAAAGAGTCGCTTAACTCTCTTTTTCTTTGTTATATACTTCATTTTTTATAAAATATGCAAGAGAGTCGCATGCATGTGCATGGCATCTTCTTATATGTGGGAATCTTCTTCGACAAAATATAAAAAATAGAAACGGCCGCCCAATAATAAACGGTACGGAAGACCGAGTAGTATTCCTTCACCCTTCCACTTGATCAAGTTGTGTCCAGTAGGCAAGCGACACGTGGCAGATAAGACCGGGCACCTACCCACACCAACCGGGCGAAATTAATTGCTTTTCTCGACTCTTCCGCCTGATCAAATTATGTCGGCAGCGTCTGATTAAATACATATATATAAATATACTTTTACAAGAATTTAATATACGGAAGGAGATAAGGCGGCGACCCATCTCTCTCTTTGATGTGCAGACTAATTAACACAAAAGGACTTAACCATGGAAGGGGTAGGTTGGAGTTGGGGAAGGAAGTACATAGTTGATGTCTTGTTTGGTTAGAGTTTCATTTTTGATATTATATCAATATTGATATTAATATTTTTAAATGTTCGAGTATTAATATCAAAAGTAATACAAGTTATTACATAATATGTTTTGTTTGCACTACAATTTTTAAAATTGATACAATTAATCAAATATCTCTTAATAATTTCTATCAATATCAACTTAAAAATTGATAGTGATATAAGTACCTAATAGTGTTACTAAATAGGGCGTGAAGTGATGGCCCAGTCACCATTAGATAGGAAGCTCAGTCATATTAATTAATGCGGGATGAACAGTACCGTTATGGTAGAGAAGAGTAAATTTGACAATCCAGTGTTAAATATTTTTTAAGGTCAAAATTTTTTTTCTCTTACAGTAAAGAGGTGACTCAATTTTTGATATGTATGATCTCTACATAGGATGATAGGAGAGCTTGGAGAGCATAACGTAATTTCAAGTTTTTATAATGAAGTTGGACACCCCAGTTAGAAATATTAATTAAATAGATATTTCTAACAGATTAGATCTTATATATCTTCGAAAAATCAAAAAAAATTTAAATAATATTTTTTAAATATATGACTCAATATTTTTTGATATAACTTTTTTTTTGTTATATACTTCATTTAAAAAAAAATATGCAAGAGAGTCGCGTGCATGGCATCTATATATGTGGGAATGTTCTTCGACAAAAAATAAAAATAAAAATTAGTCGATAGATACCTGTGGAAAGAATCCTCCTTTTCAGATTAGTCAGGAAGAAATTAAATTAGTCGATAGATACCTGTGGAAAATGCAGCACACATATTCATCAACGTATATATATATATATATATATATATATATATATATATATATATATATATATATATGCACGCATTGAACTGGTCAGCAGCCTATTTCGGATGAAGACAGAGGGGGGAACATAGCGGTCCCCGGCCCGTATAGACAAGATGACCGAGTAGTATTCCTGCACCCTTCTACTTGATCAAGTTGTGTCCAGTAGGCAAGCGACACGTGGCAGATAAGACCGGGCACTTACCCACACCAACCGGACGAAATTAATTCTTTTCCTCGACTCTTCCGCCTGATCAAATTATGTCGGCAGCGTCTGATTAAATATATATATAAATATACTCTTAAAGTATATATATATATATACTTTTACAAGAATTTAATATAGGGAAGGAGATAGGGCGACCCATCTCTCTCTCTGATGTGCAGACTAATCAACACGATGGACTTAACCATGGAAGTTGTAGGTTGGAGTTGGGGAGGGAAATACATGGCTGAAGTGATAGGCCGCTCAACCATATTAATTAATGCGGGATGGACAGTACTGTTATGGTAGATAACACCTCAATTTGACAATCCAGAGTTAAATACTTTTTAGGGTAAAATCTTTTTACTTGCAGAAAAGAGGTAACTCATTTTTTGATATGCATGATCTCCACATAGGAGAGCATGGAGAGCATAACGTAATTTCAAGTTTTTATATTGACGTTCGACACCCCTGCTAGAAATATTAATTAAATAAATATTTCTAATAGATTAGATTTTCAATATCTTAGACGAATCAAAAAATTCTTAAACAATATTTTTTCATGAACATATGACTTAACATAGATATGGACAAAATCATGATTTAATCTAATACCCACATAAAATTTGTTACAGCACCTTTATTTTAAAAAGAGATTTTGTGAAAGAATATTTAATATATAATGACATATGTTTAAATTATTGAGTTTAGATGTGTCGTGGTGTAATTAAACTTAATTTTTGTTAACGAGAACGATGTATAATTAAATAAATCACTAGAAAAAATATACAAGATGAATTGTTAGAAATACTCCAAGATTTACAAAATAATCAATTTTTGGTCCGATATAGCAAGGATGAATCAAACGAAGAAAAGCTTAAAATATTTTAAATTAAAAAAGACATAGAAACATCTTTATATAAAGGCTCCAAAGATATATCTAAATTATATTTTATTTTACAGTTGAGTCAACTAAAGTCAATAAATGACATCACTAGAAAATATTTAGATACAATACTATATTTATTTAAAGAAGTGTCACCTAAATATGCAAGTGTTTATGACAATTAGTATAAACTTAAAAAAATCATTAAAAACTTTGGACTGATTTATTGGAAAACAAATACATATAGAAATGATTCTATTGTCTTTTGTAAAGAGAACAAAGATAAAATTATTTATTCATAATGTGACACTTCAAAATATAAAGATGATAATAAAAATAAGAGTTAAATGGTGACACAAAATATTTTTCATTTTTTTACGGATTGGTTGGTCTCAATCCCATCCAGATCAAGATCAAATTGGTCGATCTTCAGGGCCATCCCCGCCTTCCTCACCACCTCTGAGTCATCCTAGCCTTCAACCTCTCCACCACCTTCTGACCATCCTAGATTTCATGGAAGGATCAATCCAATCCGAATCGGTGAGTCTCAATCCAATTCAGATCGAGATCAAATCGATCAGATTGGTTCTTCCAGGCCATTTGATCCCATCCGAATTGTTCTTCAAAGTAGGAGGGGAATAATGGCTGAATGGCACAAGGGAGGGGGTATAATTGGAAGGACGTGGAGAAGTGTGTTAGAGTTGACGGCGTTACTAGACTAGAGGGGCGGGAGTTAGAAAATTTTGGATTATAGGATTAAAAAATAAAGCTCTTTACTCTTGGGACTAAAAAATAAAGGGGTCCTCTAAAATAGGGGCGGGACTTGATTTCTGACGAAATTAATTCCTAATTTCCTTGACTCTTCCACCACGCCGGATCAATAATTATGTGGGCACACAAGTGCCTGATTGGGCGATCAGGGTTGGTGGGTGGGATCAACACATGGCAAGTTGCATGCATAATTACATCCACTTATTAAAATATATCATTTCATTAATTATTCTAGCTAGGACAAACTTAGCTGTTTTTTTTTTACATTTAAACATCAGGCAAGTTGACCGACTAGTATAATAAATTTCCTTCACCCTTCAGCCTCAGATCCAGACGTGTCCAGTCGGCAAGAGACACATGGCAGATAAGACCAGGCACCTAGCCCGCACACCAACCCGACGAAATTAATTAGTAAGGGACTGTTTTGGTATCGGCATAATTTGAAAATAAATTTAATTTATCTCTTAAATTTAAAGGATAAATTAAGATTATCTTTAAAATATTTTGATATCAACTCGATTCTAAAATGTTGTTTGATACGAGAATAATTTGGAAATAAATTTAGATTATTTTCATAATTTAATGGATAACTCAAATTTAAATTTTATGATACTAAACATACTCTAAATTTCCTCTACTCTTTCACCACGCCGGATCTAAAACGATGTCGGCAGCGCCTGATTGGGCGATCGGGGTTGGTGGGTGGGATCCAGCACATGGCAGCCATGTTGCATGCATAATTACATCCGCCAATTAAAATATATCATCTCACCCGTCTAAGACAACTTAATTAGTTGTTTTTCTTTTTTATTGTCATGACACGGTGGTGGTCACTGAGACCCTACGGCACGGTTTCGGTGGTCGCTGACCCAACTGTTGCAAGTCGTCAGCCACCAGCCAGCCATGCACTGCTGGATGCGCTATAGGGGACTCTCCTCTTTTTCGAAAGAACCAAGCGACACTCGACAACCAATTTAGAAGAAAAAAAAAATCAACAGCTCCGTTACTTTATTTTTCTGCCCTTCATTTTATATTCAAAAAAAAAAAGTTGTGATGAAGATACAACCTTAGTTCTAGTTTAACCTCATAACTATCTTTTGTGAGTGTTTTGCAGTAAGCATTTTCTTTTGTGCTTTAATCTTGGTCACTTAAATTATTTTTACATTCCGTTTTAATATATTAGATCATTGCATGTGTTATGCCTTTTATACATCGGATGATTATCTACTGTTAGACGTTATTTGTACATCCCGGGGCATCACCGGCAGAAGCAAAGCAAATGCGAAACAAGCTTCTAATAGCTGTTACGAGAGCGATCTCTATACATGGTATTGATATATAAAGGTAAGGGTACACCGATATCTATCTATCTATCTATAATAATAATAATCAAAGCACGCTGCACGTGGTGTTCACACAAGACGCAGGGGACGATAAAGGCAGCAGTCCATCTCGGATGAAGACAGGGGAGCACGTGACGGCGCCGAAGACGACCCATAAATCAAGGCAAGTTGACCACCGACTGGTATAATAAATTGCCTTCACCCTTCAGCCTCCCGATCAAGACGTGTCCAGTCGGCGAGCGACACGTGGCATGTAAGACCAGTCACCAACCCACCCACACCAACCCGACGAAATTAATTCCTAATTTTCTCCACCACCACGCCTAAGAGTGTCAAATGGATGGGTCATAATAAAAAGCCCGTTGGCAGACCCGCTATCAGGTGGACATGGGCTGCCTATGCAAGCCCGTTGGGCTGATGTTAAGCCCATGAAAAAGTCAAAGTTATTAAGTAGGCTGGATGGGCTTGGACCGGGCTTGGGCTGGGCAGGCCCACTTAGCCCGTTAAATGTAAGTTTCGGGGTACAGTGCACAAAGGAACGCTGACGAAATCAAAGATCAAAAAATCAGGTTTAGATATATTATAAATAAAAATATATTTGTTTATTAGATTAGTTACAAACATATCTATAAATATTTAGTATCGTCAGTTGAAATATAATTGATAATGAATTAATAAATGATTGATGAACATATAAATATTTTATTTATTATAATTTAATATGTTTAAAATAAATATTGAAATTAATTTAAATAATAAAAACAAAAGTATAAAATAAAATACATAGTAAAAATATTAAAAAAATATTCAAGATACAAAAGAGTTTTCATCATAAATTATTTTAACAAAATATAAAAACAAAGTTTATAAAATAATATTATTTTTAATAAAATAAAATAAAATTGTCAATTATTTTTTTTGAACAAAATTTGTTGATGTTAACATTTTATCGTCACATCACATAGTTCAAAAAGTTAACTAAAAATATTTTATTAATTTTTTTGTTATAAAAGAAAATTTTGTGGTCTAAAATAATTTAGGAGATATTTGGTTGGATTGTAAAAGAGATTTCGTTTACGAAAATGTGTTATTCTAATACAAAACGTGTTTTTTTTTGGTCACATGGCGCAACAGCCAGAGGGCGCGCAGCACAGCGGGCTAGCGAGGATCCCCATAGTATCCACCCCCCCAGGGGTGGCCCGGCTCCTCCAGGAGTCGAACCCCGCCCCTACTCCCCCAGGAGCAGGGGTCGCGCCGATTGAGCCACGCTTGATCGACTAATACAAACCGTGTTGGATACCATAGTTACTTTTTATGGTCAATTATGTTTTACAGTAAATTCTTTTTTACATACATGACCTACACTTATCATTATTTTCTCGCACAACAGGTTATTTATATCTTCAACTACTCTAGATATCATCTTCATATATTATTTTACATAAAAGTATCTAAAAATGTATTTAAATCAAGCACCTCATTGAAAGAATCTTTATGATATTTAGATTTAGGCCCGTTAAAATTAGGGTTAAAAAAGTTTTAAGGTAAAATGCAGTGCTCGGTCACATGATATAGAATTTTTGTTACAAAAATATAATTTTATAAAAATATTTTTAAAAATGATATTTGATAATCATTATTAATATATATTTTTAAAAAATATACTTTTAAATAAAAATATGAGAGATTATTTTTTATGATCCCCACCATTTATAGTAATACATGATTTTTACTTAATTTATTAATATTTCTCATATAATGTTTTATTTAAATTAACTAAAAAGTATTTAATATGACTTTTACAATAAAAATATAACACTTATTATTCAACTCCCATAAATAGTAAAATACATCTGCTACCAATCTCACGAATTAAATAATATATTTTTACTTGCATATAAATTTAATTACTGACGTCATAATGCCAAACTTGTATTTTGACTATGGATGGGCCTCATGCCGGCAAGAGCATCATGGGCAGTAACGGGCCAACGGGCTCCAACGGCCTGGTGGGTTTTGGAGGGCTTAAAACCCGTTTGTAAAACTTTGGCCCGTTGACTTTTTTACCTTGGCATGGACTTGAATTTTACGTAGGTGGGCTGAAGCGGGCCTGGGCCGGGCCAGCTCAAGCCCGGCCCGTTGAATAAAATATCTTTGTACTTCTTTGTTAATTACTCTAGCATAAAAAATAAGAACATTCATACAAAATATAAGAATACCCGCTCTTTTACTAATTTTATCATGTATTATTTTTTATCCCAACTATGATAGGTAAATCAGGTAAAACTCGATCTGATTTCTAGCTAGTGACATATATAAAGAAGCTGCCTCACAAAAAATGTAGGAATTAATGTGGTCAAATTAATGTGTCCCCACCCACAACCACGACTGATCAAGTTATGCACACCATCGTAAAGTAATGTTGAGGGGATGACATAAGAGAGAGAATAACATGGAATACACGTTATTATCTATTTTAGAGCGTATTTTTATAAATTAAATGACAAACACTTACCTAGCTATATGTAGTTGAAGAAGATGAGAATGAGTTGAAATTTATATCTGGGGGAGCATTGTGACATGCACAAGAGATATTCTGATCACATATATATTTACACCTGCTAAGAAAGTGAAGTTGTTTTTAGTGGCACCAACTTTTCAAAGACAATCATATACAAAATTCTCAATTTAGTGCAACCGAAAATATATAATCACAAAAGAACTTCTCTTTATTTTGTCATATGAATGTTTTTGTCCGTATAACACATGATAAGAAGATGTTAGATCCATTTGAAGGCATTCAAGTAAAATGAAATAAAAGTACGTAGCATATTACATGTGATATATTTAAAAAAAAATGAAACATTTCATAAGCTTCGATTTTTTTTATAAAATCATATATCCTAATGTTATAAGTATTAGTTTCATTCGAAATAGTTGTTTTTAACATTTTTATGCCAAAAACCATTCTTGCATGCATACGTACGTAATATTATTTTAAAAGTATATTAAAAGTCAAAGGGAAGTACAGACCAGACACAGCAAAATATAAAGAATACGGAAAATGACATCCGCCAAAATTGATTGGATGCCAAAATCCAAGTTACAAAATCGAAATGTATTAAAGCTGACTTGACGTTTACATATAATCAAATGAAACGATCTGAATCCATTTTCCAGAAAAAATATATATAGACAACCAATGAAGGAGATGCAACTATATATTTTTGTAGGGAGCAATTATTTACGTACATATAAAAGGAAGAACAGGAAAAATCGAGACCTTAAAAAATAGTATCGACGAGCAGATATTTGTATTATTTACCTTAATCAGCGAAAATCCCGACTGGCCTTCAATTTCATACAGTCCGACGTATATAGAATATAAAAGGAAGAATAGGAAAAATCAAGACCTTAAAAAATAGTATAGACGAGCAGAAACTTGTATTTACCTTAATCAAGCGAAAGTCCCGACTGGCCTTCAATTTCATACAGTCGACGTATATAGAATATTCCTTGCAAATATTTGTGGTAGCCGTTAAATATCAAAGTCCCATTTGGCCTTCATCCCCAGATATTGCACGTAGGATCCTTGCAAGAAACTACCTTCAACCTCCACGACAGGGATACGACGGATGATGGTGTCTTCCTGCTGTCTGTAGCACCACTGCGCCAAGTCAGGGCACTCCTTGATGACTAGAAAGTCGAGAGACTGCGGGAATCCTCCGTCTGGCAAGCGTTGGATGCACGGACAGCCCTCAATAATCAACAGTTTGAGGTTGGGAACGAGATCTCTCAAGTTCGCAGGCAACTCCTTCAGATCTTTACAATTCCAAAATGACAAGAACTGCAGGGATGTGGCGACGGCCGTCAACCCTTCCTCCTCCGCCGTGGAAAGCGGTGATACTCCAGAATCACATATCCTCAGTGCACGCAAGGAGCCGATGATGTGGCAACGAAGGAGGGCCTCACTGTTGTTGTTCTTCTTGTCAACATCATCATGAGTTGGAAGCCATGTCAGCAGCTTGGTGTTGTCCGTAAGGATTTCCTCGAGCTTCGGGAGGCACGATGGTACTGTGTCAATATCATTCTTATGCCAACAAACAATCTCATTCGACGACACCTGCTCCAGTTTGGGATCACATCTATAAATCTCCAACCTCACAGGGGACGGGATGGATCGGACGATGCCCTCCACTATTGATGACAAGGTCAGCTCGGGACAGTTTTCAAGAGCCAACGTGTGGAGTGCCGGTGAACCCGAGAGCAACTTCTTTGAAGGCAGCGTCCGCATGTCCATACAGTTCCACATAACAAGTGTCTCCAAAGAGGGAAGGTGAATAGGAGGTGTATGGTGTCGCCGGATCCCACTAAATGCATTAATGTTGTAATATCTTATTTTTTATATATATTATATATCGCTCTCTCTTTTACTTTCCCCTTTTGCCCCTTCTTTTCCCAATTTTTACCTTCGTCGAAACCCCCATTTTGTGCCCTGCTCCATTTCCCCCCCCCTCACCCTCGGTTCTACCTCAGCCGCACAGTGCCCAGCCCGCCCTGTGTGCAGCGGCCCTGCCCCCCCTCCGCCCTCCACCCCCCCCCGGATCTGCCTCAACCGCGCAATGGCCAGCGGCCAGCGGCCCCTGCCGCCCCCTCCGCCCCCTTGGCATGCGCCACCCTGCGCACAGCTGCAGTGCGTAGCTCCCTCCCTCCGCCAGATTTCTCTCTCTCTCCCTATTTTTCTCTCTCGCGCAGCTACGCCAGCGCCCAACCCCCGCTCCATGGCACCTATCCCCTGCGTGCGTGGCCTCGCGCCCAGCTGCCCGCTGCCGCCGCCTCTGCCCCCCCTTCTAGCACACTCAGCTGCCCAGCCGCGGCTACCCCCTCCTCCAGCCCGAGCGCCCCCTGTTGCAGCCCGAACCCCCCCTCTGTTGCGTGTCGTCTGGCACTGTTCACCCGCGCAAGTGTGCGCAGCCGCAGCCTCCATCCCCCTCGGACCCCATTGTGCCCCGTTCCCTTCCTCCTGCCTGTGACAGCGTCGGCGTGCCCCTGTGCGCCGCCACTTCCTCCACCCCGTCCAGATTGCTACGGTAAGCAAGATTTGCCATTGTTCTATTTTATTTTTCACTTCCTCATATCCTCCTTATTTTTCTACTCTTGTATGCTTGCAGCTAGTATCGATTGAGGGCAAAAATCCTTGTTTAGCTGGTCCAAGCTGTGTGTTAACTCCAAATCGATTTATCGACGCCATTCCGGTAGGCATCTCGGACATGTCTAATATCCTTAAATTTAATATTTAATATTCACCAATGACTTGTAGATGTCGACTTATATGTATCGGGTTGATATTGGACATGGTGATTGTTGGTAGTCGTATGTTTTCGATTTGGTAGATATATACAATTTAATAATGATTTTAGTAGTTGATTAATCTCGTTGTGTCCAAATTATGTGCATGGCCTTTGGTATAAATTTTAGAGGTTAGTTGTAAACTTATTTGATTATGCTCAACTCGATTGGGTCTATTCTATATGTTATTACAAGTTAATTAGATTAGACAAGTTCAAATAATTTATTGGACTCTTCTATGACTAGTTATGCAAATCTTGTTGTATATGCTTTCGATTGTAGGTTAACAAGATTAAAGTGAGTAGCTTTTTGTTATTAAATCTAAATTTTGTTATATATATTCTTTTGTTCTTAAATCAAGTTAAGAGGCCTTAATTGTGCATAGTCTTATCATGGCATATGGTGTGTATGTGCATATCATGTTGGTATTTGTCTAAGCATGTTAATTGGAGTTTAACGTCATGAGCATAGTATTTAGGTGGTGTTTAATAGATGGTAACAATTGCATTGTTAATGCATGTCATTTTAGTTGTCATATTAGTATGATGTTCATCTTCTAGTGGTTAGTATGTCATTGCATGGTGTATTTGCATAGTATTTGAGGTTGAGCATGGCATGATATGAGATACTTGTGAGAAACTCATGGCAAGGCATGAGATGTTGTGATGCATGTGTGTATTAAAGACATTTAATGAGACCGAGCTATACTAGACTAGTAGTCGTGTCCGTGGGCTGGGGGGGTTAGAACCGTCTGGTGCATCCTTCGATCCCAGATCCCGCGGGTTATCCTAAGTGCCACCCCTGCCTAGGTGCACTACAGGATTTAGCTTAGCTATACAATTACTCTATATACGGTAGATCTAGTCATAGCTCGTCGAGATCACAAGACGACGCTTTCCTTGCGAAAAATGAAAATGTTAATGTTTCATATAGTGGATAGATGCATTGTAGAGTGGTATTGGTGTTAGCATTTATGTTGTGTTCATTAGTTCATTTAAGCATGTATGTTTTGTATGTTTTTGTATGGTAAGTCCTTTAGTCGGTGTTGCATTGCATAACCTCTTCCTCATACTTTATATATTTGTGAGAAGCCCTCCTTGGTCTTAGTTGTGGGTAGGTTATGGTTGTATGTCTAAAAAATTTGTGGAATGCCAAATTTCATATATATATTGTTTAGTTTTATATGGTATGTATCAAGTGCAGGTTGGGTAATGTATATGTATCATGTTAGGGCCTTTGGCTATCCAATTTGGTGGATGATGGTGTAGACACGCAATTTTGGCCCAGTTAGAGAGTTCAAATTCTTGTTTTCATAAAGAATATTTAAAGCACATCGTGTTTTCCGGACAGATCGAGTTTTGGCACATTCCGAAAGTGGGTCCATGAAGCAACCAGACCAGCCGAATGCCCCAAGAATAGGGCACCTGGCGCCCTGTTTATAGGGCACTAGGCGCCCTATATATAGGGCACCTGGCGCCCTATTTATAGGGCACCAGGCGCCCTGTTTATACAGGGCACCTGGCGCCCTGTATATAGGGCACCAGGCGCCCTATAAACAGGGCGCCTGGAACCAAATCCGATCGATTTGACAGGCTGATTTGACCCCCCGCAGTGACTTGTCTTGTCGATCTGACATATCTCATGATGCTAGCGCCCCATATATAGGGCGCTATGCCACATGGCACTGTTTTTCGAAAATGGCCAAAGTACCCTCTTTTGGGCTATAAATAGAACCCCATTTGGAACTTAGGGGAGGTTCCAACTCCGTGCCACCCTAGAGATCATCCAACACTACGATTCCAAGCCACATTCACCCTCCAAAAGCCTCCCAAACCGATCCAAAATCTTCCACCAAAAACCCCAAAACCCTCTGTTTCGTCACCCGTAAATATGATTTTTCTCCAACTTTGAGAGCTTCTACCCGTCTCTCCTCTTTTATCCAGCACCCAAACCCTCTTCCATGGGCTTCATTTGAGTATTGTCTACAAGGAGGGGCCCCTACTTCGTCCCGGGAGGCTCCCCGCACTCCGGAGCAGCGCCGCGAAGAGGAGAAGAAAATCTGTTCGGGCCGGACTTAGTGCCCCGTATACGTGGCGCTTTGACTTGGTCAACGCGCCCTATAAAGGGGCACCTTCTCCGGCGCCCTATATACGGGGCACCAGGAAGGACAGAAGCTTGTTTTCGTTATTTTTAGATTCCGATCGTCCGTTTAATCGAGTTTTGTCTCCCTTTTCGCTTTTGCATCGATCATCAAGTTATTTAGCACGTCTTAGAGCATCTTTGCATTTCATATACGTTTAAAACCTACCAAAAATAGGGGTTGGGATTTCGTCCCAATCCGGTTAGTCTTTTCCCATTTGCATGTTTGAATCTAAATTCGAGCTCGATGCTATGCTTTCGTTAGAACTAATGAAACCTTCACTTGTCTACATGTTTTCTTATGGACATTCTTAGGTAGATCCGATCGAGGCGGAGCTTCAACCGGATTGAAGGCAAGGGATTCACTAAGCTCTCTTCTTTCGGCCGGCCGAGAGAGGAGAAGTCGGAACTCAACAATCTCCCCGCTTCCGGAGGTACGACGGTCATCTTTCTATTTCATTTTTTTTTTCATCCCATCATACTTTGGAGCCTTTGGTTCCTGGCGACCACACACAAAACACACCACCCACCCACCGACGAACACCGAGGCCGGGCGTAAGGGGGTTCCGGGGGGGGGGATCCGCGGATGTCCCGTTCCGGGTGCTTACACCTTTTGGCGACCACGGTGGGACCGACTTTGCTTTAGTGAAATCCCACTTTATTTTCCTAAGAATGTCCATCTGAAAATCATGTTTACTTTCATTTCCATGTGAGTCATTTCCATTTCCTTACATTGTTGCTTGTTTACGTTGCTTACTTTTCTTCGAAGCATCATCTTGTCTCTTCCAAGTTTACTTGCTCTCCGTTTATCTTTTAAAAAGCATATCCATCTAATTTCCAGCTTTGATAATCAACTTATTTCACCTTAGTATTTTAGATATCATCTTCTTTGCTAAGTCTAGTTCTCCTTTAAATCTTTCAAAGCATGCTTAGTTAAATTAGTTCTTTCTTCCATCCTAGCTTAAGTTTATATCATTGCCTATTTCACTTGCTTCCTACAAACATCTCATTAATCATTGTATGCTTTTATTTTCTTCTTGGTTGCTTCTTATTCCTTGAAATTTCACTTGCATTTAGTTTGCATCGGAGCTTCGAGTCCGCCCGTCTCCTTAGGACATCCGAGAAGGGAGTCTCTCTCCTCCCAAAGCCCCACACATCCAAACACCCCTCTTGGTGGTTGCCAACTCCTCCTCCGGGGATTCCCTCTCGGAAGGACCGGGTAGCTTCCATCAAGACCTCCATAAGTCCCCAGACGTGAAGGATTCCCTCTTCACTGATCGGGCTGGTTGTACCACTTTATCCCAAAACCCGGAATACCTATTACCCATCGTTGTGAAAAGAGTGACAACCTTAGATTGCTCGGTGTTGTGAGAGCATAGGGTCCTACCCATTTATTTGAGTGGACAATATTTCTCTTAACAAGCCATTAATCTGAGATTGAAACAAAAAAATTGCGTTAATCATTCCAAGTCTTTGCTATTACTTGTTTGCAAACAAAAAGCGAAAACTAAACAAAAATCCCAAAATCACACGAAAAGAACCAAAACAAAAAATTTTACTTGAGGTTAATTTGCTTGACAACTTGCTTGTCCAAACACAAGAAAATCAAAACAAAAGAGGTCAAAAATCAAAACCAAAAATTCTTGAACTTTTATTTGCCAACCTTCTTTTTTTACGCCGTGTTTATGAACTTGAGGTCGAGGTCGAGTTATGGGAATGGGGGCTCAAAGATGCGAGCAACTGCATTTGGAATACGGCCAGTCTTACTTCTACCCTGATGCCGTATGTGCCGTCAACGAACCTGAAGTTCTCCCTGAACCTAGTCAAACTTCTCCTCGACCCAATCCAAATTCACTTTGGGAGGCATTCTCTCATGCCGACCCTAACCAACTCCAGGCTATCAAAGCCATTCTCAAGGGCAAGTCCCCCACCGACCACATTCCTACCGAATGTGGCCTTCATATCTCTACTCCTCGGTCAGTGGCACACCAACCCAATGTGCCCACTCATGGCCATTCCCATACCGGGCTCCTAGCCCCAATTTCACCTCATCCGGTGGCTAATCTAGATCACCCCCATACGAATGTGGTCGTCCCTTCTAGCCCACCAGTTTATTCTTCTAATCATCTCAACCCTACTCCCCCTTTGGTGCATCCCCCAATCTACCCTTCTCATCCGGTCACTTCGGCCCACCAAATCCCGATCCCGGTACACCAAGCACCCGCTCCTCCTCCTCCTCTTGGGGAACCTTCTGTCGATCTGGCTATGATCAATAAAATCAATCGCATGGACGAACAATATAGAGAACTCCGACGTTTGATCGACGCCAAGGCAGCCCCGAAATTTCTCTTCCTTTTCTCCCTACTTTTCATCTACCTCCCTGCGAGATGCCGGTATACCGTCGCTACAACGGAACCGGTAATCCCTTCATTCATGTTAAAGACTTTCTCTATGAGTCGGTAATGTGGCGAGAACGATCCGAGGGCCACGGCTTTTCTTTTCCGAAGATCATTGGAGGGCTCGGCTTTAGAATGGTTTTACTCACTTGACCCTTCGGATGCAAGTAACTTTGAAGTCGTCAAGGCCAAATTTTTGCAAAGATATCAAGATAGGGTCGGACCAACTTATTCCATCACCGACCTCATGGTGAAAGGATGAAGAATGATGAAGATTTTATCGGGTATGCCGATAGGTGGAGAGCAATGGCGAGAAAGATTGACAAATGCACCGTCCGAATCGGAACAAGTTAAGATGATCATCACCAACGCCACTCCCGCTTTAAAAAATGTATTGGCATTACATCACCCTGCCACGATGAGCGAACTCTATGAGAGAGCACGGTATATCCAAACACGGCTCCGAGACCCTCCCATTATGAGCGTTTTCGACCCTAGGCCCCGAGTCACCAAAAAAACAAGCGCCACCACTTCTGGGCGCGTGACTGAAGGCGTGGTAACCAACGAACACGTCAATATCCTAGGGAACGGGCCCATCAACCACCAACAGGAATACAGGAATCCCCAGTATAGAAACCCACGCCAAATCCAATCGGCGCCTCGCCCCCAGATCCAACCCCAACCTTTCCGCCACCAAACGCCGAACCAATACCCCCAACAACCAATACAGACACCAATCCCCCAGCAACCCCGGCAGTTGGCCGTACAGACCTTTGCACCTCAACCTCCCCGCCAGCCGACCACCTACAACCAGGCACCTCCCCCCCCCACCTAGGCACCACGAAGACCAGGGCCTAGGAGAAATCATTACCCGCCATTACCATACTCTCTCGTAGATATTTTTAACGCTCTTATGGCGGCGGGGGCAGATCTCATTGCCGAGAGAAAAGTTGGAGTGGCCACGAGAATCACCAACACGGACAAGTACGCTTGTACCACGTATTCCCGGGGCATACGGTGGAGAAGCGCTTTCGGTTTAAAGATTACATCCATGACCTCCACGAGCAAGGAAGCATTGACCGGGGCCAAATGGGCGAATACATCAAGGCGGTGAAAAACCAACCCCGGCGAGCGGCGAGCAGCACCGGCTCGACAACAACAACGGGAACCCGGCACGGGAATTATTCAAAACCCGCTACCCGCGCACGCACCGGCAACGGCACCGGAAAACCGGAAGGGTTAACCCTATCTTAACCTCCACTGATGAACCCCGCGATAGAGGTCAAAATTGGCAAATAGAGGGACCTGCTTCCTTCATAAACACCAACCCTCCAAACCACGTTAACCGAACCGTTCACTCCATACCCCGAGTTATCCCCGCCAGAAGAAGCCAACCGCCGATTATCCGCACGCCACCACAACCAACCATAACACCACCAGCCATACAACTCCAATCGGGTAGGACCTTGATCCGCCCAGTCGAGCCCCCACAAATACCACCGCCACTAGGACCCATCATTGTACCACCTCGTGCAACCATGCCACCACAATCCACTCGTACCCCTACAACTCGGACCATCATCACTACACCCCTGCCTAGGCCCCCTATCATCCGACCTAACCCTCCGTCTATCTCCACTACACCAATCATAACTCCCCGGCTCGCCACGGTGCTTAGAAGCGGGCGTATGTTCCAAAGAATTTTTCCCCGAGCCGGACAACCGGGACGACCGCAAGAAGAAGAAGAAGAACACCGGAAGAGCCGATGCCGGGAACATCTTATGATTTCTTTGAAGCACCTGGATAAAACCCCTGCGCGAATTTCCATTCTGAGCTAATTAAAAGATCCAAAGCTCATCAAGAAGTACTTCAACAATATCCGCAAAGAGTGATGGTCAATGAAACTCTCCCCCGAGAAAAGATTACATCAGTTTTAACCCCGAGAAGTGAACATCCTGCTCTCATTTTCACTAATGAAGAATTGGCCGAACCAGAAACAAGAAAATATGCACTATGTATCACTATCAGTATCAACACAACAGATATCGAATCTTGTCTAGTTGTCACCGGTGCATCTATTAATGTCTTGTCACCAGAAACACTACAGTTGTGTGGAATTCCAGGAGAAGATATTCGGCCATCGCAAATCACCGTGACAGCATATGATAATTCCAAAAGGCCCGCCCATGGCATGGTCACACTTGAAGTCAAACTCGGACCCCGGGTTGTTACTGTCGACTTCCATGTTTTGGATATGGATCCAACTTACAAAGCCATCCTGGGAAGGCCTTACCTAGAAGCATTAGAGGCCGTAGCTTCAACCAATCATCAGTGCATCAAATTTCCCTTCAAGGGACAAGTTGTCAAAGTAGTGAGTATGCCCGTGGATTGCTTGGTTACCCTCCCCCCTGGCTTGCCGAATCAACCAGTATTTACAATCCTTGATCTACCAAGGGATAAGAGACAGACTAGGCAAGTTTGGAGAAAGAAGAAAGATAACGTCAAAACGCTTGGGTGGCGTATGATGGAGAGTCTGGGATATCAAGAAGGCCGAGGACTGGGGAAAGAACTGCAAGGCATCACCGAACCCATTCAGCTAGTAAAGACGACATCAAGGAATGGGGTAGGGTACGATGGGACATGTGATAATAGCCAGAAAAACGGCCAAAAATACTTCCAAGGATGTCTGCGCAAGTTCTTTGATAAAAGAGAAACAATACAAATGATTGAAGAGCGGGAACCGCAATAACAAGAGAAGAGGAAGCATGTGGGCGCTCTAGGGCGTGAGACACATATTGACGTATCATGGTTATTTGCTGAAAAAGGGTCAAGTGATGAACCGTTCGCAACGAGCCTTCTAACGATCAAAATCCGGGGCATTCAACGAGTGTCATCTTCTCGGATCTAGCGAGACTCATTCTCGACAAGTCCATTGTCGGTGCTAGATAGCAAAGACGGATGCCCTCTTTATCTGTCTTTGCTTGATTCGTTCCCCTCTCTATCAATATCTCAACCCCCGTTGGAAACAACAACCAACCAAACCCCCACTGTATTTATGTTTAGTACTTCTCAAAAAGATCAAAAAAAAACGTCCTTTTCTCAAACCAAATCTCGCTCGAAGAAACATCCCAACTCGCTCCGAAGGACAACCCGGATCGGAGAGGCCACCCGATCTCGATCGATCTCCTTTGCCCTTCGTCAATAAACTCCACTCCATCCACCTCCTCCTCACCTCCTTATTTACCTTCTTCTTCTTTAGGTTTAGTTTACGGCAAAAGTAAAACAAAAATCGAGAGGTAGAAGAGTTCCGGGGAGATATACGCATCGATTAGCGCGGAAAAGCTTAGAATGCGCCAAGCTACCGGAATATTTAGAGGATGCAATCCGGATAGGAGAAATTCGATATGAGGAGAGAAACAATGTTGATCCAACTTTAGGGGTCTACGAGGTTGTATCGTAAAAGGATCCTGACACCGAGGATGAAGAGGAGGATTTGGCTGATGCCTATGCATCCGGTTTAAGAAGATTCGAAGAACCATCAGCCACGGTGGATGAACCGACTAAGGAACTTAATCTTGGAACACCGGAAGATCCTAAGAATATCCTCATCAATGCCAACCTCGCCCCTTTAGAAGAACAGAATCTAATGGGGGCATTGCAAGAATACAAAGACACGTTCGCTTGGACATACGAGGATATGCCGGGGTTAGATAAATCATTGGTAGAACATCGACTGACTTTAAAACACGAGGCTACCCCGGTCAAGCAAAAGCTAAGAAGATTCCACCCGGACGTGGCGTTAAAGATAAAGGAAGAGGTCGATAAGTTGCACCAAGCAAAATTCATTAGAGTCGTCCTCTATCCACAATGGGTGGCAAATATAGTCCCACTCATGAAAAAGGATGGAAAGATTCGAATTTGCATTGACTTCAGGGACTTAAACCGAGCGTGTCCAAAAGATGATTTCCCCTTCCTCATATCGATGTTCTTGTTGACAACACGGTGGATACGAAACCCTATCATTCATGGATGGATACTCGGGGTATAATCAAATCCGGTTAGCAGAAGAGGATCAAGAGAAGACCTCATTCACTACACCTTGGGGAACTTATTGTTACGTTGTCATGCCCTTCGGATTAAAGAATGCCGGAGCAACTTATCAGAGGGCCATGGTAGCAATATTTCATGATATGATGCATAAATTTGTAGAGGTGTACGTGGATGATTTAGTGGTCAAATCTCGAACCCAAGAGGAGCATGCTGAGGTATTGAAAAGGGTTTTGCGACGAGCCAGGGAATATAAGCTCAAGATGAACCCCAAGAAATGTGTGTTTGGAGTATCGTCTGGAAAGTTACTTGGGTTCATTGTCAGCAAAAGAGGCATCGAAATCGATCCCAACAAGGCCAAAGCTATTATTGACATGCCTCCACCAAAGAACCTAAAAGAGCTGAGAGGGTTGATTGGCGAGGTTACGGTTGTTCGCCGGTTTATCTCACAGCACTCCCAAAGGTGCAAACCTTTCTATGAGTTAACCAAGGCGAAGGCCGAATTCAGATGGGATTCGAGGTGTCAAGAGGCATTCAATGGTTTGAAGAAATATTTGTCAAGCCCACCTGTGCTCAAACCTCCGGTTCCCGGCAAACCCATGATCTTATACATCTCAGTCTTGGAAGGATCCTTGGGAGCAGTGTTGGCACAAGTAGATAATGAAGGGAAAGAGCGAGCGGCATACTATCTGTCCAAAATCTTTGATCCTTGTGAACAAAAGTATACAACCATGGAGAAAACCTGTGCCGCCCTGGTTTGGGTGGTCCAGAAGCTCAAACATTACTTTCTGGCTCACGAGGTTAATCTCATTGCTCGCATGAACCCCATCAAATTTCTCCTTGAAAAATCTGTCCCGACCGATCGTTTGGCACGCCGCGAGTTTCCTCTCCCAATTTGACATCACCTACACCCAACAGAAGGCAATCAAGGGCTATGCAATTGCCGAGCACCTTGCCCATCATCCTATCCCAACCTTTGACCCTATCCAGTCAGATTTCCCCGATGAAGAATTGATGTCCATTCAATCTTCTAATCTGTGGACTCTATATTTTGACGGGGCATTAAATTCCCAGGGTAGAGGGATAGGGATCGTTCTTCTATCTCCCGAAGGTGTCACCATTCCCATGCTTTTCGGCTCCATTTTCCGGCAACAAACAATATAGCTGAGTATGAAGCCTTGTTGGCCGGACTGGAGGCCGCTCACTTCTATGGTGTCACTAAACTAAGGGTAATCGGTGATAGTCAGTTGATACTTCGCTGTGGCCAAATATCGCACATCTCATCCTGGGCTCAAACCATACCAAGAACTCACCACTTGCTACATCAAGCTATTCTCCAAACTCGAATTCATTCATGTCCCTCGTGCTCAAAATATTCTTGCCGACGCTCTTGCCTCTCTGGCATCTTCACTATCTGTCCCGCTAGGCAGACAGGTTAGGACGATCTATGTCCGCCGACGTACCATTCCGGCAGTAGAAGATGCACGGTTCTTGAAGGTTAAGGAAGAGTTTGAAAGGAAAGAGTACATTGAGCAAAAGGAGGAAGTATCTTTGGTCGAGTTGGAGGAACTAGAAGAAGGTGAGAAACCATGGTATTATGAGATTGCGAATTACTGTCAGGATCAGACGTACCCGCCAGGATCAACTGCCGAAGAGAAGAGAGCCATAAGGAGAGTCTCCCAGAGATACACCATCTTAGGCGGGATGCTTTACAAAAGGAGCTTGGCCGGTGTTCTGTTAAGATGCGTAGATGAAGAGGAAGCTGAATCGGTGCTTAAAGAAGCACACTCCGGAGTATGTGGAGGCCATGTAAATGCTCAAGCCCTCGCCAAAAAGATCATCGAGCAAGGGTATTATTGGCCTACTGCGGAAGAAGATTGCTCGATCTTTGTCCGGCACTGTCATCAATGTCAACTCCACGCCGACA
Organism: Cryptocoryne crispatula var. balansae; assembly: GCA_036172225.1. Lineage (NCBI taxonomy): Eukaryota > Viridiplantae > Streptophyta > Magnoliopsida > Alismatales > Araceae > Cryptocoryne > Cryptocoryne crispatula. The sequence goes on from CM069921.1 coordinate 16,389,527, forward strand.
AGATTCACTCTCCCGCATCTTCCCTTCATCCGATCCACGCCCCATGGCCTTTCGCTATGTGGGCTTTTGATGTTATCGGACCCCTCGGTGACCCAAACTCCACAAACAAAACCAAATCATTCATCCTAACTGCAACGGAGTACTTCACCAAATGGGCGAGCGGAAGCATATGCGGAGATCAAGGCATCAACGATCTGCACCTTCATCAAGCGCAACATCATTGCCGAGTTCGGGATCTCGGGCGACATCATCACCGACAATGGACCGCAATTCATCTCTCGGGAGCTACGCGACCTTTGCAACAGTATTGCATCAAGTTGCATCATTCATCTCCATATTATCCTCAAGGCAACGGTCAAGTGAAGCCACCAATAAAACCACGATAAAAATCATTAAGAAGACTTGTGAGTCTAGCAAATTCGCAGACTGGCCAGATAAGTTAGTTGATGCTCTATGGGCCTACCGCACTTCTATTCGAACCCCAACGGGTCAGACCCCCTATGCTTTGGCATTTGGGATGGAGGCGGTAGTTCCATACGAAGTGATCATTCCATCCCTCCGAGTCCAGATCGATCGAGATATCCCGATGGATGAACGCCGAAATTCTCTTCTCGCGCAACTCGAACTCTTGGATGAAAGGAGGCTGGCCGCTGCCGAACATGCTAGATCTTACCAAAATAGACTTAAAAGATTTTATCAGAAGAGGGTGGTAGAGAGAAAATTTGAAGTCGGTGAGGTTGTGCTTAAAAGAATATTTGTTAAGCCGGGCGGTCCCCGCTCCAAACTTCAACCAAATTGGGAGGGTCCTTATGTTATTTCGGTCATTTATCCCGGTAATTCATATAAGCTGACTAATGCAGAAGGAGAAGAGCTAGCTCATCCCTGGAATGGTGTCTACCTCAAAAAATATTTCCCTTAAATCAAAAATCACAAAAAAATCTATAAAATCCAAAGGTGTGAAGTATAATGATAGCATCCAACGCTTACTTGCCCAGAGCATCAACTTGTCGCTTAGGGAAATAAGGATAGGCATCATACTGCACACACTACACACCTAGCTTTGAGATCCGATGATCACAAGTCAGAGAGAAAGCTAGGCAACGCTTGGCAAAGGAAGGTCAACCTAATCCCATTCTCTTCTTGTTTCGGTCCGAGAATAGATGAAAGGGGTTAGAATGAGGAGTATCGAAAATGCCCATTGCCTTAGTTGGAAAATGCCTCTGAAGGTCTAACCTTTTTATTAAAAGGAAAGGTGCCAAAAGATGGGCAATGACCCCTCAGGTCAGCAAAAGAATAGACCTGTCTGAATGTGTACCAACAAAAGTCCAAAAGAAAAGGGCTCCAAAAGATGGGCAATGACCCCTCAGGTCAAAATCAAGCAAAAAAGAAGAAAGACATGTCTGAATGTGGGCCATCAAAGAAAATGGGCTAGAAGGAAGGACCCGAAGAGGTCAAAACCCGAACGGGCAATGTGGGTATTAGTAGAGAAACAAGTTCGACACCCCTGAATCTTAGTAAGGACTTACCATCAGTCCTCTTCCCTCCTTAACCTTGCGGGTAAGGTTGACCGACAAGACCCGAGAAGAACCATAGCCTATCAAGGGCAAAAGGTCAGGAGATCTCAAGCTAGGCACTTCCTTACACGTGATGCCTACTCTTAACCCTTACGTAACAATAAGAAGCACCTATGGCAAGCAGGGCAGAGGATGAAATGATCGTGTCCCTCACACCAACAAAAAAATCAAATACTTTGGAAAATACCAAACGAATCTTAAAAAAATCAAAATTCTAAAAAAATGAGAGAATATTCAAAACCCAAACAAATCAAAAATCCCAAAACACCAAAAAATTATAAAACCATCAAAACCCAAACAAATCAAAAATCCCAAAACACCAAAAAATTATAAAACCATCAAAACTCAAACAACTCAAAAATCCCAAAACACCTAAAAAATTTGCTTTGCTAGTTGCCTTTGCATTCATGTTTAATTTCGGTCTTGCATGTTTCCTTTCTATGCGCACTTATGTTTTTTTTTGTTATTTTACCTTGATAAGGCCTATGTCCCTTGACAAAAGATCAAGGCAATTTCGCCCTTTTTCTTGCAAGGGACTAAGCACGAATAAATTTCTAATCGCCCTTCGAGTAAAAGCGAGGAGTCAAGAAGTCAACAACCATCACTATGGAAAAACAAAGTACATCAAAGATAGGAGGGGGTCGGCACATCACAAATCGCCGCCTCCCTCTGCAGTGCTGATCATCCGGAGGTGGCATGGCAAGCCTCTCCTCATCTCGCCTCCTACGACTACCGGACCGAGAGGAACACGAGCGGGCGGAGTCCCCTCGGTGTGGTCCCTCGAGAATCGGAGCGGTGGGAGTGGCTCCGAGATCGCAACGCCCGCATCATCAACCGACGATGCTCGGCCTCCACCCGGTGGAGCTCTGCGGAGTGCTCAAGACGAAGAAGGAGGATGCGCTCGTACTCGGCCGTGACAACTCGACCACGCGAGTCTCCAGTCTCCCGACCTACAAGATGACAAAGAGATACATCAGTTACAGAAAAGCAGCTTGAGGAAAAAGAATCAGACATGTACCTCCCGTGTCAGCTCCTCTATCCTACGAGCGATGCAGTGGAAACCAAAGGAGACGTCGGTCCAAGCATTTCCGGTTTAAAATCATAATAAAAACATCGCACCTCGGAAGTAGAGGAACCGAGGATCCGGAATGCCTACGAGGGGCTCGAGCCCGAGCTCCCTCTCGTAGCTCCATCACCTACCGGGAAAATGTCGGGAAAGAAAGAAAATGATAACAAGCGAGCGAGAAAATTATGTACCTTGTCTTGAAAACCCAAGGGATCATCGGTAGAAGGCGGCCGAAAACCCAAGGGATCACCGGTAGGAGGCGGAGCACCCCCTACAGAAGATCGAAATCCTCGCCCAAAGATCCTTGTTCTACAAAAGGAAAATGTTAGAATCAAGCAAAGCGAGTAAGAGAAAGTCAAGGAGATTCACCTCAGTAGTAAGGGCCTCCACCCGTTCCTTCAGCTGGGCAATCTGCAAGAAAAGAAAAGATTAGCAAGGCAATTAAAGAAAGAAGACAATATAAGTAAAAGCAGTAATCACCTCAAGAAGGAAGCCCGTCTCAGAAGAACTGCTCCCCGGGATCGGCGAGGAATGAAGGGAGGAGGGTCAACCGGCAAAGGGTGAGAAGGTAGGTCGGGTCCCGTAGGGTGACCAAAGTCAAACGGCTCGAAGGGAGGCTCATCAAAAGCTGTCGGCTCAGGGGCAGCCGGATGGGAACCCAACTCCAGTTCGGCCACGCGCTCGCGGAGCCGAGAGATCTGAAAGAAGTAAAGGAGACAGTCGACAACATTCATTCATGGAATTAAAGAAAAGTAAAGAGGGGTACCTGCCGGCGGGAACCTCGGTAGCGACGTCGGCCCCGAAAGAAAGAAGAAAGAAAGGTCGGTTAACCAACAATGGAAAGGTGCAAAGTACGAGAAAATACCTGTCGCTCCAACTCGGCCTCCAAAGATGCGTCCCCGCCCTCAAACGAGACAGCCTCCGCCCGAATGCTGCGAAAGCAACATACGGTTAGACATCAAAGCAAAGGAAGAACGGTGGTGAAAACAACAAGTGCGTACCTCTCCACCCTCGGTGAAAAGGTGGGCGAATGTCGCCACATAGCGACGCGTATAGTCATCACTATCGAGGCACCGGAAGTCAGCGGGGTGCCACCCCTCTTCCGGATCCGGACGACAACCGGCCTTCCTTCTTCCGGTCAATCTCCTGGATCGGGCCGCGAGTAGAACGACCCAAGTGTGGGTAAGGTGGAAGATCCACCCACTCCCTGGTGAAGCCCCAATGAGCGCATCGTAAGACGCACCCAAAGTGGCTCCATCTCGTTCGAGGCGGATCAAGAAGGTGTCACGGCCAAAAGCCGGACGACCCTCCAAAACCCACGGCTGCCGATCCAAGTGAAGATCCGAAAAAGGTTGCCATACCACCGAAAAAGCAAGGCGAGCAATAAACAAGAAGAACCAAGAGTTAAGAAGGAGAAAAGTAACGAGAATACCTCGTGATGAGGGAAGCGGAAGCAGCTGCCTCCTCGGGTTCTCCACCTGGTAAGGATGGGAGGAAGCGGATCGTGTAGCAACCCACCGCCGATAAGAGGGTACTCGGGGTCATCCTTCAGCGAGCACGACCCGGGGGATGTAATAATAACTCCATACTGTCAAAATAAAAGCTCGGTTAGTCACCAAAAGAGACAAGGCGTAATTGATAATGAACAAAAGAACGAGGCATACCCGAAGGAATGGAGTAAAGCCGGCTACCGAAACCGGACCACTCTCCATCGCCGGCGAGGAGAACAGATGAGCCGGCATAGCGGCACCCCACGCATACTCACCAACCTTCGACAGTCAGCAAGAAAAGGGAGGAACCGCAAGTGCACCCTGTCTGTCTTCGAGGCTAGAAGAAGACGGGTAAGGAAGAAGAGGAGGAACCGGCGGAGATCCTGGTCGGCCTCAACAGTGCCCTCCTCACCGACCAGGGAGCGCTCGACGCGTTTCGTCAACTCGTCGAGCACAACCGCCACTATGTCATCCTTACCCACCGGCGTTGCCCAGACCGAGCAGGTTCCCGACGGCTGTGCGCTTCATAACGCGCAGTCCGCCGGGGCAGTGTGGGATCGGATGACCCAGAAAATCCCGGACCATGGCCGAGTAATCGCGATAGGTCTTGCCGGTGACGGCACGACCGTGAACACGAAGACCCGTGATCCGGGAAACATCCTCCAAGGTAGGGACCATATGCCCCCAGGGGAAGAGGAAGGAATGGGTGGTGGAGTCCCATCTCTCCCTCAAAGCCTGGATCAGAGGGAGGTCCTCCCAGAAAGCCGAGCAACGAAGCAATGGGCCAAAACCCATTGTATCAAGCCGTACCTTCTGGAAGTCCTTCAACCCCTGGTAGGCATGGAAGACCATCTCCCGGGATATCCGGGACTTGATCTTCCCCTGCACAATCAAACAATCATGTTAGAAACGAAGCAATCATAAATAAATTCATGAAAGGGGAGGTCGAGATTCGGTTACCGAGACAGTCGGAGGAGGATGAAGAGTAGGTAGCTCCGATGAGCCAGCACCGGCAGAGGAAGAAGCGCCGGCGAAGAAGAAGCACCGGCGGAGGAAGAGGCCCCGGCGGCACTGAAGCGTCAACGCGAGACCTCTTCGTCATCTGCAAAGCATTAGAACGAGTCAAGAACGACAAAATGGAGACGATGGGGGCACGGTGACCGGGTGCCCCATTTATGGGGCGCCTGGGCCAAGCGCCCCATTGATGGGACGCCTAGCGCCCCATTGATGGGGCGCCGAGCGAGCCTAGCGCCCCATCATAGGGGCGCTAGGGGCCGAGCCCCTTCTCTCTTCCCGTTCCAATCCGGAACAACTCCGGATCGGTTCGGACCCTTCTGCGAAAATGAAGATAACGAAATAAATTACAAGTTTGCAGTTGGAAGGAACTTACTGTGGGATCCGCACGATGCGCTGCACTCCCCGAAAAGGTCCCGCCCAATAGAAAAAGTAGGAAAAGACGATGGTAAAATGAAGAAAAGTGCATGGGTGAAAATATAAAGTGCTTTGGTCAAAATTTTCAAAATTCTTAGAACGTGTCCACGAGCAATATTCTTCGGGAAAGATACAATTTTACTGCCAAAACATTGATATTCTATTACTTTTGCATATTTTGTTGTTCTTCGACAACGACAGGACTAGGACAACTGAAAAGAAACTACATCAAGCAAATCCTACACCTACATTGATCAAAGTCCTAGACACAACAAAAGCAAACAAAATACATCTGGACACAACAAAAGCAAACTACAACTGGATACAATCAAAGGGCGGAGACACAGGTCAACCACCGCGCAGCTTCCTCAGCTTCGCCACGTACCGGCTCTTCCAGACCTCGTCTTCGTCCATATAAGCACTTGGCGAAAAGCTCTTGCAGATTCCCCAGATCGCAAGGATGCTCTAGCACTCCTCAACATCTGCCGCCGTGCCCGTCTGACGATCCTTGACAGATGAAATGTGAGAGAGACGAGGAACCTTGAGCCGCGGTTGGCCCAACTGAAGAGGACATCGGTGAGGATTGTAGATAATGAAGGAAGTACCGGTAATCAACCCGGGATCCACCCGGGGGTGGGAGAGGCACGAACATTCGGCGCATAACCGCCTGCGTGGGACGGACAAAGCCGCCGTCGCTCATCGCCGAAAAGTACAAACGCCGGTCGGCACGGGTCTTCACCGAGGGGCACTTGTTCGAACCTTATATTCCATGCAAAGGCGGTTGGTGAGAGGCTGGAGGGGGCTCCGAGCGAAAAGCCGGGAAGGCGTGGCCGGTCCGAAGCACACGTCAAACTTAAAGTGCCGGTCAACCCGGCACACGAACAAGAGAATGCGCCAAACATAGGCCTGCCGACGCTAGCAGAAGTCAGGCCGTCATAAAGGTAGCCCAGCACCGAGTGGGCTATGCACTCATTGGACCAAATGCCCTGAATGCAAGGGAGGCAGGTAGGATCAAGCCACCCGTCCTCACACGGGTATAGGAGCACTGAGGCAAGGCAAGCGGCGACGCCTTTGGCACCGGGCAGCAAAAGGTCCTCATTATCACCGGCGCCTTGAATCACGCCAATGGACCAATCCGCCGGCGCTGCGGTGTAAATACGGCCGCCTACCATGATGGATCGGGCCTCTCCGGTAGTCATAAAGCCGCGGAGGAAGTCCGAACCGGTGATCGGTCCGACGGGGATAAACATGGCCTGACCGTACCCGAGGCATGGCACGAAGCCCCGGGAACGGCTCCACCTCCTCCAAGAGAACGGTACATTCGAAAGAGTCAAAAACAAAGGTGTGTGTATCGGGATGCCACATCTCGAGAAGCGCACCCGCCAAGGAAAAATCCCGTAAATATTTGAGGAGGTGGTTGGCGTGAACGAGGATGCCATTGAAGCCCCACCCGCTAAGAATGGTCCGCACATGAATGTTGACAGCAGCCATTAAGCGGGCTATCCATAGCACCTGGCCGTATCGGCGAGCCCGGGAAAATTCGGAAGGTCCTGCAAAATAACCGCGCAATTAGAAAGGGTTTTGAGACAGAACGAAGAAGGGTGCCTAATAAAGACACTACCACTCCCATGGACACTCGGTTCCGAATATGACACGGCACTTCGGAAAAACTTTTCATCTCATTTGAACCGATCGGGCGGGAGGAGGAAGAAGCCATCGAAGCAAAGGGAGGGGCAAGAGGCACGGTAGCTGGTGTGGAGGAGAAGAAGGGGGGACCCCCCTTCTTATAGAAGCCAAAACTCGCCTCGGGAAGGAGCGAGTGAAATCCGCGCGGGTGCCCCACTTATAAGGCGCACGGCGCCCGTAAATAGGGCGCCCGGCGCCCGTAAGTAGGGCGCCTGGCGCCTTGTAAGTAGGGCGCCTGGCGCCCTATAAATGGGGCACCTGGTGCCCCATAAATGGGGCGCCTGGAGCCCTATAAGCAGGGCGCCTGGAGCCCAGAATTTTGCATGTGTTATCATATATCTTGCATGTATATCGTTGAAGACCTCGAGTCTAAAAGGGCTGAGTCAGAGAACCCCTCCAACAAAATCGATGAAGAATTCAGTCGCCTTTTAGACCCGCGGTTAAGCCAAAGTCAAATGAACGGGGACGACGGTATCTTCACGAATGACCTGACCCGTTATGTTTGACCTATATCTTCAATTATTTTCTTATGTTTATTTCTATTTCTTTAAACTCAGCATACATCATGCATTATCATGCAGCATACATCATGCATTGTCATACAGCATACATCATGCATTATCTTTTCCATCACCATCTTTCTATGGCTCCTCGAGAAGGTTTTTGATCTATCCGGAAGATCCAATCAAAACAAGAAGTTTTTCCATGTCAAACTGAACCAGTATTCTTGAGTAAAACCCAATGAATTTGAAGAACCCAACCTTGGATGATTGGCCTTTTTCTCTTTACTTTTCGCAATTTCTTGCATTTCGCCGAGTCCGGCACACCATGCGGTTCGGGTCTGGCCGGTTACGGTTCTCCCCACGCGGGGTTTTAGTTGTTTACTTAACCAATCAACAAGAGAAAGGGTTTCGATAAGACAAAGGGCAATCTCGGAGTCCGGTAAAGTTTTGTTTTACTCAACTAGGCCAATGAGGGCGTGTCTAAATCTACACCTTGGCGTCACCTTTTCAGTCCATTACCATTTCATTTCGTTACGCCTCATTACGCTTCGCTACATTCACCTACACTTCATTCATGTCACTCCCCTACAAAGCCAACGCCAAGGCGAGGCAAGCCGTAGACACGCAATTTTGGCCCGATTAGAGAGTTCAAATTCTTGTTTTCATAAAGAATATTTAAAGCACATCGTGTTTTCCGGACGGATCGAGTTTTGGCACATTCCGAAAGTGGGTCCATGAAGCAACCGGACCAGCCGAATGCCCCAAGAATAGGGCACACAGCGCCTGTTTATAGGGCACTAGGCGCCCTATATATAGGGCACCTGGCGCCCTATTTATAGGGCACCAGGCGCCCTATAAACAGAGCACCTGGCGCCCTGTACACAAGGCACCTGGCGCCCTGTATATAGGGCACCAGGCGGCCTATAAACAGGGCGCTTGGAACCAAATCCGATCGATTTGACAGGGTGATTTGTCCCCCCGCAGTGACTTGTCTTGTCGTTCTGTCATATCTCAAGGTGCTAGGGCGCCATATAGAGGGCGCTATGCCACATGGCACCTTGTTTTTCGAAAATGGCCAAAGTACCCTCTTTTGGGCTATAAATAGAACCCCATTTGGAACTTAGGGGAGGTTCCAACTCCGTGCCACCCTAGAGATCATCCAACACTACGATTCCAAGCCACATTCACCCTCCAAAAGCCTCCCAAACCGATCCAAAATCTTCCACCAAAAACCCCAAAACCCTCTGTTTCGTCACCCGTAAATATGATTTTTCTCCAACTTTGAGAGCTTCTACCCGTCTCTCCTCTTTTATCCAGCACCCAAACCCTCTTCCATGGGCTTCATTTGAGTATTGTCTACAAGGAGGAGCCCCTACTTCGTCCCGGAAGCCTCCCAGCACTCCGGAGCAGCGCCGCGAAGAGGAGAAGAAAATCTGTTCGGGCCAGACTTAGTGCCCCGTATGCAGGGCGCTTTGACTTGGTCAACGCGCCCTATGAAGGGGGCCCCTTCTCGTGGGGCCCAATATACAGGGCACCAGGAAGGACAGAAGCTTGTTTCCGTTATTTTTAGATTCCGATCGTCCGTTTAATCGAGTTTTGTCTCCCTTTTCGCTTTTGCATCGATCATCAAGTTATTTAGCACGTCTTAGAGCATCTTTGCATTTCATATACGTTTAAAACCTACCAAAAATAGGGGTTGGGATTTCGTCCCAATCCGGTTAGTCTTTTCCCATTTGCATGTTTGAATCTAAATTCGAGCTCGATGCTATGCTTTCGTTAGAACTAATGAAACCTTCACTTGTCTACATGTTTTCTTATGGACATTCTTAGGTAGATCCGATCGAGGCGGAGCTTCAACCGGATTGAAGGCAAGGGATTCACTAAGCTCTCTTCTTTCGGCCGGCCGAGAGAGGAGAAGTCGGAACTCAACAATCTCCCCGCTTCCGGAGGTACGACGGTCATCTTTCTATTTCATTTTTTTTTTCATCCCATCATACTTTGGAGCCTTTGGTTCCTGGCGACCACACACAAAACACACCACCCACCCACCGACGAACACCGAGGCCGGGCGTAAGGGGGTTCCGGGGGGGGATCCGCGGATGTCCCGTTCCGGGTGCTTACAGATGGGATGTCTACTTAGTCGTTATGACTCACTCCAATCCTCTGTTATATTTTTTCAGGATATCAGGTTTAGCGCAGTAGAAGCTTGGTGGTATGGACTCCAAGGAACAATTTGAGCGGTTATTGTGCAATTTAGACCGGTATATGATTGTTTGGATTGAAACTTTTATTATGTGATTTGAGATGAGTGAATAGGGTTAGAATTGTGAACTGGGACCTCTGTCTTCGAGTTTTTCCAAACCGATGTGTTTTTGGGGTTGTTTCCCCAGTTACGTGTCGCCAGATTGTTTTCCGTTGTGCGGATTGAAATCCGGGTCGCGACAGCATGGTATCAGAGCCCTAACCTGGCCTTAAGGTCTATATTGACCTGCCCAGGATTATGTGATCGGTTTGGATTATATGAAGTTGATGATGAGAAGATTTTTATCTTAAGTTGATACGAAAAATTTTTGATTGTTTATCGGATTAAGAATTTTAGTTTGTATAGAAATTTGATGTCAGATGATTAGATTTTGGCCAATATTATAATTAGTGGATCTTACTCCAGGACGATTGAATTTTGGGATTCAATATATCTTGTGATTTGGATCAAGGTAATCTTTTGAGTAAATAGAGCGGATATGATTTTATTAAGGTGATAGATGTAAGTGCTAGATAAACATAGACTTTTCCTATGTTTGGTTGCTGCTATTTGATAACGTAACTTTGCGCATATGTTTGCCTTCTTTTGCTGCAAATTTGAAATTTCCACGTGGCTGTCATGGGTTTCATCACGTTTCCCCGTTGTCATTACATAATATGCTACTTCGAATCGAGTTCCCAAGTATATTTGAGGATGAGGTGTGGTGTTAACTATTATCGCATCTACATGTCCTGTAGCCATATTTCCTTCCTTATAACTGAAATTCTGTACTGTTAATCCATGCTTTTGCTATGTCCTATAAATTGTAATTTGGTCCAACTGTTGCGTTTGTAGCTTCTAGTTTTCCCGGTACTTTGGTCTTTTGATGTGGTACTGATATCAATTTTGTAGCAGGGAACTAAGTTCATCGTCCATGATTGGATGGCCTGGTGCATTTTTCTGGAGGCATATTAATTTCTTCCTTGGTCTTCTTACTCACCATGGAATCTTTGCTTGGTGTGAGCACTGGAGCAATTTCTGAATTCTCGCATTCTGAGATGGAATCCTTACTTTCTACTATTTGATATAGAAGCTGAGCAGTGCAACGTGTTTGTTTTGCTTTTGTTCCTATTTTTCCTCTGTATTGTCATCTTTCATCTGAGACGGTGGATTGAGCACTTTCTCTCTCAGATGTGCTCGACTTATTCAATCTTCGTAGCATAGTTGTTTTTTAAGTATCGTTCAATAAATGTCCTGTACCGTATCAGACAGACATTTAGCCTCTGTATTATAATAGTATGACTGTGAGCAGCTCTCTTTCTTTTGCTCTGTTGCGGATCACAATGAGGAGGAACTACTTCTTGGCAAATAAGCAGGGTCACCGTTTCATCCCAGACTCACAGTCTAAACAAGATGGCTTGAGATCGGTAGAAAATATCAATTTTGACCCAGCTGCATGTGAAAAGTCAAAATGAGATTGGCCATCATGTTAAAGCCATCAGACTGTATTCTATCGAAATATAATTTATATGATCTCAGATTTTTTTTTTAGAGTTCAATCCAGCCTATATACCAATATTTTCGCTTTCTTCCGCGGCAACCATTTCTTTTTATCTAGACTTTGGACAAGTACAACTAAGGCCCTGTTTGATTACACTGAAAGAAGCTCTATTGTCTGATTCGGTCGGACATTTACAAATTCAGCTTGTTTGATAATACATCTGATCTAATGTCTGATTGTACCTCTTATATCCGAATAAGCTCTGACCAGTTCAGATGTGAGATTTAGCTTTTTCTCGTTCAGAGGTTGTAACGTTGGACATTTCTTAGCATTGACAGACATCACAACATAACAGAGTTGGTCAGATAGAAATGTTTTTATTTAAAATTTTATTTAAATATTATACTCCAGTAATTTTTTTATCAAACTCATTTCCTATATTTGGCAAATATTTGATCAGTGAATAACTTTAATTTGAAGATAATAAAGTTGTTGACAAATTAAAATTGTATTATAAATGTATACTCTTAAAATAAATTTTATAAAAATTTTATTTGATAATTTTGTAAAAAATATTTTATTAACGTTCTTGTCAAACAAAACGTCACCTTAGATATTTTATCAAACAAATTTGTCACTTATATCTTAATCAAGTTAAGTACTTTTTTACCACAAGTTAAGAGATTAGAAATGAAATTAAGAGTTAAGATATTTAGATTAAGCCTAATCAAACACTACCTAAGCTTAATATATTCTTAGTGCAGTTGTCAACCTGACCAACAGAAAGATACAAAGGTTTCTAGCCAAAGGTACATTTCCAAAGAAGGACTCCTTAAGCGTTAAAATTTCTAGCCATATTTGTCTCCTTTTCTCAGCAGATCAGTTCTCCCCAAAGGTTTCTTTTTCTGGTTTTGAGGGGTAATTTAATAATTTGAATATTTGACATTTTTTTCTATAACTTAATGGCAGAATGTTTCATTAAGATATTACATGTCTAATAATAGTTAGTTATAATAATGAAGGTATAAATGATAAACTGTTTGTGTATTTTGTCTGATTAACTATGTTTACTATTTTGTCTAGTTAACTATGTTTATTTTCAAATTTGTCCTCGTGTCGACAACCAAAAGGAAAAGGCATCTTAAAGTCATATTGCTTCTTTTTTTTTAAAGTAAAAACTTTTAGTTTTGAGGAAAAATCAAGTTAACCCCCATCCCACATAGGACAGAGATAATCAACCTAAGGGCTTAATAAGTCAAAGATACAGAAATATCTTGTTGCGTTAGAAGAAAGGGATGAGCGCCCTTCTTGTCCGGTGGTGTGATTGCCGCCGCAAAGGTGTTTGTCATATCCTCCACGAGATGTATATTGAGCAAAGTTCGTCACATCCTCCGCGAGATGTATATTGAGCAAATATGTTAATTATAAAAAATAATAATTAAAAATGTCAATTTAGAAATGAAGAAGATAATAACAAATCTAATTTGACAATTCCAAGAACTCCTATCTAAATTGTCATAATAAATTTACAATTTAAGTAAGCAAGAACTAATTCAATATTTTACAATCCAAGAAAACCCCGAAGCTAAATATCAATAGAGTTCTCGGCTTCCTCGATTGGCTCTTCAAATCCTAACACCGTTATATCTATGTTGTGTTAAACTTGATTACTTAAAAAATATTAAACAAATAGGATGAGTCGTATACACTTACTGAACTCCCCACGAGAATTCTTACTTACAAACATATATAATTAACATAATATTTCTCACAACACGTGATGATATAGAAAAATAATCATAGATCATCAATTTTGAGAACCATCCGAATGATTCTAGATCGGGTTGGCCTGTCTAGATGCCGGGTTGGTCAACACAGAGAGACATGGACGCTAGGTGTACTAGGCCAAGATAGGTGGTGGCATAAGATTATCAGAGCGGTATTTCGGCAACAGAGGGTGTTGGGGGTGACAAGGGCACTGGTGGGGGTGAGTCTGGGTGGGTGGGACTACATTTGGTAGGAGGGAGAAAGAGTGCAAGCAGGGAGGAGCAATAGTGGTTTTGACAAGAGAGAGTGGGGGGAATACAGATGTGCTGGGTGCCATGAATGTAGGGGACAGGGGTGGTATTGTTGAGAGAGAGAGAGGGGGGGGGTTGAGTAGTATAATGTTCAAGTTTGAGTTATTTATTTTACATAAGTTTGAGTTTGAGCTCAAATTCCCATGAGTGGGTTCAACCTTGTAAAAGTTGACTTGTTATTTAATCGAGCCAAGTTTGAACTTGAACTCGAATAGAAACTCAACTTAATTTCAGACGAAATTCGAGTTCAAGTTTGATACGAACTTATTTATAAAACATGGACTTGATCTAAACAAATTTGTTAAACTCTAGTGTTAGTGTTAGCTCATTTACAAAACTCAGTCTAAGTTTAAATTTAAATTTAACATTATTTAAAATTATTTTAAGTTTTGAAAGTGATCAACTTTCTTGATGTCGTAAAGAGAAAAAAAACTAGGAACACACTACAAGAAAATCAATCTCTAGCTATAAGAAAATCATATCTAAGACTAAAAGGTCGTGGGTACACCTTTATCTGCTACACTATCTACTTCCGGACATCAATTTATATAGAACTTGTCGGGAAAAGATTACCACCGACAACATAGATCATAGATAAAAATTGGTAATTATCTATGAAATTCTTAATTTCTGGTGAATAAAATCATTTAATCTTTTATACTTTTCTTGTAGGCAAAGTTTTACAAATAAAAAGATAATTGTTGAACACTATGAAGTGGGTTCTCATACGACCATTTCTACCTACAAAAATTTTCATACAGCTACATTTTGAAATACACCTGTTTCAACGTTCATAAAAATTTTCACACATTACTTTACTCATCATACAACATGTAAGAAAAATAAGAGCGTTTTTGTAATACCCCGATTTGTGAATATGTTAAAAGATTAAATCAGTGGACTACCAACAACACCGGTTAACCATTTTTCGGAGGTTGAGTTGAAAGAACTCCGAAGTTAAGCGTGCTCAGTTGGGAGTAAGCCAAGGATGGGTGACCTCCTGGGAAGGCTCTTAATTAGCAATGATTGTTGGGCCAGTCAGCTAATTTAATCGGTCGTTACATATGGTATTAGAGCATGACCCAGCCGGAAGGTCCGGTGTGACTCGCTTGGGTATGTGATGTGTGTGATCTTGACGAGGGCGTCAAGTCTTTAAGGGGGGTAGATTGTAATACCTCGATTTGTGAATATGTTAAAAGATTAAATCAGTGGACTACCAACAACACCGGTTAACCATTTTTCGGAGGTTGAGTTGAAAGAACTCCGAAGTTAAGCGTGCTCAGTTGGAAGTAAGCTAAGGATTGGTGACCTCCTGGGAAGTAAGCCAAGTCTTTAAGGGGGGTAGATTGTAATACCTCGATTTGTGAATATGTTAAAAGATTAAATCAGTGGACTACCAACAACACCGGTTAACCATTTTTCGGAGGTTGAGTTGAAAGAACTCCGAAGTTAAGCGTGCTCAGTTGGAAGTAAGCCAAGGATGGGTGACCTCCTAGGAAGGCTCTTAATTAGCAACGATTGTTGGGCCAGTCAGCTAATTTAATCGGTCGTTACAGTTTTATATTCACAAAACATACACATTCATTATTCATCAAGTGTTTGTAGTATTTTAATTCATCCATGTAAACCAAAACATGCATAGGTGTTTGTAGTGTTCCATTCATCAAGACAATCACAAGTGTATCTTTTCCATTCATCTAAATTATAGCAAGTACTTATTTTACTCCATTCATCAAGACAACGTAAGTGTTTATTTCTTCTATTCATCAAGACATTCATTGAGCAATGAGCATATAGACCACCAATTATGAATTAAAGTATCATTTTGTTTCACCCAACAATGCTTATAAATAATAAAACATAATCATTACAGTGACATACTCTTTTTAATAACATCAACTAAAACCAATTCATTATTGTACAAACCACTCTCCTTTTTACCTCCAATAATCGTGTAGATCTATTATAATCGACATATTTTATCTAAACTTTTAAATTTGCTTCTAACCTTTTAGTGAGTGATAAAAAGTACTTAATTTTATTAAAACTTATGTGATTTGTTTTGTTTGATAAAAAAATCTGAATTATTTAGATGCTAGATGTTAGAGCCTCATTCAGACGAATTATTCAATACAATAATGATACTTTTGGTGATAAAAAATAAGCCATGTAAACACGTGCCAAAACCATAATTTTGGGTGAAAAAAATTCAAGAATCCTGAGAAATATATAAATATATTACATGAGAGAGACAGAGACAGAGAGTCCACAAGAGATCATTCCTCTATTTATTCACAAAATTTTATCCAACATAAACTATAACTCAAAAAGAATTAAACATGATTTTCAGGTACCTTATGTTTATACGTCACATTCTAAAATAAAAAGGCATAAAAAATTGTTTGTACTTCACATTCTAAAATAAAAATGCGGAAAAATTGGCACCAACTGTTGCTCATCAAATCTAGGTAGACATGTAAAACAATATCTGTCTTTTTGTACATGACATGATCCATACTCTGAATTCTTTACGGTAAAACTTGTTCTCTTACCAAAACTTGGAGTCCTGCATAAAACAAGGAAACAATTCAAATCCAATAATCAATTCAATGTGGTGTACTGACAGCAAATTAAGACAAATAACAGAAATTAGGAAGTACAAGCCAAACAAATGCCACCATAATAGTGATTGTTGGAGAGTAGAAATACATAACCTCCATTATTTCAACATTGCTTTTATAGGATAGACAAATGTTAAACTCGAAAAATTTACTAAATGTGAAGGGCATACTTTGACCGTGGTGATCAAGGAAACCCATATCCGGCAATCAGAACTTGTAAGTAGGGGTGTTCATGGTTTAGTTTGGTTTAATTTTTGAGTATTTTTTTTTCAAATCAAACCAAACCAAACTATCTCTCAAATCAAATCAAACCGAACCAAATTAATTCGATTTAATTCAGTTGAGTTCGGTTCAAACCATTTTTTATTAAGGTAGAATAACTATGTCAATATTTTATTTTATTTTATTTGTTTTAAATCACATTCTATTAAAATTTAGTGTATTTGTTTATATATTTCATTAATTTATTTTAAAAATCTTGAAACAAATTTATTTTTACGAGAAAAGACACATAAATATTGTATTTTATGTAATAAAAAATCAAATATTTAATCTACTTTCGTTATTCGGTTTAGCGGTTTAGTTTGGGTTGAATGACCTTATAAATCAAACCAAACCAATCGGTAGTTCAAACCAAACCGAACCAAACCAAATTACTGGTTTGGTTTGATATTTAGGGTTGAACCAAACAGTGAACAGCCCTACTTGTAAGAAACTGAGTGTCATAGAATTAGAAAGAAGAGAACTACTTTCTTAAACAAATAAATGATGCACAAATAGTAAATAACATATATACCAATATATATATATATATGAGGCTAATAACAAATATACCTCATACCTGTATATATGAGTCTAACCAAATTCACCATTCCTCTCTAATACCTGATTGTTTGCAAAAGCTCCTAAAATCAAGCACAAAACACAAACACACGTGACACAAAATTCGTACACAAGTATCTCACATGGCTCTCAAATTCTATTAGGCTTGATAAGCCTCATCTTTGTATGCACAACGCCATTTAAAGTAATCGGAAGAGTGAAACCTCACAAAACCATACAAGCTAATTGAAGGATTCTTGTAAAAAGAATAGAAATAGTAAATTCCAAACTGGCAGAACTAGAGAGCCGTATAGGTTGGAAGCCTACCACTCCAAGCAAAAGCAATAGACCAATAGATGTGCCAAATCAAAATTGGAGAAAGTACTGAAATCAACAAACTGGTACTCCACAACCCAAATGTTTCTCCTACTCGCACACAATTAATATTCCCCATCTCAAGCAGAACACTTTGCAACCTCTTTTAATTTGGAGTCATGTCCTACACCAACCCAATGAAGCAACAGTGCAAAAGGCCCTGTGTAATTCCCTCGTCTCTCTTGTTGGTTCTTGCACCACAACCATTTCCCTGCAATATCACTAGCCCAAAAAGAAAGTTTGAAAACCCTGCTAATTCTCATAATAGTATTGGTATTGCTTCTTCCTTCCATATTGATATCCTATAAGAAAAATGATACATGCTTACATTAAATATTAATTAATAAGTGAATCAAATATTTTTTTTGCAATAGGGGAATAGCGTATGCATTTGGTGACATAAAATAAACATGCAATAGATACAAAAGAAGACAACATCATAATATTATACGTGTATTCCAATTTGAGTTTGGGTTTAGTGATATCATGCTCAAATTCTGATCCCCATGGATCTGACTAAACCTAGATACAATAATATTATCAATGATAATATAGCTTAAGCCTAAACGGAAATGTATCGACTATCTTTAAGAAACACCATGACAGACCTCTCATTGATTCTTCTTCCCGGAAAAGAAACTACACTTGAATTCCAACAACCTCTCATAGGTCCAGCACATCCTATTTAAAGAAAGACAGTATCAACACCAAACTTAGTGCAAATAATAAAAATGAATATTTAAAAAAAATCTATAATCGGTAGGATCTAGCAACCAACAACTATTATTAATATGTTAAAATCAAGGACAATGAAATGACTGTGTGGGAAATCTTAGTAACTAAAATACATATTAACTGAAAGTTTGAAGGTGGATCATGTATCAACAAGATTCAAACTCAGTCTTCACCTAATCTTTCATTTATGCCACCAGGCGCCTCCACGATCATAGCCAAACAACCTTGAATTCAATCACCAAGCACCTGGACCAAGGGAATTTGAATGAGAAACAGAGATCATAAAACATAGGCAATATTTGTCACTTTGTTTTTTTCGTTTACATAAATTGCATTTTGCTTCAAGAGAGAATACCATGAAGTAGAAGTTAGCATCTTATCAACTGGCGTATTGCCTCCCATTTACATCATTGACCTCTTCATAATCAAGCCTTCGTACAAAAATAGACATGGCAAGTACTTGAGATTGGAAAGCGTGGGCTGCAGGTGTTGTCACTGCCTTTTCACCAGTGTCTTCTTAGACCTTTCAAGATCTTCTAGAATCACATCATGTTCATCATAGCCAAGACGGAAGAAACAACACAAACTAGGATGTAAGTCAGAGTCTATTTCCTTTCAAGTCTCCAACAACTCTAGGAAGAAGCAAGGAAATGGAGATAGAGAGAGGAATATGGGTGCAATTACCTGTGTGCATTCCAGCAAAGGCCTTGGTTGAGCAAATTTGTTCGACGATGAAATTTTGTGTTCATCAACATCGAGAGAATGATGAAGAAGAGAGAGAATAGGGTAAAGTTGCCTACCGAGCACCACCTCATTGTCACCTTCGTCGTGCCGACGGCATCTAAAATGTTAATAGCATTTTAAAGAGATAAAGAGGTTTATTCAAACTTTGGTTAGTGATTTTATCAAACAGTTAACGTCTCTGATAGAATTAGAAATTAGAAGTTGATTAAACTAAATCAGACATGACCGAACTATTGATGAAGATATATAATCTCAAATTTGGCGAAAACTTTTGAATATACTTCGCCCTTTGAGAAAGATCCTAGTGAATCAGAGATAAAAGTTAGATGATGGGGAGTTTATCTCTTGTTTTCTCGTGAGAACAATTAATAATAGAAGTGAGTGACTAGCGGGCAACAAATACAACAGAAACAAATTATAATCTTCAAGAGAACTGTGTTTTGAAAATGTTTGATAGGCCTCTATCTGAAATATGTATTGAAAAAGAAATTGAGTAAAAGATATTAAAAATAAAATATAAATTTTGATTGCAAAATTGACTAGCTCATACCACACTACAATCATAAATGAGATATAAAATGCAGCAACTAAGCTATGCTCAGTAGAATATTAGACTTTTTTTTTATTCGTAGTGCAGTAATATTCTGCACTTGGGGAACCGCCCACAATGGGACAGATGCCGGGATCAAACACGGGATCACATCAGACGCCCCATAGGGCAGAGATGTCCCACTTCGCCACGAGACGGGGAATGAATATTTGACATTCTATCTGGCCAATATGAACTAAAAAAATTAATAGATATTCATAATTTGGTGTAAAATAAGAATGTATAACTTTTGTTTGGAACTTAAGAGTAGAGAAGCTGATGATCCAATATCCACTCAAAAAATGCCAATCTAGTGAAAAAAGGCATGCCTATTAAACAATAACTTAAAACATTTGCCGGTTAGAATATAAGTAAAAGAACTATTTCATAAAAAATCATCGAGAAAATCTTTAGTAAAAGAAATGATACTCGCTTGACGTATATATAGATGGAAATGATAATTGTAGAACTAAAAAATACATGATATTGAATTTCACCTGAAAATATACATATTCATGCAACTATTTTTGAGCAGCAAGACGAGACAACGAGGAATGAAGAAAGTATTGTTGTACCTCTTCGTCAATTGCTCTAGCATAAAAAACAAGAACGTATGCCTACTCTGTTACAAATTTTAGCATTTATTATTTTTTATACCAACAATGAAATCATAGGAAAATTTAGTACGCATAGATAATATATTCCTAACATAAAGAATGTATAGGTAAATTCGGCAAAAGTCAGATTTCTAGTAGTACTGACACAAAGAAGCTGTCTCACAAAAAAAATGTAAGGATTAATGCGGTCCAATAAATGTGTCCCCACATCCACGACTGATCAAGTTATACACACCAATATATGGTAAAGTAATGTTGAGTCAATAACATATAGAAGAGAACAACATGAGGTACACATTATTATCTATTTTAGAGCATCAAATTACACAGGCTTTACAGTGATGATGGACTTGATAATATGAACAAATGCAGTGTGGTACCCTAGCTTATTTATGAATAAGAAGCTCTGCTTACCTCTAAGAAAATGATCTCCATCAAACTAGCTAGTGTTGATCACATTTTTAACTTACAAGCTCTCTAGTTCAAGAATCAAAGGGCATCTTCCATTAGTGTGAAAGAAATTAAATTGATAAATGCATTTCATTAGGGATTACCAGAATCGTTTTGATGACAAATTAATTAAGACAAAAGTAAATTAATTCATTCAATAGCGAAAACCTTGCAATCAGAAGTGGGATCTAGACCCTAGATTAATTGGAGGTTATCTTGACTTTAATTGCTTACACATATAAACCAAATGAGATATATAATTAAAGAAGAAAATGGAATCTGATATCAACAATATATATATTCTTATACAATTAATTGACAGACACTTCAATATGTAGTCGAAGATGAGAAGGGGTTGAAATTCACGTCCGGAGGATCATTCGAAAATAATATCAGATCACATATATATATACACACACACACCTGCTAAGAAAGTGGAGTTCTTTGTATTGGCCCCAACATTTCAAAGAAAATTATATGCAAATTTGTCACTTTAGTGCAACTGAAAATATAAATTCACGAGAATATCATCTTTATCATGTCATGACTTTTAGTTGTACGTATAACACAAGATAAGAAAATGTTTGATCCATTGGAAGGCATTCAGATAAAATAAAACAAAATAAAAGTGACATATTAGATGCGGTATAGTTTTCAAAAAGAAGATACTCTAAAACTTCAATTTAAAATAAGAAGCTTCTTTTGTAAAATCATATATCCTAATGTTATAAAGATTGGTTTCATAAAAAATAGTAATTTTTATCATTTTTATGCCAAAACCAATCGTGTATGTCATAATATTATTTTTAAAGTAATTAAAAGTCAAATAAAAGAGAAGTAAAGACCAAACACAACAAAATAAAAATAACATGGAAAATGACATGCACCAAAATTTTTGGATGCCAAAATCCAAGTTTCAAATTGGTCGATCGAAATGTATTAGGTAAGTTTTACATGTAATCAAATGATGATCTGAATCCATTTTCCAGAAAATATGATAGAGATGCAACTATTTTATAGGAAACCAATTAATACACCTTATTTATGTACATATAAAAATAAGAATGATAAAATAGGGACCCTAAAAAAAAGTATGGACAAGCAGAAAGTTGTGTACCTTAATCAGCAAAGGTCTCAATTGCTCTTCAATTTCATCTCTCCTGTTGGTTCTTGAGCCACTAACATTTCCCTGAAATAGCACCTGCCCAAAAAAGTCAGAAAACCCTCCTAGTTCCCAGAGTGCTCTTGGTATTATTTGTTCCCTTCCATATTGATATCCTATAAGAAAATTGATGCATGATTATATAAAATATTAATTAATAAATAAATAATATATAATTTTTCAATAGGGGGGTAGCTTATGCATCGGGCAACAAGAAATAAACATGCATTAGATACCAAAGAGGACAACATAATAATATTGTACATGTATTCCAATTTAATTTTGGGTTAAGTGATATCATGCTCAAATGTTGATCCTCATGGATCCAACTAAACCTAGATACAATTATATTACCAATGATAATATAGCTTGAACGTGAATAGAAATGTATAGGCTATCATTAGGAAACAACATATGACATTACCTGTCATAGTGATTCTTCTTTCTAGAAAAGAAACAATACTTGTATTTTGACACACCTTGTGAGAGGGAAAATAAGTTGTTGTGGAAGACCTCAACTTTGAATTCCATCAACCTCTCATAGATCCAACACATCCTATTTAAAGGAAGACGGTATCAAACCAAACTCAGTGCAAATAATAAAGATGATTGTGTAATAAAAAATCTATAATCGGTAGGACGATCCAGCAACCAGCAACTATTATTAATATGTTAAAACCAAGGACAATGAAATGACCATGCGTGTGGGAAATCTCAAGTTCTCAAACCAAAATTGAACAACAATAGTCCAAAAGAGCTGATCGCAATAGCCAAAGTACATATTAAATAAAAAATTGAAGGCGAGATCATGGGTCCAAAATATTCAAATTCGACTTCACCTAATTGTTTATTTATTCCATCAGTCGCCACTATCTATGTTCATAGCCAGACAACCCACCCAGCACTTGGAACAGGGGAATTTGAATGAGAACTGGGGATTAGGAAAACTAGGTAATGTCACTTTGTTTTCTTCGTTCACATAAATTACATTTTTCTTCGAGGGAGAATACCAAGAAGCAGAAGCTACCATCTTATCGACTCGAGTACTGCCTCCCATTTACATCATTGATCCGTGTATAATCAAGCCTTTATATACAAAAATAGACACGGACGATATATAAATACTTGAGATGGGAAAGTGTAGGGTGCAGTGATGTCACTAGCTACCTTTTCGCTGGTGTTTTCTTTCACCTTTCAAGATCTCTCAGAAACCTCACATCATGTTCGTCGTAGCCGAGACGGGAGAAATAACAGAAACTAGGATGAAAGCCAGACTCTATATAATTTCTGTAAGATCATATTCATGATTCCTAATTTCTTAGGAGTGTTTGGCAGGGTCCAAGAACGTGGGTATGAGAGATGTCTACCTAAGCAAAGATTGGAGGTGCGCACCACTAGTGTCTCCAATGTTGCTAGGAAGAAGCACGGAAATGGAGATAGAGAGAGAGAGGGCATTCCCGCAAAGGCACTCATTGCGCATCTGTTCGACGACGAAATCTTACTTGTGTGCATCAACGTCGGAGAATGATGAAGAACAGAGAGGAATCTGGGCGCAGAGCACCAACACATCTTCCGGCACGCCAGGACGGCAGTTCTGAATGGAAAAAAAAGTTAGCTTTGACATCTAAGAGATTCAAAGCGTTTTAAAAAGGTAACAAGTCAATTCAAACCTTGGCTAACGTGATTTTATCAACAGTTAAAAACTTATTATTGATGAGGGCTGTTCATTATTCAATTAAACTTAAAAATCAAATTAAATTAGTAATTTGGTTTGATTTGATTTTATTTGAATTATCGATGGTTTTGATTTGATTTTCAAGAGACTTCAAATCAAAACAAATAGATAAATCGAGTAATCCGAATTAGATTAAATATTTAATTTAAATTATATATGATATAATATTTATGTATATTTTCTTATAAAAATATATTTACTTTCAGAGTTTTTAAGATAAAATTAATATAATATATAAACACATACCCTAAAGTTTAATAGAACATGATTTAAAACAAATAAAATGAAATTATATGTTGACACATCTACTGTACTTCAATAAAATAAAGATTAAATTGAATCGGATCAAATCAAATTGAATTAATTTGATTCAATTCAATCTGTATGGGAGATAATTTAGTTTTGATTTGATTTGAGAAAAAATACTCAAAAATCAAACCAAATCATGAACACCCTTAATCTCAAAGGATTTATATCGTCTTCTTGTGAGAACAATCAATAATACAAGTGAGTGACTAGCGGAAAACAATTAAGAGAGATAATTTATAATCTTCAAGAGTACCACAGGATTTGAAAATGTTTAACTTATGGCTGTCTCTGGTCCGAATGAATGAAGATGAGTCAAACAGAAATGAAGAAAATATGGTTGTACTTCTTCATCAATTACTCTAGCATATAAAATGAGAACAATCATACAAAATATAAGTATACCTTCTCTTTTAGAAATGGATTTTGTCATTTATTATTTTTTACACCAGCTATGATGATATCTTAGGGAAATTTAGTACGTATAGATAATCTAATTCCTACTATAGAATATGTATAGGTAAATTTTTGAAAAATTCATATTTCCAGTAGTACTGAAATAAAGAAGCCGTCTCACAGAAAATGTAAGAATGAATTACTGTGGTAAAGTAATATTTCTATATTAATGTGTCCCCACATCCACGATTGATCAAGTTATACACAACAATATGACAAAGTAATGTTGAGTCAATAACCATGAGAGAGCAACATGAAATTAATTCACATGATTATCTATTTTAGAGAACCGACAGTGTATATATATATATACTTATAAATTAAAGTGACAAACACTGACCTATATATGTAGTGGAAGATGAGGAGGAGTTGAAATTTATATCTGGGGGAGCATTGTGAATGCTAAAGAGATCAATTTAAAATAAGTAGATTTTTTTATAAAATCAAATATCCTAATGTTATAAGTATCGATTTCATTAAAAATAGTTATTTTTAACAATTTTTATGCCAAAATCATTCTTGTGCGTACCTACGTACGTACGTACGTAATATTATTTTAAAAGTGATTAAAAGTCAGACAAAAAAGGAGTAAAGACCAAACACAACAAAATATAAGGAACATGAAAATTAAATGGCGTCCATTAAAATTAAATGACTAGAGTTTTACGTCTAATCAAATGAAATGATCTGAATTCATTTTCCCAAAAAAAATCATGGAGATGAAACTATTTTTATAGGGAACCAATTAATACACGGACCTTATTTACGTACATATGAATTAAAAGAAGTAGAAGAAGAAGAAGAAAATGGAGACCTTAAAAAAATAATATAGAGACAAGCAGATATTTGTGTACGTACGTACCTTATTAACCAGCAACAGTCGATCCCAATAGGCCTTCCTTTTCAGATATATATATATATATATATATATATATATATTCGACGTATATAGAATACTCCTTGCAAATATTTGTGGTACCTTCAAAAATCAAAGTCCCATTTGGCCTTCAACCCGAGATATTTGGCGTAGGATCCTTGCAAGAACCTAACTTCAACCTGAACGACAGGGATACGACGGATGATGGGGTCTTCCTGGTGTATGTAGCACCACTCCGCCAAGTCTGCATGGCACCTTTCAATACATAGAGCCTCAAGTGACGTAGGGAATCCTCCATCCGGCAAGCGTTGGATGCATGGACAGCCGTCAATATCCAACACTGTGAGGTTGGGAACGAGATCTCCCAAGTTCGCAGGCAACTCCTCCAGATCTTCACAATTCTGAAATGACAATAACTGCAGGGATGTGGCGACGGCCGTCAACCCTTCCTCCTCCGCCGTGGAAAGCCGTGATACTCCAGAATCCAATATCCACAGTGAACGCAAGGAGCCGATGATGTGGCCACGAAAGAGGGCTTGATCAATGTTGTTGTTCTTCTTGTCAACATCATCATGAGTTGGAAGCCATGTCAGCAGCTTGGTATCGTCCGTATGGATTTCCTTGAGCTTCGGGAGGCACGATGGTACTGTGTCAATATCATTCTTATGCCAACAAACAATCTCATTCGACGACACCTGCTCCAGTTTGGTATCACATCTATAAATCTGCAATGTCACAAGGGACGGGATGGATCGGATGCCCTCCACTATTGATGACAAGGTCAGCTCGGGACAGTTATCAAGAGCCAACGTGTGGAGTGCCGGTGAACCCGAGAGCAACATCTTTGAAGGCAACGTCCGCATGTCCGTACAATTCCACATGACAAGCGTCTCCAAAGAGGGCAGGTGAATGGGGGGCCAATGATGTTGGTGGTCCCCGCTAAATGCATTAATGTCGGGGATGCCGTCCAAAGTTAGTTGACGGAGAGAGGAGAACCAAGCATATTTATGTCTTCCATCAAGGCACACATGCAGCTGATGCGATAGCTTTTTCATTGTTAATCGCAATCTACGTGCCTGATAAGTGGCTCTTTGTTTTGGATTATAGTTTTCCTCAAGTGAATAGTCCAATGAAATAATATAGGGTGAAACCACTATTGCCTCATCGGAACATTTGATGAACAGCCAGTCCACAACAAGTGGTTGTTGTAATGCCTCCTCAATGCAACTCTGCCAGTTCTCGTACTCTGCACCAAGGGATACATCAGTTGAGGCAAGATTTCGCATTTGTGAGAAGAGTGACTTATTTGATATCTTTGGGCAACCTCTCACCCTAAGTTTCTTGAGGGATGGATGTAGCTCAATGCCTTCCGGCAATGCCTCCAACTTGGCACAATTTTTTAGGGTAAGCTTCCCTTTTAGAGACTGCATAGTAGCTCGAAAAGCATTCCCTTTCGGCCAGTGCATGAGTTCTCTACAATTCACAATGCTCAATTCTTGAAGATGCTTCATGTGATGCATTAAGATTCCATCATGCAAGGTTGTCAACTCATGGCAATCGCTGATTCTCAAAACTAAGAGCTCAGGTGGTTCACAACTACTAATTTGATCATCATCTGTCAATGCTATTATTTGCTCGTGACGATACCTACTGCCCAAGTAAAATTTTGGAAGGAACTTCAAGGGTAGCTCTGATAACGTCAGCTCTTTCAATGTTACTGGAAGCAATAAATTAGGTTGTTCCACCAACTTGGAAATCCTACGTAGAGTTAATTTCTCCAAAGGTAGAACATGCAAGTTGTTGGGAAAAGTTGTCAACCCTACATCTTGTAAACTCAAGTTTGTTATTGTTTGGGGAAGCTGAGGCAATTCCTTCAACTGGTTACAACTTTCAATGATTAGTAGTCTAATGCACTTCATCCCTTCAAGTCTCGGAAGTTCATCTAAATTTGGACAATCTGTCAGGTGAAGAGATTGGAGCCTTGAAATTGAACCATTAATCATCCAGTTTGGGACTTTGACACCGATGTATCCATCTATAACCAGCTCTTTTAATTGTGCAGGTGGTTCTAAACATTCAATTATAGACTCTTCAAAAGAGGGGTCCACTTTATGAAAATCTCGATCATTTTCCCATACCATTTCTAAGACATTAAGATGCTTCTTGTTCTTCAATGCAGCTTCAAGAGACTCTTCCTTTGTGTCAACATTTTGGAGGTTTATAATGCGGAGCTTACCCCGTAGCTCGTTCATCATTTTCAGTGCACTTATTTTATTCCCAACTTCTTTTGATACAGAGAGAACCTCCAAACTTTGGAGATGCATCAGGTTTCCAATCCTTGATATATTGCAAACTAGTTCAGGTCTAACCTCAAGATAGTGAAGGTTTACCAAACTGCCAATGTATTTTGGTAGTGTGCTCAATTCATCACATCCTGTCAACTTTAGGGTTTGAAGCTTGTAAAGAGTGCACAATGAGTCAGGCAATATCTTGATTTTTGTATCTCTGAGGTCGAGATAGCGAAGAGAAATCAAGCAACCTATAGACTCAGGTAGACTGACAAGAGTGGACCCGCTTAGATCCAACACCCTCAAGTATTTTATTTCACAGAAGAACAAGGGAGTTTGAGAAAATTGGACATATAGGAATTCTGAAAAAAGGAAGGAAAGTGTACGAAGGTGCTTAAATTCACATACCACTTGCAAGTTCTCATAAAATGATCTGTGATAATCCACAAACAAGTGTCTTATGGAATTAGTCTCAACTGGAATTTTCATAATTTCATTTGGACTAATTTTGTAACAATCATTTTGTAAGATATGCCTCCCCAAATCATGCAATAAGTCATGTACGACATATCCACCATTCACATATTGTATTAAAGATCTCTTAATCAGATCATCAAGATATCTCCTTCCAACATCCTCCATGCTCATCTTTTGTTTAGGAAAAAGACAACCTTGAGCCATCCAAAGTTGCACAAAGTCAATTATTTCAAACTCACGCCCTTTGCGAAAAACACAAGGATAAGTAAAACACGGTTTCAATTCTGGAGGTAGATACTCATAGCTGATCCTGAGTGCCAGAAGAATACGATCATTTTCTTGCTCCAACTCCCACAGCTTGCTTTCCATGATGTTTCTCCAATAAGACTCGTCTGATTCAGATCTCAACAAACCACCCATAGTTGACACTGCTAGAGGATGCCCATCCAGCTTCTCGACAATTTTCCTGCCGACAGATTGTAATTCCGAATACCTAACATCGGATTCTCCATCGGGGAATGCATGCCTCTTGAAAATTAACCAAGAGTCATGAAATTCCAAGGGCAACAATAAAATATTCTTCGCTGATCTAACTGCACCAGCAACACCCCTACTGCGAGCTGTCACCAAAATCCTACTACCTCTTCCTACTACGGAAATCAGAGGAGCAATGAATGTTGACCATTTTTCATGGCTCTTTTCCCACATATCGTCCAAAACCAAGAGAAAATGTTTGTCCTTCAACCTCTCAGACATGCATCTCTGGAGTACATCTAGACTCTCCACATTTTGAGGACCGTCAACATGCTCAAGAACCTTCTTGGTTAGTGTTATCACATCAAAACTAGGGGACACATGAACCCACATCCTCAAGGGAAAGTGACTCTGAACTGCTACATCGTTGAAAACATACTGAGCAAGAGTAGTTTTCCCGATGCCCCCCATCCCAGTCACACATATTATAGGTAGGCCTCTGCTCTCAGCCGAGGATGACGACTCTCCCCCCTCGATATTTTCCTCAGTAAGTATCCTTATCAGCTCACTCTTTGCCTCATCTCTGCCATACACCTCAGGATCTGTCAGGAAAGAACTGCTCTGCTTCACTTCAGCATCAAGCTTGGATGATTGGTCGCCCATTTGATTCTTTAGATAGGTGTTCGTCTGAATATTCTTCTCTACCTCCTCAAATCTCCTCTAGATCTCGTCCAGTCTCCGGGCTAAAATTTTAGCATCAAAGGGAACAACAACACTGACACAAGGAGAGGAGCGCTCACCTGTCTCCAGGAATGATTGATGCTCCACCAAGCGACGGAGATCCTCATACTCGAATTCATCGAGCAGATCTTCGGCGTCGTAGATAACATCTTTCAGCTGTTGCAGCCACAATTTGAAGACCTCAACCTCCACCTTCACTTGTTCAGCATCCTGGAGCATCGCCTTGAAGCGTTTGAGCTCCTTCTGCAGCCTCTCGGCCTCCTCCGTCATCACAATGGACTTCCCCTTTCCTCCGCTATTTCCCATCGTTGATCAGAGAGAGCAAGTAGGAGATGTGGCAGAAACCGAGCAGATGGGAAGCGAGCTTCTAAGTGCTGCGTGCAGTTACGGGAGAGATTTATTTATACATGGACATATATTGACATATATACACACTACGAGATGCAAGTAGTGTATATGCCCACATCTATTTTATAATAATCAAAGGAAGCTGGATGTGCATATTTATGCTCACAAAACGCAGGGCTACGATAAAGGATCCGTTCCTGACAAAACTGGTTGTAAAGGATAGCTGTGATCAAAATATTGTTTTACATCATTTTTCCTTTGAAAAAGTGTCGCTTAACTCTTTTTTTTGGTTATATACTTCATTTTTTATAAAATATGCAAGAGAGTCGCATGCATGTGCATGGCATCTATATATATATATGTGGGAATCTTCTTCGACAAAATATAAAAATAAAAATAGAAACGGCCGCCCAATAATAAACGGTACGGAAGACCGAGGAGTGTTCCTTCACCCTTCCACTTGATCAAGTTGTGTCCAGTAGGCAAGCGACATGTGGCAGATAAGACCAGGCACCTACTAGGGCTGTAAACGGGTTGAATTCGGTAACAAATTCACCAGAATCCGATTTCGATTCCAATAAGAGTTAAGGAGTTTCGATTCCGATTCCGATAATTTCGGAATCACTATGTTCCGATTTCGATCCGATTCCGATTTCGTTATCGAAATCGGAACCGAATTCGATAAAATCCTAAATGCACATTAAATATTAATTTTTATTCAAAAGTGAGTCAATAATTTACATACAATTAATAAATTTTGATATAATCTTCTTAAAATTTTATTTTTAATATTTTATCAATTTATATATTATATTTTATAATTTATTTAACTTTGTTTTATTTAATTTTATTTATATATAATTATTTTTTTATCGAAATCGGATTAACGGAAATGGAACTAACTGATTCCGATTCCGATTCCGATAAGCTACCGGAATATTCGATTCCGATTCCGATAGCTTATAGGATACAAAAACAAGTTTCAAATCTGTTAATTTTTATCGAAATCGAATCGGAATATCGAAATATCGGATTCCGTTTACACCCCTAGCACCTACCCACACCAACCGGACGAAATTAATTCCTTTCCTTGACTCTTCCGCCTGATCAAATTATGTCGGCAGCGTCTGATTAAATATATATATAAATATATTTTTAAAGTATATATAAATATACTTTTACGAGAATTTAATATAGGGAAGGAGATAAGGCGACCCATCTCTCTCTTTGACGTGTAGACTAATCAACACGATGGACTTAACCATGGAAGGGGTAGGTTGGAGTTGGGGAAGGAAATACATGGCTGAAGTGTGGCCCAGCCACCATTTGATAGGCAGCTCAACCATATTAATTAATGCGGGATGGACAGTACTGTTATGGTAGATAAGAGTCAATTTGACAACCCAGAGTTAAATATCTTTTAGGGTAAAATTTTTTATCTCACGGTAAATGTAATACCCTGTTTTTCAAAAAAAAAATCAAAAAAATCCCAACGCCTCGCCACCGCCTTACCTCCCCCTTTATTTTATTATTATCTCTCTCTCCCCCCCCCCCCCACCCATCGCACCGCCTCTCGCCCACGCCCTCGTCCGGCTCTCCCTCCAGCGAGCCGTCGCCGTGCCGCTCTCCTCTCACTCCGCGCGCGCCGCACGCCTGCGGCCACCCGGCCCCCTTCTGCCGTCTCTCTCTCTCTCTCCATTGTGTGCACCCCCGCGCGAGCGCGGCACCCGCAGCAACCCGGCCGCCCCATCGCCGTCGCCGTCTCTCTCTCGCGCTCCCGCGAGCGTTGCGCCCTCGCCGCTCTCTCCCTCTCTGTTTTCTCTCTCTGTCTCTCTCTCTTGGGTTCTCCCGTAGCTCCCCCTCCCCTCAGTTCTGCCTCAGCCGCGCAGCGGCCAGCACGCAGCGCCCCTGCCGCCTCCTCCGCCCTTGACCATCCCCCTTGCGCGCAGCCTCGTGCCCAGCTACAGCCGCAGCTGTCTCCACCCCCCCCTCCGGCGGGCTCAGCCGCCTAGCCGTGGCCTCCCCCACCAGCCCCGGACATCTAGCTCCTCTCCCAGCCTGCGTGCCCCTCATCGCGCTGTCCGGCGCCGTTCACCCTCGCATGCATGCGCAGCTAAGCCCTCCAGGCCCCTCGGACCCCTGCCTCCCCTATGTGCGCCGCGTCTGCCCCCTCTTTCTCCCCTTGGCCCGCATCTCTCTCTCTTGCTCCGTTTCCCGCACACACCGCGCACCCACGCCCTGTTGTAACACCCGCGCGCAACCGAGCACCTGGCCACCATCGTCATCTCCCTCCGCCGTGCGCCCTTCCTCCCAGCACCATCGATGCAATGTCATCTTCTCTTCTCCAGCCAGCGTAGCAAGGAATGATCAGTTCGGTCCGGGCACATGCCGTCGTGGTCCGGTCTTCCTTTTAGCTGCCGACTTTGGGGTTTTTCAGCGCCTTTCAAGTAGGCATCCCAGACGTGTCTATTATCATTAAATTCAATACTTAAAATTTATCAATCAATTTTAAATGTTGATTTAAATTTATCGGTGAATATTGGATGTGGTGATTTTTATGATAGCTAGACGTCTTATTAATTTATTAGATGTATACTACATGGATCCTGATTTTATTAATTAATTGATCTTAATTATTGATTAGCATGTGCCGTAGAATTTAATTGCATAATTTATGAATTTGATATGCCCTTGTTGATTAACCCGATTGGGTCTTTGTTAATATTTATGGTTGCATATCAATTGGATTAGATAGAGTTTTAGATTAATAAATAAGCTTGATTATCTAACATTTTTCATCAATTTTCATATCGTTGATCATTTAATTGGGTGTATATGTTATGTCGGCATATTTCATGCATGCAGGTGTTTAGCATCATAGATGAATTTTTTTTGGCATGTGGTCATGTTATGTCAAGCATATATGCATTTATTTTTTATAGATGGATAATTGCATTAGATGTGCATATTAATATTAGTGGTTATAATTTGCATAGCAATTATCATGGCATTGCATGGTTGGAATGAATGTATGTGTGCATTAATTGAAATGGAAAACTGAGCTACACCAGACTAGTAGTCGAGCCCGTGGGCAGCGGGGATTAGAACAATCCGGTGCATCCTTCGATCCCGGATACCGCGGTTTGTCCTAAGTGCCACCACTGCCTAGGTGCACTAGGGGACTTAGTTTTACTATAATATATTACTGCTATATATGATAGATCTGGTGGTAGCAAGTTGAGATGGCAAGACGACGCATTCCTTGCAATAAGAAAAAGATATGATATTATATTAGATGATAGGTGCATCTATTGCATGATTCATTGTATTTGGTCATTAGATGTGCATTAGTTTGTCTTCATCGAATTGAGTTGCATAAGATGCATGATGTCTCATCTGTTGTGGTTTCATCATATAGGTCTGGTAACATGTATTCATGCATGTTTTATTCTTTCAAGTTAAGTTCTTCTTTTGATATTTATAGGTGTTGATTGGGTCTGATTAGTTGGTTGTTGGTAATTTAAAAATATGTGAATAAGCCAGCTAATTATTGTATTGTTTAGTTCTATACATATATAGAACAAGAGTAGCACCGGGTAATTATGTAATTATCATTTAGGTGTATTTATTATCCGATTTGGCGGATGAATGGGTGTCTATTGAGTCGGTGTGACTAATTCCAAAATCTCTTAACAATTTTCCAGGTAATCAGAGTAGCGCAGCAGAAGCGTGGTGATATTGGATATGGAAGATTTATTTGGAAGAGCGTGATGTATTCTTTTGGATGATCCATGAATCGGTGTATCATGGTATGATTTTAAGTTTGATAGAATGATTTGAATTATGTAATGGATCCTGGGTTAGTCTTCAATTTTCCAAACCGACGTAGTTAAGGGGTTTATTTCCCCGGTCTCGTCGCCGGATTAATTCCGCTGCGTGTACGAAAATCCGGGGCGTGACAGTAAAGAGGAGACTCAAATTTTTTTATGTATGATCTCCACATCGGAGAGCTTGGAGAGCATAACGTAATTTCAAGTTTTTATATTGACGTTCGACACCCCTGCTAGAAATATTAATTAAATAGATATTTCTAATATATTAGATCCTAGATATCTACTAAGAATCGAAAAATTCTTAAACTATATTTTTTAATGAAGATATGACTTATGGACAAAATCATGATTTAATCTAATACCCACATAAATTTTTTTACAGCACCTTTATTTTAAAAAGAGATTTTGTGGAAGAATATTTAATATATAATGACATATGTTTAAATTATTGAGTTTAGATGTGTCGTTGTGTAATTAAACTTAATTTTTGTTAACGAGAATGATATATGATTAAATAAATCACTAGAAAAAATATACAATATGAATTGTTAGAAATACTCCATGATTTACAAAATAATTAATTTTTGGTCCGATATAGCAAGGATCAATCAAACGAAGAAAAGCTTAAAATATTTTAAATTAAAAAAGACATAGAAACATCTTTATATAAAGGCTCCAAAGATATATCTAAATTATATTTTATTTTACAGTTGAGTCAACTAAAGTCAATAAATGACATCACTAGAAAATATGCAGATACAATGCTATATTTATTTAAAAAAGTGTCACCTAAATATGCAAGTGTTTATGACAATTAGTATAAACTTAAAAAATCATTAAAACTATTTATTGGACAAAAAATACATATAGAAATGATTCTATTCTCTTTTGTAAAGAGAACAAAGATAAAACTATTTATTCATAATGTGACACTTCAAAATATAAAGATGATAATTAAAATAAGAGTTAAATTGTGACACATAATATTTTTCATTATTTTTATGGATAGGTCGATCCATTATGGATTGGTTGGTCCCAATCCCATCTAGATCAAGATCAAATTGGTCGATCTTCAGGGCCATCCCCGCCTTCCTCACAAGGAAGAACCAAACGAAGAAAATATTTGAAATTACGAAAAGACAAAGAAACATCTTTATATAAAGGTTGCAATGATATATCTAAATTATATTTTATTTTATAGTTGATTCAACTAAAGTCGATAAATGGCATCACTAGAAAATATATAGATGCAATAGTATCTTTATTTAAAGAAGTGCCACCTAAAGATGCATATAAAAATGAGTCTATTCTCTTTTGTAAAGAGAATGAAGATAAAACTATTTATCCAAAATGTGACACTTCAAGAAATAAAAATGATCTTAAAAATAAGAGAAAAATGGTGACACAAAATATTTTTCATTATTTTCACTAATAGGTCGATCCATTATGGATTGGTTGGTCCCGATTCCATTCAGATCAAGATGCAATTGGTGTGAAATGAGTCTATATGGTAAAGTATAATGCTAATGGAATTGTTCAAAAATATAAGACTTGTTGTAAAGGGGTATGCCGAACAATAAGGTGTGGAGCTTTTTGAAACATTTGCACATGTAACTTGGCTTGAAACAATCAAACTTATTTTAGCACTAGTAGCACACATATAATGACAAGTTTTCCAATTTGACATAAAATATGCATGTTTAAATGGATGTTTAGAAGAGGATATGTATAATAACCAACCACAATGTTTTGTTGTGGATGGTAAGGAGGAGAAAGTGTGTAAGTTAAGAACACTCTCTATGGGCTTAAGCAAGCACCAAGAGCATGGTATGGAAGATTGGATTTTCATCTTTGCAAGGATGACTTCTAAAGAAGTGAATGAGAACCCAGCTTGTATGTAAAGGTAAAAGGTTTTGATATCAATTTTGTTTGTGTTTATATGGATGACATATTATACACTCGATCATCTGAATATCTTATTGCAACTTATAAGAGAAGTATGATGCATGAATTTGAGATGAATGATTTGGGCATGTTGCATTATTTCCTTGGTCTGCAAGTTATCAAGTTGATGATGGTATTTTTATTTCTCAAGAGTAATATGCAATTGATTTGCTTGAGAAATTTAATATGTTGAATAGTGAAGGGTTTACTACTCACGTCAATACATGTGATAAGATAACAATGAATGATAATATTGTAAAGGTAGATGTGAAGCTATATAAAAGCATTGTTGGAGGACTTATATCTTTGACTCACTAAGGCCAAATATTATGTATTTAATCCGTTTGAATTCTTTGTTACATCTGAGCCACAAGCAATTATGGAATATGGTATAACCCGGTATCTACTTTTTAGTTACTTGGTTTTACTAACAGTGATTAGACAGGTTCAACAAATGACAGGAAGAGCACTTCTAGATTTGTTTTTTGTTGTGGTTAAGAGCTATGTCATGGATGTCAACAAAAGTGTAGTTGTCATGAGACATTGCTA
Source organism: Cryptocoryne crispatula var. balansae (assembly GCA_036172225.1). Taxonomy (NCBI): domain Eukaryota; kingdom Viridiplantae; phylum Streptophyta; class Magnoliopsida; order Alismatales; family Araceae; genus Cryptocoryne; species Cryptocoryne crispatula. The sequence goes on from CM069921.1 coordinate 16,425,241, forward strand.
CACAAGTGAACAAGCGATTGATGGACTTACTAAAACTTTTTATCATTTCAAATTTATAAACTTTAGATTTTCATTCTCTGTTTGTAAATTTGCATCAAGGGGGATGATAAATTGTGATGCACATACACCCACTTTCATGTTCGATTATAGTTCATTGTTTTTTGGGATGACACCACACCACCACAATTTTGCCATTATCTAGAGTTTTGTTCAAATTTTCTTTTAACTTCTAGTTATGTAAAAAACCATAATATGTTGTTACTATCCTTTTATTGCACATATGAATGAACTAGACAATGTGTTCTCTGTTATTTTTTGGTCAACTATGTTCCTTCTTATTGCTTGTTGTCTTCTTTCTCTGCTGATTACTGTTTATTTCCAACAACAAGGTTATGCCTGGCAGCTTTCGTGGAGGTGGCCTTTGTTGGTTTCATGTACCTTATCACTCAATATCTAGAGTGGATGGTATACCATCATAGAGAAGTGGCATGCCAAACAGAAATGTAAGTACAGTAGAAAATCAGCTGGCCTTATATTCTCATTTCCGTGGCAAACACTATTGTTTTATTGTAACATGGATGGTATATCAGGTCATAAGATAGAAAGGGTGGACTTGCATATGTATCACAATGCAATGACTATTTTTACTTATACCATTTGTGGTAATTTAATTTTTTAACCTTGGTAGACTTCCTATTTTTGCTTGCTGCTCTTTGATCATGTAACATTGCGCATATCGTTGCTCTCTTTTGCTGCAAATTCATAATGTCACAGTGCAATGTTTGCTTTTGCTTATACTATTCGTGATATTTTTTAAATCTTAACTTTGGTAGACTCTTCCTACTTTTGCTTCCTGCTATTTGATTATGTAACATTGCGCGTATGTTTGCCTCCTTTTGCTGCAAATCCAAAATTTCCATATGGCTGTCATGGGTTTCATCATGTTTTCCCCATTGTCATTATATGTAAGTACATTTCTAAGTTCAATCCACATAACATGCTACTTCCAATCAAGTTCCCAAGTCTAATTGAGGAGTGGAATTAACTATTGTCGCATTTACATGTCTTGTAACCATATTTCTTGTAACACCTAGTGAAAAAAAAGGAGAAGAAAAAAAAAAGATTTGAAAACTCTTCCCTTTCGCCACGTACCCCCCTCCTTCGTCGCCTCCGCCTACCGCCCTTCCCCCCCTTTGGAACCTTCTCCTCCGCTGCCTCCATCTGCCATTTTTCTTTCGCCAGTCACCACCTTGCCACCGTCTCACCGCGTGGAGCCCTTTCGAATTCACCTCCTCCTTCTTGTGGTCGTCTTCCCGAGCCAGTGCCTCCTTCGTCTACGCCACCGTCGCCATCGCCTCCCTCTCTCTTCTTCTTGGTCGGCCTCACTGTTGCCGTTGCCGCCCATCGCAAGGTCGCCGCCACTAGCTCCTTTCTCCTCCCTCTTCTTCTTCTTTTTATTCTTTCCTTGGCCACCATCGCTGTCGCGGTCCCCATCACGAGTCGTCTCCGCGTCCGCCTCGCCGCTCTCTCCCTCTCTGTTTCTTCCCCTCTCGGGGTGAGGTCACCGCCGCGACCATCCCTTTTCCCTCCTTCCTCTTCTTCTTCCACTTCGCTGTCGCCATGGGCCACTGTTGACGTCGCTGTGGGCCACCATCACCGCGGGCTACCGTCGCCGTCGCCCCCTCCCTCTTTCTCCCGCTCCCTTTTCCCTCTCAGCCGGTGCGCCACCGGGCGCTTTGTGCCGCCCTCCTGCCTCTCTTTCTCCTTCCTCTCCCCCGCCCGTGCTCTCTCTCTCTCCCTATCGCTCTCTCACTATCACGCTCTCACTCTCTCTCTCTCTTCTCTCTCTCCGCGCTCTCTCTTGCTCTCTCTCTCCCCCCTACGGATCTCTCTCTTAATTATTTGGTTACCTAATAAATTTCATTAATCTAATTAATCTTTTATTCTTTTAATGCCAACAGGGCTACAGGATAACCCGATTTTGCCATTGTCCTCATCACCTCACGTCTAAATTGGTTGGGACTTCTCGAACTTTGTAAATTATCGACCTTATCAAGGTAGGTATCCCAACTTATCCTTAGCATACCGATATGTTAATTAATATGTTAAAATATGTTTATTAGATAAATAGTTAGAAATTAGTGATTAATGGTAGTTTAATTTTTTAATTACCTGTATGATATTATTTAATTGTCAATCATGCCATTCATGTGAAGTTACATTCATTTTCATGAACTAGATTAGTTAGTCATAAATGTGATCAATCATAGTCTAGTAATCATATAAATTAGTTAAATATTGTGAAGGTTACACTACAGGAATTAAAGTCATTAGCGACGGCTTACCGCCGTCGCTAAAAATACAAAAGCCGTCGCCATAAGGCAATAGCGACGGCTCTTCCGCCGTCGCAATACTGTCGCAAATAAGCCCGTCGCCAATTTTAATGGCGACGGCTCATGATAAGCCGTCGCTTATAGTATTATTTGCGACCACCAAAGCTGTCGCAATTAAGTTATTAGCGACGGCTGAAACCGTCCCTCATAAAGTTTTTCGCGACGGCACTAAGCCGTCGCAAATAAATTTAAACCCGTAATAGACATTAGTGACGGCTTAGCGCCGTCGCTAATACCCAATTTACAGCCCCGGCGACACCCGCGGGGGTGCATTTTCTGGTTTTGCGACGGCTAAGGGCCGTCGCGAATACCCCCGGGGTGCATTTTCTGGTTTTGCGACGGCTAAGAGCCGTCCCTATTACATTAATAGCCGTCGCTTAAAAGAACTTTAGGGACGGCTGTGTGGAGCCGTCGCAAATAACTTACAGTTTTAAAAAAAAAAATTTCCCTACGATCAATTGTATTCTCGTAGCAAGACCTATATACACAAATAATTTGTCGGTTTGCCCGATCAAAGTCATTAACATTCATTCATACATAATAAACACTGACATTCTTTAATAAGAAAAATTCATATTTATAAAACGTATCATTACACAACAACTATCTCAAATACAAAGAAATAATAAAATAGAGAGTAAACTCTCTCACTCATCCTCCCCAAAAGAACGCTCATCGTCTTCTGCGTCCTCGTCATCGTCCTCCTCCTCCTCGTCCCCCCGTGCGCCTCTATAGCCTTGGGTTGGCCTCGAACTAGACGGATCTGCAGGTGGGAGCCTACTGTTTAATTGGGCTAACATTTCTTGTGTTAGCCGTGTCATCGACTCTTGAAACTGTTGACGTTGGGCGTCCAGTTGTTGTTGGAGCGAGTCGATCATCGAGTTTTGTTTCTCGATTTGTGTAGCTTGAGCATCGACTTTGTCCACCAACCGCCTGGTAGCCCGGACCCGCAGAGGTACTCGCACCTCCACCGCATACACCATACCGGGTGTTGCGGGTCTGTCCTCCCCCCCCACATCGGATCCGTCCCGGCTTGTCTCTGCCGAACACGGTGATAAATGCATCCTCAGCAGAGAATGGCTGCTCGGAATTCCGAGCATCTGATTCCTCTGACTGGGGGGCATTCATCAACTGGCGCATCTCATCCTATATAATGTAAATATAAAGTCAGTTGTTATATGAAATAAAAATTGTCTAATGTTGATACAAACAAACATATTCGTACCATAACTTGATGACTTTCCTCGTTGCACCATACGAGGGATCCATCCTCTGCCTCTTTCGTTTGGGTCATCTCGAAGACCTCTGGACGGGTAGGACGACGCCCTTCTTTGTTTGTATGTTAAGAGAAAACATTATGAACACATTAGTACTATTATCGAGATATACAATAGTGAATAATAAAAAAAATTATAAACTTACAAAATCAATCTGCAGCTGATGAATGTTGGTTCTACCTCGCCTATAAGGCATGCTCAAATTAGCCCTGTTTGTTTTATTCCTTTGGCTAAGTGCCTACAAACAAGTTCATAACACATTAATTTTGTTAAGACAAGCTAATAAAATGAGTTATCAAATGTGGATTACTTTTAAATTAAATAAATTATTTACCTTATTGTCGTCCCTCCGCCATATCTCACACATATGACGCCACTGGTCCGGATCGCATTGTGGAGGCACAACGACAAGTGCCTCCTCCAGTGAGCGTCCTGTAAAATACTGTACGCCAAAATTGTATTAGTTACAGTACATAATCGTTTACTAAAAAAATAAATATGAAATTTTTACCTTCTTCTTAAGATGACCCCTTTGTTTTCTTTGCATCTCTCCCATATGCCTTAAAATTTCCGCATCTATGGATGGTGACCGCTCAAATGTAAAATGTTGCTACAGGAAAAATACATAGATTAGTAATTTTAAAGTGAAAAAAAACAAATAAGCTCAAGTACTTTTATTTACCTTGAGGTCTCTAAATATCGCCTCCTTCTTGTCATCTGGAAGGGTCATGTAATCCTGTTGCCATAAGTTGCAATGCACCCTGTTGCAAACTCCAAGATATGAGGTGAACTCCTGGCCATTCGGGCCTACACCCGATCCTCCAATGACCCGGACGTTCAATGTCTCCCCAGGCACTAATGTCCGCACATTATACGCCTTTGCAGGACCTCTCCCACGTCTAGCAACTGTAGCTGCATGCCAAAAAATTTAACACATTTAAAAATTGATATTTATAAATCTACAAAATATAAAAAATTGATATTTACCGGAGGCGGAAGAAGATGGACAGTCTGTAGGGGGCGTCGCCGTAGTAGGGCGAGTGTCAACCGCCCGGGATGGTCCACTTGATGGCATCGCATCCTGGGTAGGATGAGATGGGCCCTGAGAACCACCGGCCTGATCGGTGAATCCACCGGCTGTCCCACTCCTTGATGTACGTCGACTCTTGCTAAATTTCTTCATCTGCAATATAATCTTTAAAATTGCAATCCGGCCTCGGTGTGGTGTGTTATGCATTTTTCCAAGCTAACCGGCCGGTTAGCCCGATCCAAGCCGGAATCCGGCTTCGATCGGGCAAACCGGCCGGGGGGTGGGGTGTTATGCATTTTTCCAAGCTAACCGGCCGGTTTGCCCGATCCAAGCCGGAATCCGGCTTCGATCGGGCAAACCGGCCGGGGGGTGGGGTGTTATGCATTTTTCCAAGCTAACCGGCCGGTTTGCCCGATCCAAGCCGGAATCCGGTTTCGATCGGGCAAACCGGCCTCGGGGTGGGGTGTTATGCATTTTTCCAAGCTAACCGGCCGGTTTGCCCGATCCAAGCCGGAATCCGGCTTCGATCGGGCAAACCGTCCTCGGGGTGGGGTGTTATGCATTTTTCCAAGCTAACCGGCCGGTTTGCCCGATCCAAGCCGGAATCCGGCTTCGATCCGGCAAACCGGCCTCGGGGTGGGGTGTTATGCATTTTTCCAAGCTAACCGGCCGGTTTGCCCGATCCAAGCCGGAATCCGGCTTCGATCGGGCAAACCGGCCTCGGGTTCGGCTTCGATCGGGCAAACCGGCCTCGGGGTGGGGTGTTATGCATTTTTTCCAAGCTAACCGGCCGGTTTGCCCGATCCAAGCCGGAATCCGGCTTCGATCGGGCAAACCGGCCTCGGGGTGGGGTGTTATGCATTTTTCCAAGCTAACCGGCCGGTTTGCCCGATCCAAGCCGGAATCCGGCTTCGATCGGGCAATCCGGCCTCGGGGTAGGGGGTTATGCATTTTCCAAGCTAACCGGCCGGTTTGCCCGATCCAAGCCGGAATCCGGCTTCGATCGGGCAAACCGCCCTCGGGGTGGGGTGTTATGCATTTTTCCAAGCTAACCGGCCGGTTTGCCCGATCCAAGCCGGAATCCGGCTTCGATCGGGCAATCCGGCCTTGAGTGGGGTGTTATGCTATTTTTCCAAGCTAACCGGCCGGTTTGCCCGATCCAAGCCGGAATCCGGCTTCGATCGGGCAATCCGGCCTCGGGGTGGGGTGTTATGCATTTTTCCAAGCTATCCGGCCGGTTTGCCCGATCCAAGCCGGAATCCGGCTTCGATCGGGCAAACCGGCATCGGGTGGGGTGTTATGCATTTTTCCAGCTAACCGGCGGTTTGCCCGATCAAGCCGAATCCGGCTTAGATCGAACAACCGCCGGGGTGGGGTGTTATGCATTTTTCCAAGCTAACGGCCGGTTTGCCGATCCAAGCCGGAATCCGGCCGATCGGGCAAACCGGCCTCGGGTGGGGTGTTATGCTATTTTTCCAAGCTAACCGGCCGGTTTGCCCGATCCAAGCCGGAATCCGGCTTCGATCGGGCAAACCGGCCTCGGGGTGGGGTGTTATGCATTTTTCCAAGCTAACCGGCCGGTTTGCCCGATCCAAGCCGGAATCCGGCTTCAATCGGGCAAACCGGCCTCGGGGTGGGGTGTTATGCATTTTTCCAAGCTAACCGGCCGGTTTGCCCGATCTAAGCCGGAATCCGGCTTCGATCGGGCAAACCGGCCTCGGGGTGGGGTGTTATGCATTTTTCCAAGCTAACCGGCCGGTTTGCCCGATCCAAGCCGGAATCCGGCTTCGATCGGGCAAACCGGCCTCGGGGTGGGGTGTTATGCATTTTTCCAAGCTAACCGGCCGGTTTGCCCGATCCAAGCCGGAATCCGGCTTCGATCGGGCAATCCGGCCTCGGGGTGGGGTGTTATGCATTTTTCCAAGCTAACCGGCCGGTTTGCCCGATCCAAGCCGGAATCCGGCTTCAATCGGGCAAACCGGCCTCGGGGTGGGGTGTTATGCATTTTTCCAAGCTAACCGGCCGGTTTGCCCGATCCAAGCCGGAATCCGGCTTCGATCGGGAAAACAGGCCTCTGGGTAGGGTGTTTTGCATTTTTCCAATCTAACCGGCCGGTTTGCCCGATCCAAGCCTGAATCCAGCTTCGATCGGGCAAACCGGCCTCGGGGTGGGGTGTTATGCATTTTTCCAAGCTAACCGGCCGGTTTGCCCGATCCAAGCCGGAATCCGGCTTCGATCGGGCAAACCGGCCGGGGGGTGGGGTGTTATGCATTTTTCCAAGCTAACCGGCCGGTTTGCCCGATCCAAGCCGGAATCCGGCTTCGATCGGGCAAACCGGCCTCGGGGTGGGGTGTTATGCTATTTTTCCAAGCTAACCGGCCGGTTTGCCCGATCCAAGCCGGAATCCGGCTTCGATCGGGCAAACCGGCCTCGGGGTGGGGTGTTATGCTATTTTTCCAAGCTAACCGGCCGGTTTGCCCGATCCAAGCCGGAATCCGGCTTCGATCGGGCAAACCGGCCTCGGGGTGGGGTGTTATGCTATTTTTCCAAGCTAACCGGCCGGTTTGCCCGATCCAAGCCGGAATCCGGCTTCGATCGGGCAAACCGGCCTCGGGGTGGGGTGTTATGCATTTTTCCACGTTGTTGTGGATATTGGAGGTCTCGTAAGTATTTCTTGGCAGAAATATTGAAAGATTTTTTGTAGGATTCCTTATTATGTTTTCCTCTTTAAAATAATTATAAATTGTTGAAACTTATGCATTCTCGCAACATATTTTTAAAAAGTTATGCTTTTAAAATGTTCCAGAGTCTAATATTTCTTTTAGAAGATGACCCAGGTCACAATTCATTCCTTTAAAGAAAGTCAACAAGTTCTACTTCCTGTAGTTCTCTTGGTTCTTCTACTTCCTTAGTAGAAGATCATGTTCACTTTTTTATTGTCATAATTAATAAAAAATAGCCATTCCGGTCATGTTCATAAAAAAGAAATGAAAAACGAAAAGTGGAAGGCAAACAAATCGGGAAAGGAGGTGAAGCAAGGAAGGATACAATTTTACTCACTACCAAGGTAGTAGTGGTCGATAACCTCTAAACACGATCTCTTTTAACTTAAAAATCTGTCCTTGAACAAAGTCTTGTCACGATAGAACCTATATTCAGAATACCATTCCTTGACAAAAGATGCCATCAGAGTGAGAATCCTAGACGGGTTAAAAAATTGCTTCTGAAAAATTCTGAGTTTTAAAATCTCCAAATGGACCAAAGCATAACCTCGGGCCTCGGCGGCGGCGGCGGCAGCGGCGGCGCAGCGGCGGCGGCGGCAGCGCGTCGAGAGCAAGCGGGGGGGGGAAGGGGGAAGGTGCCGACGGGGTTTTGTAAGCCCTTAATGTATTGGCGACGGCTGAAGCCGTCGCATTTGGTACGTTTAAGTACAACGGCGACGGCTCAGGCCGTCGCAAAAAGTAGTCGACCGTTGAACGGACGAAAAATTTTATTGCGACGGCTCCGAGCCGTCGCTAATAACTAAGTTGGCGACGGCTATCGGTAGCCGTCGCCATTAACCCGGACCGATGGGTGTTCCGGGTGCATTTTCTGGTTTAGCGACAGCTTAGGCCGTCTCTAATAAGCGATATTGAGACGGTCTCATAGAGCCGTCGCTTATATCTTTGTATTTGTCGACGGCTTTAATAGGGACGCCTCTAGCCGTCGCAATTAACTCTTATAGAGACGGCTTAATAAAGCCGTCGCCATTAAACCGTCCCTAATAACTCTATTTCTTGTAGTGTTAATTGCATCGTTTGTATTAAGTTTTGAAAATTGAGTTGTGACATGTTAAGATTTTAATTATATCCGATTCATGTTATGTATGATCTTAAAGATTAGTAATTGACAAATTGAATTGGAATTTAAATTGACCTGGTAATTTTTTAACATAATTAGTTGCATAAAGTGGTAAAGTGCATTATTTGATGAAGTGATATTGATTTGTGATCAATTGAAGTTAACATGCCTAATTATGTTGCATAATTTTGTGAATTGGTATTAAATCACAATTAATTGGTGTTAACATGTCTGATTATGGTGTATATTGTTCCTGATTGGGTCTATTATATGAAATTGTGAATTAAGGCAAATTGTTCTGCATGACTTGATACACTTGCATATTGTTCCTGATTGGGTCTATTGCATGAATTCTTGCATTAATTGAATGGTCTACATGATTTGGTATTGTGTAAATCTGGTTTGGTAAATTTGCATATTGGATTTAGTAATTGTGTATATTGGCATATTGGATTGAATTGGTATTGTCTGAGTAATTATATGCCTTGCTTGTGAAATGTTATTGATGCTATGATGCATGTGATGTAATATTTGCTCCTCCAACCTATGATAGAATCATCCATGGGCAGCGGTGGAAATAGATTGATCTGGTGCATCTTTCGATCCCGGATACCGCAGTTTATCCTAAGTACACTTTTGCTTAGACGTACTTTGGGATTTAACTTACCATATGGTACTTCTTATATATATTTAGAGCTGGAGTGAGGATCGCCAAGTATAACATATGATTTACTCAGACATATGGAATTGAAATGGTACGTATTAAAGCATGCACAGTAGGCTCATGTAAGTCTATGTGGTATGGAAATACATAATAGTTCAGTTGGTTAAGTGGTAATTAGTTTGGTTCATGTAGAGTCAAACTCAATTGGTTAATCGATTTTGGAAAATGATTCAATTAAATAATAGAATCATGATAATTAGTATAGCAATTATGTTATAATGTGATTTGTGAGTTTTAACGTATATTAATATTATTTAGGTTGATTAATATAATAAGAAAGTTGGGTATAAGTCCTACTGAGTTACGTTTGACTCACCCTTCCTTTAAATGTTGTTTTCAGTTGATTTTGAGCATCCATCACCCAAGGAGGAGTTTGTGAAAGATCCTGCTCCTACCTAGGGATCCAAGGAGGTGTGACCTTCTTAATCCAAGTTAGTAATAGTCTTTTGTACCCAATATAGTTGAATCAGGATAAGGTGTATGAAAGCTGATTTTTGGTGACTGTATTAGCCATTTTTTTGGATATGTCTGTGCCGGTTTTTGTGTTATGTAATCGGATATGTGATCTGATTCTCTGGATACTAGTTGTAGAATTTGTGATTATATGAATGCCAGGTTGTTTTCCTACCACGGGTTTATTAATTTAAACCCAACTGTCGCGTTTCCGGATTATCGTGTTTTTCGCCCCGCATACTTATTATGGTGTTAAGTCGGGGCGTGACATTTCTTTCCTTCTAACTGAAATTCTGTATGTCATGCCTTATAAGCACAATTTCGTCCGACTGTTGCGTTTGGAGCTTTTGTTTCTCATGACACTTAGGAGAAAGGGATGCACCTTCTTGTCCTGCGGTGTGATCGTTCTCCAATGGTGTTTGTCACATTCTCTACGAGCTGAGGGTATATATCGAGCAATTATATTAATCATAAAAAATAATTTATAAAAACATCAATTTAAAAATGAAGAAGATAATAACAAAGCTAATTTGACAATTTCAATAACTCCTATCTAAATTGTAGTGAAAAGTAACTCAATATTTTATAAACCAAGAAAACCTCAAAGTTAAATATCAACAGATTTATCGGCTTCCTCAATTGGCCGTGAAATGTAGCCTTCAAACAACCTTATTGAGCGCCAATAGAGGTGCCAGCTCTTCCCTACTACTGTGGGGGTGGACCAGAGCAGCCGCAGGAAATGAATACCATACTAATATATTTTGCTGCAAAACCATTTTCCTTTATCTAGAATTGGGACAAGTACATGAAAGCTTATACTTGGTGCGGTCATCAACTTGATCAATAGAAAGATACAGTTCAAGATGGATCACTTTATTCTACTTGTTAGTCACATTTAGAAAGAAGGAAGCCCCAAGCGTTAAAATTTTTAGTCTTCTTTATCTCTCTTTTCTCAGTAGATCAGTTCCACTCGAACGTTTTTTTTTCTAGTTTTGGGGAGTAATTTGATAATATGAGAATATGTGACATAACTTAATGGCAAAATATTTCATTAAGAAATTACATGTCTAAAAGGGTATTTAGTTGTTCTTTTAATATTGATATATCCTTATTTTTGAAATCAATCAAGATCATCAAAAAATTTATACAGAGGTGTTTTGACAGCACGCGAGGCCCAGAGACAAGTCTTCTACTGAAGATGTCAGCCACTCAAGGTTATCCGCCAGAGGTGGCGGGGCCGCAGCTTCAGCGAGGATCTCCGTCGACGGCTGGGGAGATACCCGCGGGGGCGAGGGCGAGGTCAATCGGCCCGTGACGAGCCGACGTCCTCGCGGAGGTTGCTTCGGAGAAGCAGAGGTGGCAGGGAGCGCACAGGGGTGCAAATGACTCGAACCGAGTCGAATAATATAGTGTTCAAACTTGACTCGTTCATTTTACTCGAGTTCGAGTTCAAGTTCGAGTTCGAGTTTTAACGAGTGTGTTGAATTCTTGTTCAAATTTGGTTCGTTTATTGATCGAGTCGAACTTGAACTCGAACTTGAATAATAGTTCAACTAAATTTCAATTCTCATCCAATCTTAAGTTATATACAAACTAGTTTATAAAACTTAAAATGAATGAAAAGTCATTTGTAAAATTTTAGATTTAACTCAAACTCAAATTTTGAATTATTTAATATATTTAAGTGATAATATATAATTATTAATACTTATAATTTAATTTTTAAAAATAAAAATATAATATAATATTTAATCAACTTATTTCTTAATTTATCGAGTTGAATAAGAGTCTATTCAAACTTAATTCATTTAATGAATCGAACTTTATTTTTTATTCAAACTGGTTCCTAACAAACGAGCCGAGTCGAGTTGAGTTTCGAGTTACTTGTCAAAATGTACTGGTTCGTTTGCACCGCTGGGTGCACACGCACCCAAGTGAAGTTCAGCAGCGACGGCGATGGACTCTCACGGTGGCTATGTCCGCGAAGACAATACAGAGATGGAAGCGAGGGTGGCGCCTTGTAACGTTCTCGCGAGTCGAACCGGAGCCGGATGCAAACCCAGATGAGACGAACAGTAGTCGCTGGAGAAGAAACAGGGATGAGACAGACGAGAGGAACGAGATCTAAAAATGACTAGTTCTCCCATGCTTCACGACATTTTTCGTATATATAGGGCACGGTTACATCATTTACAAGTATTATTCAAATTAAGTAAAATGTCGAAATAATCGAGAACATGTGTACACCTGCAACTGTCATATCATCCATTATTTTTTCTTTTCTTTTCTTTTTTGTCAGGTGGCGCAGCGGCCGGACGCACTGCATAGTGCGTAAGGCGGGGAATCGAAGCCCCCGGATCCACCCCCCTCCCCAGGGGTGGCCCGGCAGGTAACTGCACAGTACGATATCATCCATTATCGTACTTCCGAATCCTTGTCTTCAACATCGCGGATGCAGGAGGGCGACAGGGGGGGGGGGGGGGGGGTTGAATAAAATCATTTAATCTGCTATATATATTTTTCTTGTAGGTAATTAAAGTTTTACATATAAAAAGATAATTGTTGAACATGATGACGTGGGTTCTCATACAACTATTTCTACCTACAAAAGTTTACATACAGGTACATTTTGAAGTATATCTGTTTTAACGTTCATATATATATATAAATATCACTTCAACGATCACATATTATTATACTCATACAACACATAAGAAAAATAAAAATGCTTTATATTCACAAAACATACATATTCATAATTTATCAAGTGTTTGCAGTATTTGAATTCGTCCATGCAATCCAAAACTTACACACTCATACAAAGTGTGTAGTGTTCCAATCATCAAGACAATAACAAGTGTATGACTTTTTCATTCATCTAAATATTAACGAGTGTTTATTATTTTACTCCATTCATCAAGACACATCAGAAAGTGTTTGTTTCCTCTATTCATCAAGACACATCCATTGAACATATAGACAACCAATTATGAATTAAACTATCATTTTATTTCATCCAACAATGCTTAAAAAAAATTAATGGCATACTTTTTTAATAACGTCAACTAAAACCAGTTCATTATCATATATGCCACTCGCTGGTTTTATCTCCAACAATCCTGTGGATAATTATAATCAACATATTTTTATCTTTACAAGCCCTGGATTTCATAACAGATGCAGCGGAATAAATCCGGCGACGGGACCAGGAAAATAACCCCTATACTACGTCCGTTTGGAAAAAATAAAGAATAACATGTCTCATTTCATAAAACAAATGATTCAATCCAAATATAAATCATACCTTAATTCAATATAAACAATTTATATACCAATTCTCTAATCTTCTTTTGCACTAATCCTGATCCATTACGTTTCTAGTGCGTTAAATCTGATTTCCTGAAACATGTTAAAGGAATAGGAATGAGTCACGCGGACTCAGTGGAACTTATACCCAACTTTTCTATTATATTAATCAACATAAATGATATTAATATACATTAAATCTCACAAATCACATTGTAACATAATTGCTAAACTGATTATCATGATTCTATTATTTAATTGGGTCCTTTCACAAAAAAAGTTTAACCTATTTAACCAAACTTTACATGAACCAAACTAACTATAACTTAACCAACTAAACTATTCTATATGCCATGCCACCTTGACTTACATGAGCCTACTGGGCATGCTTTAATACCATTTGAATTCTATACGTCTGAGTAAATCATATGCTATACTTGGAACTCTCAACTCCAACTCTAAATATATATAAGAAGAACCATATAGTAAGCTAGATCCTTAGTACACCTAGGCAGGATGTACTTAGGATAAATCATGGTATCCAGAATCGAAGGATGCACCAGATTATACTATATCATCCGCTGCGCCAGGGACCACTAATCATAGGATGGAGGAACCTCACAAGTAAAAACCATATTACTACTCAGACAACCAATTCAATCAATCAGATATACAAATTCACTGAACCAATTATGCCAATTATCAAGTCATGCACAACAATTCCATTATTTCAACATTTCATGCAATAGACCCAATCAGGAGCAATATGCATTAAAATTAGACATGCTATACTTCAATTAACCATGATTTCATATCACTTCACAAAATTATGCACATTACATGATTAAGCAACTATTAATATTAATTAACCACATTCCATAATTGTCATATCATCAACTTCTATTCCAATATAATTACTAATGATTTAAGATCATTCTAAACATAAATCGGATATAATTATAATAATAAAAGATCACAAATCATTTTCCATACATCAATACATGTCATTCATAACATAAATTAGGTATAATTATATCAGGTCATATTTCTTTTGTTTTTTTTGTTCACGCATGGCCCAGTGGCCCTGGCTCCTGCTGCGCTGCGGGTGGCAAAGGATTGAGTAGCCGCTCGATCCTCACTATTCACCCCCCCTCGGGGTGCCCGGCTGATGCCGCCGGGAGGCGTCGATCCCCCGCCCTGCGCCCCCAGGCGCAGGGACTGTGCCATTCGAGCCATGCTCGACCAGCATATCAGGTCATATTTCAATTTTTATGAATTAATATAACCAATCCAATTAATCATCGCAATATGTCTAATTTAATAATTTCTAACAAGATCAACTAAAAATTGCATGTAACTATAAGGCAAATCATAGAACCATGCATGAATGATATGATAAACCTCTAACTAATCTTATGCAGACAATTAAATATAAAACCAACATTTACTCACTATTTTCTAACTATTCATCTATTAAACATGTTTTTAACATATTAATTACAATATCATGTGCTAAGGATAAGTTGAGATGCCTACCTCAAGATGATCGGTACATTCTCAAGTCCAAAAAAAGTCAATTGAATACTCAAGCACAAAATGACGATGACTACGTCAATTGGTAATGATGAACACAAGCTGAGAAAATATTAATATTTAATAAATTGTCAATGAATATCAAAATCTCCAAGATAAAATAGAAAGAAAGACGTCAAATCTCACCTCAATGGTTCAACAGAAAAATGGTGTTGACTGCAGCTGCAGTGAGAAATCAAGTGGCTACCAGGTTGTCATAGAAGGCTGGGCAGGGCGGCCAGGACCGTGGGAACGCACAAGGTGCACAGGCGGCGCACACGAGTAGGGATGTCAACGGGTTGGATACGAGTCGAATAATAGTATTATCCATATCCGTATCCTATAAGAAAAAGGTGTATCCACTTGCTATTTGTTAACTATCGGTATCGGGTGTATCCGCGAACCGCATTGTTCTATCCACTTAAAAACGGTTTACAGTCGGATAACAGACAGATCGAATATATAAAGAGATAACATATGTATCATACAACCCAGCAAAATAAAAAAGCAAAGATAATTTTACCGATAGAAACACACATAAAAAGTATATATTACAATTAAAAGTATCTATTTATAGCAACAAACAAGAATAAAAATCTTAATTTTATATCTAACACAAAACATGAGATATAAAAAAAATAATTTACAAGTCTATAGTAAAAATAATTTTTGAGTTTGCAGTAAATAATTTGATGCGCAACATAAAATATGAGATAGAAAAAAATCTTAGTTACATGTCCAAGATAATATATGTCCAACATAAAATATGAGATAGTCGATTTGCAGCAAAAGTGTGTATGTGGATTGCACCATCATGAAGTGGAAGAGGAAGAAGATATCGCCGTCGAAAGTCAGGGCAAGACTTGTCAAATGTTAAGGTCTCAAGGAGGAGGGTGAACTGGTGAGTTAAGAACAATAAGATTTTCTAGATGGGACATATATATGCTTAGATGTCTTAAATTGTAAGTTAATGTATTTATGTATTAGTTAACGAATACGGATAACAATTTTCGGGTTCGGTTTATGGTGTATCTATGACCGCATCTGCTAAGATAACGGTTAATCGGTAAACGAACATGGATACCTTATTCGGAAAATTTAAACTATCCCTTAACTGTTCGTTAACTAATGAGCGGGTCGGATAATCGGTAACCATTGACATCCCTACACACGAGCGTATGGTGACGAGGGCGTCGACAGACGGTGCCTGGCCGGGTTGTGTGGGCACACAAGGGTGTGCAGCGGTGGGGAGTGCGAGCGGGCGCGATGCAAGAGGTAGAAAGAGAGAGTGGCAGGGGCGCATGACAGAACATGGGCTGGCGCAGGAGGTGCACAATCGAGTGGGGCACGAGCACGACGGAGCCAATGAGAGAGAGAGTCGAGGGGGAAGAGAGGAGAGGGTGCGACGCTGTGTGCCATGTCTGGTAGCACACCGGCCACGCTCGCGAGCGTGCGGGCTGGGGAAAACCAGAGGAGGGAGAGAGAGAAAAGGCAAGAGAGGGGGGTCAGCATCAATAGGGTGTCGTGCTTGCGCGAGGACGCACATAAAGGAGAGAGAAAGAGAGAGAAAGAGAGAGAGAGAGAGAGAGAGAGAGAGAGAGAGAGAGAGAAACATAGAGCGGGAGGGAGCGCAGGACCGGGGAGGAGGGGGTGGTGCGTGGCTGCGCCGCATTCGGGCGAACGCACGGGAAGGAAGAGAGAGAGAGAGAGAGAGAGAGAGAGAGAGGTAGACCGGAGGTGGCCGTGGCGAACTCGTTGCTTGAGGACGACGGCGACGGCGGTGGGGAGATGGCGTTGGCAGAGGCAATAGTGATGGGGCCGATGAGGAAAGGAGGAGGAAGAGGGGGCCATGGTTATGGGGGCGGACGAAGAGCAACGGGGGTGGAGGTCGATGATGGCGGGTGTTAACCAACCCAAAACCGCGGTGTTGAGTTAGAGAGGCCCAGGCTTATAAGCATAGGTACCTCCCCTACCTAGCCAATATGGCACTATTCTAACTCGCCCCCTCACGTGCAAGCTATTCTGGCTTTGACACGTGTACACTGTTTACGGGTGACGGTCGATGGAGGGAGGTCCACAGCCCTTGGCACTGATACCATGTTAACCAACCCAAAACCGCGGTGTTGAGTTAGAGAGGCCCAGGCTTATAAGCATAGGTACCTCCCCTACCTAGCCAATATGACACTATTCTAACTGCGGGCAACTGAGGGGAGGAGGCGATGCGCGGACGCACTCGCGAGGGCACATGAGAGAGAGAGGGAGCAGGGGTGGGAGGCGACGACCACGGCGTCGCTCACGGTGATGGCTGCGAGCATGCGGGTGCACAAGAGGGAAAGAGACTGGGAGGGAGAGCGCGGGAGAGATGGCGGCGTCAGTGGGCGAGGGCACCTGGGGTGCCGCGTTCACGCGGCGCGGCGCTGCGCCGCCCCCCTTGGTGGCATAGCCAGGTGCGCCCGATGGCGCACCGACCGCACATGCGCGTGCATCCCGCCGCGCGCAGAAGAAAAAGGCAGAGAGAGGGAGAGAGAAAGAGAAGGGAGAGAGCAGCGAGGACACGATGATGGCTGGCGACGGCAACCGCGCGGTCGCGACGATCGTAAGACTTATACTCGAACTTTCTTATTATATTAATCAACTTAAATGATAATGATAAATGATAAAACTCACAATTCAGATTATAACATAATTAATAAACTAATAATCCAAGTTCAATTATTAAATCAAGTCCTTTTAAAATAAGTCATTACCAATTTAACTGACTATACATGAACCAGACTAACTATAACTTAACCAGCTAGACTATTCTACAAGTCTATGCAACCTGGACCTACATGTATCTATCGCAATTCCATTTGTTTGAGTAGATTATATATTTTACTTGACGATCCTCACTCCAACTCTAAATATATATAAGAAGTACCATATAGTAAGCTAAATCCCAAAGTACGTCTAGGTAGAGACGTAGTTAGGATAAACCGTGGTGTCCGGGATCAAAGGATGCACCGAATTGATTTATTTTCACCACTGCCCACGGACGATTCTATCATAGACCGGAGAAGCAAATATTACATCACATGCATTATAGCATCAATAACATTTCACAAGTAAAAGCCATATAATTACTCAGACAATTTACAATGCAATAACCAATTATGCAATTTAACTCAACCAGATAACCAAATCATTAAACCATGCAAATCATTCTATCCATTCACAAAATTATCTAATTTACCATAATCATGCCACTAATCACACTCATATCAACTCATGTAGACCATTCAATTAATGCACATATTCATGCAATAGACCCAATCAGAAAAGAATATGCAACATAATTAGATATGCTAACTTTAATTAATCACAATTCAATATCAATTAATCAAATAATGCACTTTACAACTCTATGCCTCTAAGAATATAAGTTAATTAAATTATGTTAATAAATTATCATGTCAATTCAAATTCCAATTCAATTTATCAACTATTAATCTTTAAGATCATACATAACATGAATCAGACATAGTTAAAATCTTAACTGGTCCCAACTCAATTTTTATAACTTAATACAAACAATACAATTAACTATCACAATATTTAACTAATTTACATGATTACTAAACCATGAGTAATCACATTTATGATTAATTAAACCAATTAATGAAAACAAATACAACTACACATGAATGGCATGATTGACATTTAAATAGTCCCGTGCAGGTAGTTAAATAATTAAACTATCATTTATTCAATAATTGCTAACTATTTATCTAATAAACACATTTTATCACTTTAATTAAAAAATCGATGTCACGACCCGGATTTTTAACATGCACAGCAGAAGATAATCCGGCGACGTAATAGAGAAGAATATCGGTTTGGAACCAAATAAGACTAAAATCACATTCCAGATTCACCATTCCAAACATTACAACCTATTAACACCACAAACAAACATGTATCTAATTAAATTAAATAACAACATTGAATAAATACTCCACTAGCTCTTCGAATTCCCAAAACACCACTACGCTTCTGCTGCGCTAAGCCTACAGTCCTGAAAATATTAACAACGGAAGGAGTGAGTCACCGCAGACTCACTAGGTCTTACATACGAACTACCTTACTACAATAATGATTTCTATTGATATTAAATATATATTAAGCCTAAAAATTCAGATTATAATACATAATATTCAAGCTAATTATATATCTTCAATTAAATGATTACAATATCTTTCTACTACCCCATATGATAACATGACTCTATATGCACTAAAACCAGCATATCCTGCACATTAAACTACTCTAGGTATGCTCATAACATATACAATTGACATAAAACCAAAGACTCCACTTGACCACTAATATATATGCCAAAATGCACAACTAAATACTTGTCTGAGTAGATATCATGCTCCATTTGGACAATGCAGCCATGTCACAAAACTAGCACCAGATTTACCATATAGTAGAAAGTAACATATAGTAACTAAATCTCATAGTACCCTTAGGCAGGGGATTACTTAGGATAAACCACGATATCCGAGATCGAAGGATGCTCCGGATTCAACTAATCTCCGCTGCCCATGGGCCACTAACATAGTCTGGTGAAGTAAACTTCCATCACAATACAGCTCACTGCATTAACCACATTTCACACAATGCAAGCATAGTAGAACATGTGTCTTTGTTACAGTTAGGACAAGCTAATTTACCTTTAGTACTCCAACCGGACATGTAAGTATATGCTGGAAAGTCATTAATGGTCCATAATAAGGCTGCACGCAACCGAAAAATCTCACCTTTAGCTACATCGAAGGTATCAATACCATTCCATAGGATTTGTAGCTCCTCAATCAACGGTTGTAATAGAACATCAATGTTGTTACCGGGACCTTTTGGACCAGAGATGAGAAGGGACAACAATATATTGGTATTTTTCATGCATTCTCAAGGTGGTAGATTATAAGGTACAACCAACACTGGCCATGTACTACGAGTGACGTTCATATTCCCATACGGGTTGAACCCATCACAGGCTAATCCAAGACGGACATTCCGACATTCTAACCCAAAATCATCAATGGCATCTAATGTTTTCCAGCAAGCCGAATCAGCGGGATGTCTTAACATACCGTCCTCCTCGCGTTTGTCATGATGCCATCTCATGTCGAGTGATGTTTTTGAACATGTGAAGAGTCTCTTTAGTCGTGGAATTAATGGAAAATGACGGAGAACCTTTTGAGGTACTCTTTTTTTTTCGAGCTACTCGATTTAAATAACTTCCACCGGGATTCACCACATTTGGGACAACAAATACACTTCTCATATTCTTTTTGATACAACATACAGTTGTTCGGACATGCATCAATCTTTCTATAGCCATATCCTAACTTATCAAGTAGCTTCTTCATCTCATAAAATGATCGTGGTAATGATGACCCATCTCAAAGAACTCATTCAATAACTTCAATAAAACATCAAATATTTTAGTGCTCATTCCACCCATGCATTTAAGGTTTAGCAATCTAATGATGAAAGAAAGTTTGCTAAAATTCTTGCATCCAGGATAAACAGGTTGGTTGACTTCTTTTAACAAGTCCAAAAAGGATTTCGAATTGTTATCATATACTTCATCATCACACGTCGGAAAGACATCGGCTAATATTTCATACATGTTTGATTCATCTACACTTTCTTCAAATCTTCCCTGACATGACTCTTCACCATAGAACTTCCAAAACTGTTTGTCCTTTATAACACCGTCTATGTAGAGGTGTTCTCTAATAATATCCATTTCACATTTTTTCAAGCATGCGCATTTCACACATGGATATCTTATCTTACGACTCGATGGTATACTTTTATATGCAAACTTTAAAAAATTCTCAACACCATCGTAGTAGCCGCCCACATTTCTTGGCAAATCCATCCAGCTCCAATCCATATGACTATAGATAAAAACATGGATAAGAATTAAAAATGCATCCTACAATTTTGAAACATGGATAGCATCGCATCCATTAATATTCTTAAACTTTAGAAGAAATGATGGAAATGACTAGTTGAATCTTCAAATAGACAACAAGTAATCCTTAAAAGTTAAAGTGAAAATCTAATGTCATTAACAAGTTGGTCAATCAAACGAGGAATGGGTCAGTTTCCTTAAAAATTGAGTAAGCATATAAAAATAAAGGGATGCAAGATAGATTATGTTGTTAGTTGGAACACAAGGGGACATTTGGTAACTTTATATGTTATATATGTAATAAGTGTGATACAAAGAAAATTATAACATATTATTGCTAAAGATATAGTGAACATGTGTCCGATTGCAAATAAAAAGATGTATAGTCAGATATATGGAAAAATTGCAACTACAAACAAAATCATTAATGAAAATATAAAATTCTAACAAGAGGATGAATGATTGACAAAATATAGTCAGAAATTTATGGCATAAGTGTTACCTCATTTTCGAAGTGACAAGAGGGTAATCCAATCAATTAACTCCAGATATTAGCACCTAAAAGTAAAGATGTACGTATCATAGTTAAATTCAACTCATTCAGAAATGTTTACTTTAAAACATTTAAGCAAATGTTCTACTTTATCATACTTTAATTTCATGATAATACCAGTGAAAATCGACTGTTAACTAAGTGTTCACAGTTAGTTTCGACAAATGTACAAGTAGTTTCGACAATAAAAATCTCAGTAGTTTCGACTGAATACAAAGAAAAAGTAGATTCGACAATAAACTACTAGAACCCTAAAACGAATGCCCCCATGGTAACACTCCCATCATAAGGAAACGATGGGCAGAACATAGTTCGAATAACATCTTGTAAAGCCCCAAATCGTATTGTACGTATTGAACGACCTAAGATATATGGAACCCAAAATCGTTCGAAATATAGGAAAGGTGAGAAACACTTACAAGTAGAATCGCCGAGGATGGAGAGCGGGAAGGGCCGAAGATGGACTGCCTGGAAGCGCCGAGGATGGAGAGCTGGAATCACCGTCGATGCACCGCCTGGAAACGCCGTCGATGGACCGCCTGGAAACGCCGAGTGGAGAGGAAATCGCCGTCGATGCACCACCTGGAAACGCCGTCGATGGACCGCCTGGAAGCGCCGAGTGGAGAGCAGGAAATCGCCAACGACGGACAGCGGAAGCGAGCGTCGGGGGCTGTGCGAGGAGATGGTCGATCGCGCGGGCATTCGAGTATTAGGTAAAATGCTCGGATCGATCTCAGCCGTCCGCACATTTCAAATGGATGGATTAGATTCATCGATCACTTATAATGTTTACCTACAGGATGTCTTGCGTAGGTAATCCGTAGGTGTTGATACATTTACCTACGAGCAACTAATTGGTAGGTATACTATGTCGGTAAATGATACATATACCTACCAAATTCTCACCTACGCGATGGGTTCACGTAGGTGAAGATGAGTTTTGGCGTAGTGATATACATAACTCAGACAATAACCATGGACATGCAATCGGCATTCCAAACATGAAATACATAGAAGGACACCCATGGTTCTATGCACCACATATTTGCATACCACACCACAATAGGCTACGGGCGCGCATAGGCGGGGCGGTGAAGTCAACCGGGGGGGGCAATGCACCAGGGCAGCGCTACCGCTACCGCAGATGGCGGCGCAAGGAGGTGACTGAGGGCTCGCGCTGTCGCACGGAGGGAGGCGATGAGGGCCGGGTCAACAGGGACGCGACAGGGCGGAGCCGAGGCAGTGGGGTGATGCGGCGAAGTCGCGGGCGCACGCGAGGGCGGGCGGCGACAATCAACCCATCGGGGAAGGCGGCGGCTGACAGCGACATGGTGACGGGCGTCTGAGGAGGCACTAGCGATGGGAGGCACGCGAGCGCAGGCGATCAATAGAGGGGCGGCTGACGCGGCCGCGGGTGGCGACGGGGGGCGGCGTGGTTGGGCACACAGCCGGGGTCAACGGGCGGCGGTGGCACCTCAGCAGCAGGTGGGCGCGCGGCGATGGCCAGAGGGGGTTAGCAGGGTGCAGCCGCGGGCGGGCGAGGGCGGCTACATCTTGCACGGCAGAGAAGAAAGAGAAGCAGAAGAAGAAGACGGTGGAGTTGAGGGTAAGAGAAAAAGAGGAAACATAAGAAAAATGGAAACGAGGGAGAATAGGAAGGGATGAAGAATAAATCGGCGAAAGAAAGAAACGGTTTCGGTAGAGTATCTAGAGAGAGAGAGAAAATGGAAAGGATTAAAGAGGAGAATATAATTAGTATTATTAAATCTTATAATAAATATAATAACTATTTTTTAAAAAAGTAATATTTACCCCTAACGTTACAATCGAGATGCTATGGAAAGTTGAGATGCCTACCTCTACGTGATCGATAAATTCTCAAGTCCAGAAGAAATCGGTTGGATGCCTGACCACGGAACGACGATGACTACGTCAATCGACAATGTCAAACTTGGAGAAAATTAATTTTTAATAAACTGTCAATATATATAAAAATCCCAAGATAAAAATAGAAAACGGAGATGACATGACAAGACTCACCTCGATCAACGGGAAAGTGACGAAAAAAGACCGAATTACCTCAAGTGGCCACCAGAGGGAGTTCAGTCAGTCTCTCTCACATGATTTGACAAGATGGTGATTTGAACCATATTGTCACTATCTTGTTAGCCCCTCGGTGAGCGGGCTGACTGAACCCCCTTAGGTGTCCACTTGAGGGAATCTAGTGTCGAAAAGAGACTGGATTCCTCAGGTGCCCACCTGAGGGAGTCCGATCAGTCTCTCTCATAGTCAAATCACCATCTTGTCACTATCTTGTCAGCCCCTCTGTGAGAGGGCTGACCGGAACCCCTCAGGTGCCCACCTGAGGAAATCCAATGTCGAAAAGAGACCGCATTCCCTTAGGTGCCCACCTGAGAGAGTCCGGTCAATCTCTCTCACATATGACTTGACAAGATGGTGATTTGACAAGGTTCAAATCACCATATTGTCACTATTTTGTCAACCCCTCTGTGAGAGGGCTGACCAGACCCCCTCAGATGCTCACCTGAGGGGATCCAGTGTCGAAAAGAGAACGAATTCCCTCAGGTGCCTACCTGAGGGAGTCCGGTCAATCTCTCTTACATATGACTTGATAAGTCTTGTCACTATCTTGTCAGCCACTCTGTGAGAGGGCTGACCGGACCCCCTCAGGTGGGCACCTAAGGGGATCCAGTGTCCAAAAGAGACCGGATTCCCTCAGGTGCCCACCTGAGGGAGTCCGGTCAGTCTCTCTCACATATGATTTAACAAGATGGTGAGGTTCAAATCACCATCTGTCACTATCCTGTCATCCCCTCTGTGAGCAGGCTGACCAGACCCCCTTAGGTTCCCACCTGAGGGGATCCAGTGTCGAAAAGAGACGAGATTCTCTCAGGTGCCCACCTGAGGGAGTCCGGTCAATCTCTCTCACATATGACTTGACATGATGGTGATTTGACAAGGTTCAAATCACCATCTTGTCACTACCTTGTCAACCCCTCTGTGTAAGGACTGATCGGACCCCCTCAGGTGCCCACCTGAGGGGATCCAATGTCGAAAAGAGACTAGATTCCCTCAGGTGCCCACCTGAGGGAGTCCGGTCAGTCTCTCTTACATATGACATGACAAGGTTCAAATCATCATCTTGTCACTATATTGTCAGTCTCGCTGTGAGCGGGCTGACCGGACCCCTCAGGAGGAGAAAGAGGGAGAGTGCGGGAGGCATGGCAGCGGGTGACGACAGGGCGCGCGATCGGGGGGTGATGGTGGTGGCGTCATGGGAGAGAGAATAAACCGAGGGTGAGAGGGAAAGACTACTAGAGAGAGAGGCTCAGGGGAGGGGTATAAGGCGGTGGCTCACGGGGGCCACGAGTGGGGTGCATGCGTGCACGACGATGCACAGGGGCACGGGATCAGGTGTCACGACCCGGAAAATAAACAACATAAAACCACAACTACGCAGCGGAAATCACAACGTCGTGACAGTGGGAGAAATCCATCATTCGGATTTCATAACCCAAACAAGCATATGAAATCAATACACACGATCAAGTCTATAAAATTCCACAAGATTTTCAAAATCTGGAGTCAATAACTTAAAGAAATCAAGCCAACTTCATATAGTCCAACTCCAACCAAGAACTCACATTTAAAACAACTAAAATTCAAAACCAAGTCCGTTCATATGCTCCAACTATAAATCAAATCCATTAGATTGATTAAGTACACAACAACCTAAGAGTCCAAAACAAGCAACCTGATAAAAATGAAATATATCACTCCGCTCCAACTCCAGGAGATTCTGGTTCTTCCACGGCCTCTACTTGAGCCTCCAAGCCAATCTCCTGATCTTCAAAACCTGCTGAAAAATATTAACCCACAACGGGGTGAGTCCGGAGACTCCGTAGGATTTACACCCTTCACCCATCAATCGGGTAATTAACATATAAACAAGCAGTGGTATGTAACATATCTAATTTGAGATGTAATACAAAAGTATAGAGTGTCTTCTATATTAATCTCACAACCCATAACCAAACATAATTATCTTCAAAGAAAAGGTTATGCCAAAACCAAACAATTCTAGACCAATGCATACAAGACCATAAAACTAGACAAAAAATCGACTAGATGACCTTCAGACTTAACTTAACATGACCAATCTTACATGAGACATATCTGAATTTTTTTCTAACTTATCACGCTTTAACATCTAAACATAACATGCAATGAGCATAATTTCATGTTCTTTCTAAACTCATAGTCATATGGCAAGGAATTGGTCGTCTTGCCTTTTCACATCACATATCCAGATCACTTTCACCAGCTCTAATTTATATAGCAATAACATATACTAAGCTAGCCCAAAGTGCACCTAGGCAGTGGTGACACCAAGGGAAAAACCGCGGTAATCCGGGATCTGTGGGAGGGCCGGATTTATCTAAGATACCCGCTGCCCACGGGCAATTTGACTAGAATAGGCTGGTGAAGCCTCATAACATGTGGTACAAGAAATTCATAATAAATTTTCAGATCATGACACACCTGCGCTACGCCAAATTCGTCCTTTACCTATGCGAGAAAAACGTAGGTAAAGCTTATTTTCCCGTAGGTATTTCAATTTACCTACGGGACCACCCGTAGGACGTCGCGTCGGGCTAGGACATGTCGGTATATATTTTACCTACGGTATGTCCCGTAGGTATAGTACATGTACTATACCTACGATTCAACAACACCCATAGGTATAGTCCCTTTGTATACCTACGGTATATATACCCGTTGGTAAAACATGATTACCTGTTTAGCAAGCGTAGGTCAAGAAAATTGATACAAACATGCATACCTACGGTTCCTCACGTAGGTAATAGTAGCGATAAAAAATTAATTGGATCTGTGGCAGCGTTTTACATTTACCTACGGCTAGAGACCGTAGGTATTCATACAAGTTGTTCAACCAATCGTATACACATTGTTCCACAGCCACACTTATCCATACACATCATTACATACCACATTCCATTCAATCACATTGTTTCATTCATACAAGATGTTCAATTAACCTTCAGCAACCAGTTACATACAATATTGGTCCACCTCTTTACACTTTTCCATATAGCATGTTTCATACAACCTGTTTCATTCATACTTCCATTGAATCACATTGTTTCATACATGAATCCTGTTGCATACAACCTGTTTCATACATTGGATGACCTATTCCATACATCCATTCAACCTATTCCATACAACCTGTTTCATACATTGGATGACATAATTCCATACATCCATTCAACCTATTCCATACAACCTGTTTCATACATGTATCCTGTTGCATACAACCTATTCCATACATCCATTCTTATTTTAGCTCTTGACACATTGTTCCATACAACCTATTTCATTACACATTGTTCTATTCAAATCTCAAATTTCAAATTAAATTTATCAAAAACAGATTTACACATACGAACTAGCTAGTCAACATGAAGTTAAATTCAACATTATCTCTTTTTAAGTTTCCTACTCCTTCCACAGAAAGGAGACATCTCTGTCATTAACACCTAAGTGAGAGGGTAATTAATTATATCTTTACGTTATCAAAGGGCTCTGAAGTCCATACTTTTTAATTTCATATAGATCAATTGTTCATTTTAATTTGCTTGAACCCCCATGTAGCACATAAGCTACAAAAAAAACCTTAACTTCTGAGCACCCAGCGGTAGCTCAGAAGAGGCATGGATCTGCAAAATTAAACCTGCCTCTTATTTGACTCCTTCTCATGTGTAAAATGTCATAAAAGTAGAGACCATTACTAAGGATGCGAATTTACCATGGTATATAACCAATCCAAAAAAAAACACACAGAATTGGGACTTACATACATAAAATTTATACATTACTGAAAAAAACAAGTGTTGGGACATTACTGAAAAAAACACACAGAATTGGGACTTACATACATAAAATTTGTACATTACATTGAGCATCTAAGTTTAAAATAAAGTCTAAGACACTGTTGGAGTAACACAGTGAGATGAGACAAGTGTTTTCAGTTTTCAAACACAACCAACATAAGACAAATGTTTAAAATTTCAAATGTCCTTCGTGGATGCACAAGTAAGCAATATTGGTTGAAGATAACCTTTGTGGATGCTAATGTAATCAATCTTGGTGGAAGATAACCTGCAATGGCCATTAAAATAAAAATAAAAGAAGTGAGCAACATGAAAATGACCGTGATGTATTTTCAATTGTATGAATGACTTACATAATCTCTCCACCAGATTATATGACTTCCAATGGCATCCTGCATCTTCTTCCTATGATTGTCCTTCACAAACAGAGGGGCATTCGGGTTTGTGACAATGAGAACTGAGACCTCATAAAAAAGTTTTCCAAGACATCTGTCCATCACCATTTTTGAAGGGTTGTCACTGATAAAAAAACCTTCAAAGAACACACCGACCCTCTAAATCCATGAGCTTCACCCTTCTCCCTACCTATTAATATGGTACACCCAAAAAATGTACAGATTAACATACTGAGTGACCACAGGAATTTAATTGGGAGAATGAAAATATGCTGGAATATGAACATCCATGAATATGCTGGAAGATGTATTCAAAACATAATCAAAGAATTACAAGAAAAGAATACGCTAGAACATAATACATGAATATGCATCCATAAAAAGAAGAAAAGAAGAGCTATTTCATATGATGGAATATGAACATCCATGAATATGCTGGTAATTAGTACTAATGAAAAATAATGAAACAGTAATTAGTACTAATGAAAAATATTCATGAACATTCATGAATATGCTGGTAATTATTAATAACGAACTAATCAGTACTAACCTACTGGTAATTACTACTACAGAAAAATAATTGTTTCATTAATCAGAATTACAATGAAAGTAATCAGTACTAACCTACTACTTTTTGCTAACAAACAGGGGACTTAAATTTTAAAACATTGATGATAGGTGGATGGAGTTATTAACTTACATTTTTTGCATCCGATGGTGACAACTTGCTTGCAGCTGATGATCGGATTCCAGACTACAAGAAAATTGCAGAATCAATTAGGATGCTTGCAAACCTGTCTCACTTATGAAAGTTCCAAAAAATTATGTATATAATCAAAATTGTATACCTCTTCTTGGGGTTTGTTCTCCAGTTTAGCAACTTTCGATTCTAGAAGTTGGAGACGTTCATATAACTCTTTCCTTAGAACATTGGAGGATTCACCCTTCTCTCCCCAAATGTAAGTGGGGGACGGACCTGTGCCAATGCCCCTGACTCTTCCATTCTTGTCCTTTCCCATGACTTTTGAGAAAACATCCGATTTAGCTGCAATGGAATGCATGCTGGTCGATAGTGCAACTGATTTTATAGCCTTGAGTCTTTCCTGCATTGCCTAAGGTATTAGTAACATGACTTCAAATCTTTTAATGATATAACAATTGATAAGTACTTACAATTGCAAGGGCACAATCATCGTTTACAGCCTTTCCATCTTTCTTTGTGTGAGTGATGATGAATATGTCTGCCCTATCCACATCGTTCCAAGTTTTAGCGACCTGAAAAATTTTATGTTAAATCAGGTTAAAGATAACAGAATCTGTCCAACGACCATATGTTAATTCAGGATAGAGTTTACCTCTGTTTTCCTTACATCTGCAAAGGACTGAGTTCCAGCACAATGATAAATTTTATGCAGACTTTTGTTCTTTTGATTCACTTCGCTTTTCTTCTATCAATAGGAAAAGAAATGTATTAAGTCGTCTATACCTTTAATACTCATATCGACTCAACTAACCAAGGAAATGACTAGTTTCATACTAAACAGAATCGAATCTTACTTGGAAATCAGGAGATGACCAAGATGCCTTCGCGGACTCCCACATCTCACTAGAAATATACAGACCAGCAGGTAGATCTTTTTGTTCAATTTTTTTTTTCCTTAGGCAGTACTTGTGATATCTCCATTTATGCCCAAGGTCTTTCATTATAAACATTTTCTGGAATACATCTCCCTCATCAACTTCATATTTTCTCTACATAAGATTGACAACAAAACTAATAAGATGTACTTTAAAAAATTTACCTTAATAAATGCCCAGATGTCATCAACATTTTCTTGTGGCATCTTATCCCAAGATCCAATGTTGATTTGGCATTTGTCAGCATTCCTGGCAATTGTACCCAAAAAGGTCCTAAGTGACCTTCCACCCTTCCCAACCGGTTGTCCTAACTCATTCCACTCAACAGAAATAAGTTTCCCATCCTCTAGCACATGCACATCTCGACAATATGTGCGGCCTCTCGTTTTCTTTTTTACAACTTCAAGACTTTCAATTTCAGTGTCTTCTCCCTTGGGAGCAACTTCATTTTCCTCCTCACAGTTTGTGGATGATGAAGTCAAGAAACCCACAAGTCTCCCTGTTTAGCGTATGTTATTACTTTCATAATGAAACCATCAATTTCCCTCGTGCTAAACCAATCTTCCGACATCTACAATATTGAGCAAATAAAAGCAATTATGAAGTAAGGCTAACAGATTGGGACAAAAATAAGAAAAGGTTGATAAGAGAGATTTACCAAAGCTGGAGATGATAGTCGAGAAAAGGTCGGTGGAGCACTCTTAAGGAAAAGATATGCAAAGTAAAGTGTGTAAAAGCCACATTCAACGTCATCTCTTTGTTGTGGCACCTAGATGAAGGCAATGTAAACACCACATTGATGGTCCGTAATGTTGTGAAAGTCTAGTTTCTTAATACCTTGGGAATGAAGAAAGGAATTGATTTTAAGGTCTTCTTACTAACCATCTTCCCTTCTGCATTGTATATATCCTTGACCAACCTGAGAAGACAACAATCAAAAATTAAGAACCTAGATTCAGGTACACAAAAGAAGAAAAAGCATAGGGTGCAATTTACCTCCTAATGAGAGGTTCCTGCCTCTTTGGCTCGGCCAACAGAAGTGAGTCTAGAACAATCATTGATGGTCCAAATTCGGACTCAAAAGAGGCAGCCAAGTTGCACAAAATCAACAGTCTCCAATGACCACTACAACATCTTTGATTAGAGAGGTGACAACTAATGTATACAAATCAGAACAAAATTTAATTTCCACTTACCCATCTACAATTGGAACAAGAATATAAGACTTGGAGAAAATCTCTTCCTTCGAATGTACTCTACAATCCTACGACTACCGTTAATATACATAGAAAACAATAAACAATCTATAATTGCAGCACTTATATTTCGGCTAATGCGAAGTTGGCCCCACATATGGCTGCGAATTCAAACAAGTTAGAGTTAGCAATGGGGTAGAAACGTTAAAAAAAACAAAGATACAAATCATACAATAAAATAATATGTCTGAAGGGTCAAATGTTGTGAGACCAGCCAAATTGCACAAGATCTGTCCAGACAATAAAAGAGTAACATGCATCAGTCAAAATCAATAATAACCTGCTGAAGGTCTCCTAGCAATGTTAAAGTATATTAAAGTCTAAATATAAAACTAGATGTTGCAAGCAACATGAAAAGTCGAATCTAAATTGTATGCATACATCACCTTGAAACATGTGCTAATAAGGGCCTCTGCATCAAAATACACAAAAAGGGCATAAGATTCTTAGTATCAAAACATTCAATAGTTTCTTGAGGTGAGAAAAATCGTTATGTATAACCATGTTATGCAATGGAATTACAAATAACATGAAATAGTCGAATACGATATGCATGCAATGTTATGCAAGCAACATGAAATAGTCGAATATAAATTGTATGCATACTTCACCTAAATGTTTAAAAAAAGAATCTGTTTTTTTTTCACCCCATGTTATGCAATGGATTTATCATAAATCTATGCTATCTGCTTTCATGCATTATGTAAAAAATATGTGTCCATAGAAAAGTGCAAAACAGAACACCAAGGTAGAAGAAAACATACTCTATGTACATCTGGAATAGTTCCGAGTCCAACTTGTTCTTTTCTGTAGATGAGATGTCATAGATGTCCGAAATATGCTTGATTTTCTTCGGTGGGAGTGGATTGGATGATGTATCGTGCCCCCACAACCCCTTCTCACCGGACTTGACACCATCAGATTTGTATGACAGTGATTCCATAATCTTCTTCCCCCTGAAATTGACACTTTCAGTAATTTTATCGTCAGTAGTAAACGGGAAAAGTGTAGCTACAAACCTCTCCTGAATCAACATCTTTTAAAAACCCGCCTAGACAAAGATAATTTGGAAACAAAACAAAAGTTCTGCAGCATCGGTAGTGAAAACAAAATAAACATATAAACATGATTCTAAATGGAACAACACTGTATATATCATAGATATGTAACAATGACATTCATACAAAAACCTGCATACATAACAGTCTATAACAAAATTCAGTCTGACATTAACATACATGCAGAATATCAACATTCAGGCAGATTGAGTATATCGGATCTACGACCAGTTATGTTCTGAATAACATTATCATCTTGGTAACTTTGTCTTTGCTCTGGTTGTGTTGGTTGTATGTCCAGAAAATCGGCCTTGTCTTCAGAACTATGTCTTGATAAGTTGTAAAAATCTTGGGGAGATGTCTTGCGAACAACACACCAACCAAAGTTCCTAGGATCCTCCACGTACCAAACTTGCACTGCCTGTGATGCTAGAATATAACATTCACTTGTTCTTAACTTACATAAAAGATTCACAAGGGTAAGAGGTCCATCCTGTTTGACACCTCTATGCAAATCTACCCAATCACACTTAAACAATATTACCCTCATGTGTCCATAGTAATCAACTTCTAGAATTTCATGAAGAACACCATAGTAAATCACATTATCTTCAGCACTCGGCCATAACACCCGAGTTTTGGGTCACTCGACGTTCTTCAAGACTTTTAGTGTGAAACCTAAAACCGTTGGCTATACATGACTCATATTTCTTAACAACGTCCATTGGCAAATCTTTAATCAAACGAAGATAAGATGACATGTCTCCTGTGGTCATCTCTTGTTCCTTGTGCACCTAAGCAAATTAAAATTATCATTTAACCTTAATGCAGAATTTACAATCACAAATTATTAAATGTAATGTTAAATCCAACGGAGCTTATGCTAGTTACCTTAAATTTAAGCCATTCTACAAAGGTACGTGTATGAATCGTTCCACATCAGTCTTTCCAAGCTCAGGACAAGTTTCTCTAACCTCATCAATGTGGACTCTGCATTGAAATCAACAAACAAACAATATTATTTTGGATGCTTGATGGAGATGTACAAATATCATAACTACATATTATAATAGTACACTGACTGAATCAAATTGTTCATAGCGGTACAGTTGAATAGGATATATTTATGAATCTCTTCCAACTCATTAATTTCTAATCGATATGTTGTAGCTGTTCCAAGTGGGCGACATGTCTCCCTGAAAATTTCCCATCCTTCCTCCACTTCTTTTGGTCTGTATTCTGTTTGTCGGCGTGGCTTATTGAACCATGTCTCTACATCATCATTTAGATATCGAGAGGCAAAAGTGATTGTCTCAGCAACAATATAACCTTCGCAATTGAACCCTCAGGATAAGTCTTGTTTGTCGCATAAGACTTTAGTTTAGCCAAATACCTGAAATGATATGAAACAATGATTACTACTTTCATATTAAATGGCAATTAAAAACCTTCTACTATTGATGATACCTCTCAAATGGATACATCCATCTATATTGAACCGGCCCAGCAATCCTCACCTCCTCTGCTAGATGAATGATCAAGTGTACCATGATATCAAAGAAACTGGGAGGAAATATCATTTCTAGTTCACATAATACTTTTGCAATATGTAGGCCTTCTTGGTAAAAGTCTTCAAGATATGCAACTTTTGAACATATATTGAGGAAAAAGTGAGAAATGTCGCTTAGTGAAGAAGATAGATTAATATTTGGGAGTGCCCTAACGGCAATTGGAAGTAATTGTTGCATGATCACATGGTAGTCATGACTCTTCAACCCCCACAACTTCTTATCTTTGTTGAGAAAGCGCTTTGCAATGTTTGAAGAATAACCATCAGGAACCTTAACGGATTGAAATAGCTTGAAGATGATATATTTCTCTTTTCTGCTACATGTGAAATGAGCTGGTGGTAACACTATTTTGCTTGGTCCAAGTTCTTGTGGATGAAGACATTCTCTTATACCCAACTTTTGTAAATCTCGACGAGCCTTCAAGCCATCTTTGTTCTTCCCCTCAATGGATAGAAGGGTGCCTATGATACTCTCGCACGCATTCCTCTCAATATGCATAACATCTAAATTGTGGCGTAGCAACAATGATTTCCAATAAGGTAGAGAGAAGAAAATACTCATTTTTCTCCACCCAAGGTACTTTCTATCATCCTTTTTACTTCTCTTTCTCTTTTTACCTTTCTTCTTGATGTCTTCGTTTGCAACATGAGAGTTAAAATGCTCTAGCTGTTGTAAGATTTGATCTCCCGATAGCATCAATGGCTTGTCACCCCATTCTTCATGACTATTAAATTCTGTTCTCATATTTCGGAATTTATGATTGTTTCCAAGCCATCTACGATGACCTGTGTAACAAAATTTCGCACTACACTCTAACCAAGTAGAACATGTGTCTTTGTTACAGTTAGGACAAGCTAATTTACCTTTAGTACTCCAACCGGACATGTAAGCATATGCTGGAAAGTCATTAATGGTCCATAATAAGGCTGCACGCAACCGAAAAATCTCGCCTTTAGCTACATCAAAGGTATCAATACCATTCCATAGGATTTGTAGCTCCTCAATCAATGGTTGTAATAGAACATCAATGTTGTTACCGGGACCTTTTGGACCATAGATGAGAAGGGACAACAATATATTGGTACTTTTCATGCATTCCCAAGGTGGTAGATTATAAGGTACAATCAACACTGGCCATGTACTATGAGTGACGTTCATGTTTCCATACGGGTTGAACCCATCAGAGGCTAATCCAAGACGGACATTCCGACATTCTAACCCAAAATCATCAATGGCATCTAATGTTTTCCAGCAAGCCGAATCAGCGGGATGTCTTAACATACCGTCCTCCTCGCGTTTTTCATGATGCCATCTCATGTTGAGTGATGTTTTTGAACATGTGAAGAGTCTCTTTAGTCGTGGAATTAATGGAAAATGACGGAGAACCTTTTGAGGTACTCTTTTCTTTTTTCTCGAGCTACTCGATTTAAATGACTTCCACCGGGATTCACCACATTTGGGACAACAATTACACTTCTCATATTCTTTTTGATACAACATACAGTTGTTCGGACATGCATCAATCTTTCTATAGCCGTATCCTAACTTATCAAGTAGCTTCTTCATCTCATAAAATGATCGTGGTAATGATGACCCATCTGGGAGCAACTCATTCAATAACTTCGATAAAATATCAAATATTTTATTGCTCATTCAACCCATGCATTTAAGGTTTAGCAATCGAATGATGAAAGAAAGTTTGCTGAAATTCTTGCATCCGGGAAAAACAGGTTGGTTGACTTCTTTTAACAAGTCCAAAAAGGATTTCGAATCCTTATCATGTACTTCATCATCACATGTCGGAAAGACATCGGCTAACATTTTATACATGTTTGATTCATCTACACCTTCTTCAAATCTTCCTTGACTTGACTCTTCACCATAGAACTTCCAAAATCGTTTGTCCTTTATAACACCGTCTATGTAGAGGTGTTCTCTAATAATATGCATTTCACATTTTTTCAAGCATGCGCATTTCACACATGGACATCTTATCTTTCGACTCGATGGTATACTTTTATATGCAAACTTTAAAAAGTTCTCAACACCATCGTAATAGCCGCCCACATTTCTTGGCAAATCCATCCAGCTCCAATCCATATGACTATAGATCAAAACATGGATAATAATTAAAAATGCATCCTACAATTTTGAAAAATGGATAGCGTCGCATCGATTAATATTCTTAAACTTTATAAGGAATGATGGAAATGACTAGTTGAATCTTCCATAAAAATCAGGTAACTTTTATGTTATATATCTAATAAGTGGGATACAAAGAAAAATATAACATATTATTGCTAAAGATATAGTGAACATGTGTCCGAATGCAAATAAGAAGATGTATTGTCAGATATATGGAAAAAATGCAACTACAAACAAAATCATTAATGAAAACATGAAAACTATAACAAGAGGATGAATGATTGACAAAATATAGTCAGAAATTTATGGCATAAGTGTTACCTCATTTTCGAAGTAACAAGAGGGTAATCGAATCAATGAACTCCAGATAATAGCACCTGAAAGTAACTGTAAAGAAACTGTAAAGCCTTAAGACACGTTGAGAAATAAAAGAAACAAGGATCCATCTCATGTCCAGTACAGTCGAATTTTTAAATGTTCAACTGTTCTAGCCAAATCACAGTTCATGTGAGCATCATATAAGCATTCAGAAATCTGCAGAAAGATCTTGAGACCAGTCCCACTGTTGTAATCTATAGACCCAAATATTTCATACTTGACAGACAAGTGATACAACAACAATGAGAAGGATACCTTCTTTTCTGTAAATGATGGTTTGCTTCCAAATAACCAAATTCGGAACAAGGACACCTCTTTCTAGTATTGCAATTAAAATCGCAATTCCATATAGCACAATTCCTTTGCTTGTTTGTAAACAAATCAAACGTTTAATTTGTTGTTGACATGAATGGAGATGTTGGAACGTACAAGGAAGATGGCATCTGTTTCGGAATGGGATATTCATAAAGTTAAAATATAACCTTTATACTTAAATGTACCATCAATATCTATAAATGTACATTTACTTCTCTTATATCTTTAGATCCATACATAAGGTCTTTACGTACCTTATGTATGGTACATTTCGGAAATGTAATATAAAATGACAGTTAGGAATTAAGCTCTGTTTCTGGTGTTAAAAAGACCAAACTTACAAAATGACACTTCATGAAAGGAGTTAATTTTTGTGACCGACGTTAAAAGAGACAAACTGAGATATTTTATTTTGGGCATGTAATGTTTGATGAAGGGTAGTGAACCTATAGATCCTAAACTTAAGACTAGCTTGAAATGGTATATGATGTTTCTAATGGTAAGAATGGAAACAAACAACCGTTATTTAGTAAGAGCAACGGGAGTGATACCATATCAATTTTGACATTAATATTTGTAAATGACGAGTATCGATACAAAAAATGAAACAAGCGTATACTTTATTACATATATAGCCTTTTATTTGCACTAAATTATTGATAGCCGTATAGTTAGTGATGAATACTATCACTATTTCTAGGCGACAGGAAGTCAACATCTTATAACGTCTTTGGTTGCATCTCGGTTGGACACTCGTTAGGGAAGAAATCTCGTGAGAAATCTCCGGCAACCGAAAAAAAATCTAACCAAAAGCCCATTGCAACACTCTCATCATAGGGAAACGATGGGCAGAACATAGTTCGACCCACAACTTGTAAAACCCTAAATCGTACTGTACGTATTGAACGAGCTGAGAAATATGGAACCCAAAATCGATCGAAGTAAAGGAAAGGTGCGAAACACTTACAAGTATGTCGTAGGTAGCTCGGACGACTGATTCAAGCGACGACAGCTCCCCTTACGGTCCACTAGTCGACCGCCCCGCCTGGAAGCGCCGAAGATGAACTACCTGGAAGCGCCGAGTGGAGAGAGCGGGAATAGCAGAGGATGGAGAGCGGGAATCGCCGTCGATGCAATGCCTGGAAATGCCGTCGATGGACCGCCTGGAAGCGTCGAGTGGGGAGCTGGAAATCGCCGACGATGGACTGAGGAAGCCAGCGTCGGGGGCTGTGCGAGGAGATGGTCGGTCGATCGCGCGGGCATTCGAGTATTAGGTAAAATGCTCTGTTCGATCTCAGCCGTCCGCATATTTCAAATGGACGGATTAGATTCATTGATCACTTATAATGTTTACCTACAGGATGTCTTGCGTAGGTTATCCGTAGGTGTTGATACATTTACCTACGAGCAACTAATTGGTAGGTATACTATGTCGGTAAATGATACATATACCTACCAAAATCTCACCTACGCGATGGGTTCACGTAGGTAAAGGACGAATTTGGCGTAGTCATCCATAAACATCTCATGCTAATGTCATCCATGCAAAACACATTGTTTTTATCATAAACTAGACAAGACTTGCACTAACCGACATGGTTAACATATCCTAATCAAAACTCATATCAAACTTGATAACAAGAACCTAGCCATATCATGCAAGACATATTACACAATCTGGAACCAAACCAAATAATTTTTACATGATCTATGCACGTGCAATAACAAACCAAATCTAGACATGCATAATTACATACACAAGACAATTAATCAAACCCAATTTTGGCATAATCAAAACAAGCTAACTTCTGATGTTAACGCTCATAATCTGACCTAAACAGGTTCCAAAAGTGAAATTTGATGACTTTTGATTTTTCCAAAACTCCACATAATTATATTTCAATTCTAGGTCCATTCTAGCACATAAATCTATACATGATTAACAAATGGTCACATCTCATAAAAAATAGTTCTACCCATCTAGAATCATGCCAAACATGTTCTATAATATTCAAAATATCATTTTCAAAGTTCTGGGTTCAGGGATTTTTGAGAAAAACACTAATCTTAAATCAAAAGTCTAAACTAGTCAAAACAAGGTCCATAAGTTAAAACATGCATATTTTCTAATTAAAATGGGATCAAATACATAGATGAGCTTGAGAAACCTACTTGTAGTCTTCTGTGAATTTTCCTGATTTTTCTGGATTTTTCTGCTATTTTTCTTGGCCTTTTTCTAATATCCGGATTTAATAAATCCGAAAAATCGGAATTTCCTGGACCGGCTGAACCGGGCCGGTTCGACCGGCTGAACCGGGGCGGTTCGGAGGCGCTGGACCGCGGCTGGACCGGCGGCTGGACCGGGCTCGTCCGGCGGTTCACGGCGACGGCGATGGGTGGGGGAGGGTCTGGTCACGACGGCGACGGCGGGAGGAAGGCGACGGCCGGCGATGGCGGCGACGAGAAGCTCTCCCGCGGTGGTTCCGGCCGGAACAGGGGAAGTCGACGGCGGCGCCGGCTTCCGACGGCGATGACGACGGGCGGCGCAAGAAGGCTGGACGGGGATGCTCTCGCCGGCGAGGGAGGCGCTGGAGGGAGGAGACGGCGACGAGGTGAGGGCCGGAGGCGGTGACGGCAAGGGGAGGTCCGGTGGCGCTCGCTTCCGGTGGGGGCGGTGCTCGCGTCCGGTGACGGCGACGGAGGAGGAGGAGAGAATTCGCAGTGGGGAGATGGCACAAGCGAGAGCGAGAGAGAGAGAGAGATCCAGCCGGGGGGGGGCTGCGAAACTGGCAAGGGAGGAGGAGATCGCGATGCTCCGGGGGAGGCGGCCGGCGTTATCGCGGGGACGGCGGCGAGGGATCCGGGACGGGGAGGGAGCGGGGGGTTACCAAAATTAAATTAAATGTTTTTTTTTTTGAAAATGCCAGGTATTACATCAGGCGCGCGACAGAAAGAGAGAGAGAGAGAGGAAGACGGGGGGTCACGCCGGGCACCGCAGCCACGCGAGGAGGAAAGCCACACGGGTGGCCTGAAAACAGAGAGGAAGAGAGAGAGAGAGCCGGGGAGAGAGTGGGAGAGAGAAAGAGCGAGAGAGAGAATAGGGAGAGTGGGAGAGAGTCAGAGGGAGAGAGGGAGAGCAGCAGTGATGGCCGCGACGCAGCGATGACCACGGCGGCGAAAGAGGAAGAAGAAGAAGAGGAGGGACGGTGTTACAGCGGCCACCGTTGTTTGTAACGGCTTACAAAAAAATGAAAAAAAAAATCAAATCAAATCGTTATCACCTCCCCCACCATCTAGAACCTTCTTCTCCCCTACCCTCCACCGCCTCCCCTTGCCGCCTCTGCTTCGTTTTCTCCCCTCACCCACCCTCACACTCGATGCCATCCCTCATCGCTGTCGCCTTCGTGCGACGAGCATCATCACACCCACCATGCTCCCCAGTCCCCCTCCCAGTCGAAGCTACCCCCGTCTCTCTCTTTTCCCCGTCCCTCTCTGTCCCTCTCTATTTTGGCCTCATCTCGCACGGGCTTCTCCCACTTGCCACGCGCCCGATCGACAGCGGCGGCCACTACAACACCACCCCCTCCTCCTCTTCTTCTTCCTCTTTCGCCGTCGTGATCACCGCTGCGTCGCGGCCATCGCTGCCGCTCTCCCTCTTTCCCTCTTGTCTCTCGCTTTCTCTCCCTTCTCGTGCCCTGCGCAAGTTTACCTCGTGCAGGTTTATCCCGCACGAGTCGGCGGGGCTGCCTCCGCGTGTTCCGAGCGCCGGCGTTACTCCGCCGTCTTCCCCCCTCGCTCTGTCTCCTCGTGCGCCCGCGCTGAAACGGCACACCGCACACCCTCGCCCACTGACGCCATCGTCTCTCCTGTGCTCTCCCTCCTGATCTTGTTCTCTCTTTTGCGTTGCCGCCTCCTGTGCCTATGGCCTTGTTCTCTCACCCACGCGGCTCTTAACCCCCGCCGTCTCGCCACACTCCCTCTCTCTGTTTTTGCTGTCGCTTTGCCAAGTTTCTTCCCCGCACGCATCCATGCCTTCCAACTACACCGCAGCGCCCCCCCCCCCCTTGGTGCACCACTATCCCCCTCTAGTGTGCCCCGCGCAGTGCCTTGTGTGTGTTGTCGCCTTCTCGCGTTCCTTGGAGTGCTACCGCACACGCTGCGGTGAGCCGCTGGTTCCACCCCCTCTACAGTTTGTGCACTGAGGTGAGTCTCACCATTTCTATTTTATTCTTGATTTTTTTATATACATTGGCAATTTATTAAAAATTAATATTCTACCAGTTTGACGTTGCTGATTGGCGTAGTCGTCGTCGTTCTACGGTTGGGTATCCCATCGACTTCTTCTGAATTTGAGAATTTACCGATACCTTGAGGTAGGCATCTCGACTTTTCTTAGCATCTTGATATTTTAATTAATATGTTAAAAAATATTTAATAGATTATTAGTTATAAAATGATAAATAAATGATGGTTTAATTAATTGATTGTCTGCATATGTTTAATTGGGTATTAGTCATGCCATGCATGTAATATAGTTGTGTTTATTTACATGATTTGCATTAGTTAGATGTAAATTTTATTTAATTTGGATTAGTAATTATTAAATTAGATATATTGTGATTGATTAAATAAAATGACATGTATTGATGTTTGGAAAATGATTTGTGACCTTTTTATGATTATAATTATATCTGATTCATGCTTAGAATGATCTTAAATCATTAGCAATTATATTGGAATGGAAGTTGATGGCATGATAATTATAGAATATGGTTAATTAATATTAATAGCTGCTGGATCATGAAATGTGCATAATTTTGTTTATGCAGCTATTAATGTTAATCAACCATATTCCTTCATTATCAAGCAATTCCAAAGTTACCTCAATTAACTTAAATAAATCAAAGTCATTCATAACATAGATCAGATATAAATATGATCATAAAAGAATTGTAATTCCATTTTAATAATTTAATACAATCAATACATTTAATCATGATCTTATCTAACTAACTTCTGATAATTACTAACACAAGATCAAATATAATTACCACTATCTAATGCATGCCATGAACATAGCTAAAACTATACACTACAAGAAATAGAGTTATTGGGGACGGTGTAATGGCGACGGCTTTACTAAGCCGTCTCTATAAGAGTTAATTGCGACGGCTTAAGCCGTCCCTATTAAAGCCGTCGACAAATACAAAGATATAAGCGACGGCTCTATGAGACCGTCGCAATATCGCTTATTAGAGACGGCCTAAGCCGTCGCTAAACCAGAAAATGCACCCGGAACACCCATCGGTCCGGGTTAATTGCGACGGCTACCGATAGCCGTCGCCAACTTAGTTATTAGCGACGGCAAGAAGCCGTCGCAATAAAATTTTTCGCCCGTTCAACGGTCGACAAATTTTTGCGCCGGCGGGAGCCGTCGCCGTTGTACTTAAACGTACCAAATGCGACGGCTTCAGCCGTCGCCAATACATTAAGGGTTTACAAAAACCCCGTCGGCACCTTCCCTCTTCCCCCCCCCCCGCTTTTGCTCTCGACGCAACGCCGCCGCCCCCTTGCTCTCGACGCACCGCCGCCGCCGCCCGGCCTGCGCGCGCCGGCCCCGCCGCCCGCGCGCCGCCCGCCGCCGCCGCCCCGCCGCGCCGCCGCCGCGCGCGCGCCGCCGGCCGCGCGCGCGCCGCCGCCGCGCCGCCGCGGCTTCGCTTCCTTGCGCCGCCGCCGGCGCCGCCGCCGCGCTGCCTCCTTGCGCCGCCGCCGCCGCCGCCTTGTTGCGCCCGCCGCCAGCGTGCCGGCGCCCTCCCCTCGCTACATCCGTCCGGCCATTATCCTCCAAGGTATATTTTAAGTGAAATTAGTTTATTCATTAGTTTCTATTTGAATTTTTTAAGTAGTCTTATGAAAAGTGGATGTTTATTGATAAATGTTTCATTTCATATCGGCTAGGGTTAGTTGTGTGGTCAATCATATCGAATGAAACCGGACCGAACTGTTTGAATCGAATTGTTTAAAACATTACATTATTATTAAGAAAAATAATATGTATATAGTTTGATTCGGTTTGATAAGTTATCTATTTGGTTTTTGAACCAAATCGAACCGATAACTTTTTATCGATTTAGTTCGGTTCGGCACCTCCCCAAACCGAACCGAACCGGTAAACTAGTTGACCCAATTTGTCAAAATTTGACCCACTTTAAAGAATATTATGTTACATTTAAATATATATATACATATATTACATCAATTGTAAATATATATTATTATAAATACATATTATGTTACATATTATTACGTAGTTGGATTTTTCTTTAACAAGAGTAGAAGATAAAAAATTTATAAGAATTTTTTAATGAAACTCAATGTCATTAATATGTTTATCTTATGACGGCTTTAATTCTTATTTCGGGTAGTTTCAAACGACATTCTCGTTCGAGACTTTCTTCTCTTGGAGGTGGTTTGGTTTGTGTTTATTTTGTTTCGAGACTTTCTTATCTCATTGTTTATTTTTGTGCATATATATCTTTATTTATATTAACACATGACGATGAGCTTAGATAAGTCTTGGATAGATATTCCTAACAGTATTAAGTCCTAGGTATCTTCAAGGAGTAGAAGAATTTTTAGATTATGCTTACGATGAATGTAGGACTCGATTTAGACATGGATTAGACAAAACTTTGATTCAATGTCCATGTAGACGGTGTTGTAACACATTTACTTTAAAAAGAGATGTAGTTAAAGAACATCTAATATGTGATGGCATATGGTCCAATTATCGAACGTGGATAAGTCACGGAGAAATTGAACCTAGTTTAAGTATCGATAATGAAGTTCGATTAGATGAAGCACAACATGAGAATTTAAATGACGATGTAATAGAAATGCTTGAAGACATTCAAAATATTCAAGGACCATCTATTCATCATGAAGGTGAACCAAGTATAGAAACACACAAGCATTTCTTGCTATTAAGAGATGCAGAAAGACCACTATATGAAGGATGCACGAAATATCTAAGTTAAAATTTATTTTAAAGTTGATTCGATTGAAGTCGGTAAATGGTTTGACCGGAAAATGCATGAGTAGTATATTGTCTTTATTTAAGGATGTATTACCGAAGGATGCAAGTGTTCCTAACACTTGGTATGAACTTAAGAAGATTGTTAAGGACTTAGGACTTAGTTATGAAAAGATAGATGCATGTAAGAACGATTGTGTTCTCTTTTGGAAAGAGAATGCACATAGAATTAGTTGTCCACATTGTGAGTCTCCGAGATACAAAAATGATCAACAACATAAGAGTAAGAAGGTGGCATGGAAGATATTACACTACTTCCCTTTAAAAGATAGGTTCCGGCGTTTGTTTATATCAACAAACACTGCTAGGTGGATGTCATGGCATAGTGAGCAACGTTCGTATATATCGAGAGGTGAAATGCGTCATCCAGCAGATTCCCCCGCTTGGAAAAGAGTGAATGAACTTTATCCGGATTTTGCATCAGAAAAACGCAACATTCGGCTTGGATTGGCCGCCGATGGTTTTAACCCATTTGGCAACATGTCTTCAAAGTATAGTGTGTGGCCTATAGTTACATTGGTTTATAACTTACCACCATGGATGTGTATGAAAGCGGCTAACACGATGATTTCATGTCTAATACCGGGTCCAAGAGCCCCGGAAATGATATCGATGTATACTTACGGCCGTTGGTGGAAGAGTTAAGAAATTTGTGGGAGATCGGATTGGAGACATATGATGTTTTAGCGAAAGAGACTTTTCTATTGAGAGCTATATTGTTGGGTACCATAAACGATTTTCCTGGTTATGCCAACCTTTCCGGCTGGAGTACTAAGGGAAAATTAGCATGTCCGATATGTAATGAAGAAACAAATTCGGTTCGACTAGTTCATAGTCGAAAACAATGTTATTTAGGACATCGGCGATTCTTACCCATATCACATCGGTGGAGAAAGAATCATTACAGACATCTATTTGATGGTCGCCGGTGTGAGAGGGGTACACCAAAGATACTAACCGGACATGAGATGTGGAGACAACAACGGGAGATTGACCCTGTAAGAT
The DNA here is from genome assembly GCA_036172225.1 of Cryptocoryne crispatula var. balansae. Taxonomy (NCBI): domain Eukaryota; kingdom Viridiplantae; phylum Streptophyta; class Magnoliopsida; order Alismatales; family Araceae; genus Cryptocoryne; species Cryptocoryne crispatula. Next base: position 16,469,147 of record CM069921.1, read on the forward strand.
TCGGAAAAACATTTAAGAAAGATTTGGAGAGCTTGAGAAAGAATTTGACAAAAAATAAGAACTGGAAGAAAAGAAGTATCTTCTTTGAAAGAGCGCCATATTGGGCATCGCCGATTGTCCGACATCATTTAGACGTGATGCACATCGAGAAGAATGTGTGTGACAATATTTTAGATATGTTCAACCTATCCGGATCGGATAAAGACAACTTTGAACTCTAGAAAAGACTTGGTAGAGTTAGGAATTCGTCCGAGTTACATCCACATGAGAGTTCATCTAGGTTTCCGGATGCTATCCATAAGCTGAGTAACGCACAAAAGACTCGCATACTCGAATTTGTAAAGAGCATTCGAGTGCCGGATGGGTATTCATCAAATTTGAGTAGGTGCGTAGATCTAAGTAGTAGGATCATTAGTGGATTAAAAAGTCATGATTGTCATGTAATGATGCAAGTGATTATTCCTCTTGCTTTTCAAGGGATCGTACCAAAGGACGTACTCAAGCCCATTGTAGAGTTATGTCAGTATTTTAAAGTAATTTGTGCTAAGGTTTTAGATACTAGTATTTTAAGGGATTGGGAATCAAAGATTGCAATCACAATGTGTAAGTTAGAGCAAATCTTTCCACCGTCATTTTTTGATATTACGGTTCACCTTGTTGTGCATTTGGCTTACGAAGCTAGGATATCCGGACCGATTCAATACCGGTGGATGTATCCGATTGAAAGATATTTAAAGAGATTGAAAGATTATGTTGGCAACAAGGCGAGAGTTGAAGGTTCCATTGCCCGGGGCTATTTGGTAGAGGAGTGCACGCGAGTTTATTTCTTTGTACATGCGACATGAAAATGAAGATGAGCGAGATCGGAACTACGATGGTGGTCCCTATGACGATGATCGTGAGCGAGGTTCAATGTTTAAGGCGGTTGGACGTCCGTTGAGATGCACTCGTGTACCTAGAATGTTGACGGAAAGAGAACAAGCTTTAATCCACTCATATGTGTTAAATCAAATTGAAGATATCGAGGATTTTCGTCAAAAATATAATGATGCTCTTATTAACGGAGGTAGGAATGAGTGTAGTTTTTCGGTTTGGTTTAGAGCACACGTTACAGAATTAAGGAACACAGGGTCTTCTAGATACAGTAGGGATCTAGAGATTTTATCACTTGGTCCATCCCGTTTCGCTTCTTCATTATCCGGGTATATTTGCAATGGATTTAGATTTCGGACAATGAATTCGGATTCAACCAAGGCCACTCAACTATGTGGGGTCATTGTAACTTCAGAACTTCCATCTGGTTGTGATGGATATTATGGACGAATTTTAGATATAGTAGAGGTATCGTTTGATAGGAATAGTCGTTTAGTATTGTTTGAATGTCAATGGTGGGATGTGTACAATAAGGACGAGAGGATTTAAGATTAATGAGTATGGATTTATTTCATTGAATACACAAAGGCAATTGGGGACGGATGAACCGTTTGCACTTGCAAATCAAGTCGAACAAGTTTTTTATGTGGAAGACAATATGAGTAAGGGATGGATGATACCAGTGAAGTCACTTCCACGTAACTACTACAACTTATCGGAAGGAAGCGATGATGAAGTAGAACCATATCAAGATGAACTTGTGAGCGTACCCGTCGCATTTGGTGTAGCCGATGAAGATGTACAACTACAAACAACCTATCAGATAGAAGTGGAAATGTGATTGTCCGAAAAACAGCCGGTTAGCTTGGAAAATAGCATAACACCCTTGGATCGGGTAAACCGGCCGGATAGCTTGGAAAAATGCATAACACCCCACCCCGAGGCCGGTTTGCCCGATCGAAGCCGGATTCCGGCTTGGATCGGGCAAACCGGCCGTTTAGCTTGGAAAAATGCATAGCACCCCACCTCGAGGCCGGTTTGCCCGATCGAAGCCGGAATCCGGCTTGGATCGGGCAAACCGGCCGGTTAGCTTGGAAAAATAGCATAACACCCCACCCCGAGGCCGGTTTGCCCGATCGAAGCCGGAATCCGGCTTGGATCGGGCAAACCGGCCGGTTAGCTTGGAAAAATGCATAACACCCCACCCCGAGGCCGGATTGCCCGATCGAAGCCGGAATCCGGCTTGGATCGGGCAAACCGGCCGGATAGCTTGGAAAAATGCATAACACCCCACCCCGAGGCCGGTTTGCCCGATCGAAGCCGGATTCCGGCTTGGATCGGGCAAACCGGCCGGTTAGCTTGGAAAAATGCATAACACCCCACCCCGAGGCCGGTTTGCCCGATCGAAGCCGGATTCCGGCTTGGATCGGGCAAACCGGGTGGTTAGCTTGGAAAAATGCATAACACCCCACCCCGAGGCCGGTTTGCCCGATCGAAGGCGGATTCCGGCTTGGATCGGGCAAACCGGCCGGTTAGCTTGGAAAAATGCATAACCCCCCACCCCGAGGCCGGTTTGCCCGATCGAAGCTGGATTCCGGCTTGGATCGGGCAAACCGGCCGGTTAGCTTGGAAAAATGCATAACACCCCACCCCGAGGCCGGTTTGCCCGATCGAAGCGGGATTCCGGCTTGGATCGGGCAAACCGGCCGGATAGCTTGGAAAAATGCATAACACCCCACCCCGAGGCCGGTTTGCCCGATCGAAGCCGGATTCCGGCTTGGATCGGGCATACCTGTCGGTTAGCTTGGAAAAATGCATAACACCCCACCCCGAGGCCGGTTTGCCCGATCAAGCCGAATCCGGCTTGGATGGGGCAACCGGGCCGGTTAGCTTGGAAAAATGCATAACACCCCACCCCGAGGCCGGTTTGCCCGATCGAAGCCGGATTCCGGCTTGGATCGGGCAAACCTGCCGGTTAGCTTGGAAAAATGCATAACACCCCACCCCGAGGCCGGTTTGCCCGATCGAAGCCGGATTCCGGCTTGGATCAGGCAAACCGGCCGGTTAGCTTGGAAAAATGCATAACACCCCACCCCGAGGCCGGTTTGCCCGATCGAAGCCGGAATCCGGCTTGGATCGGGCAAACCGGCCGGTTAGCTTGGAAAAATGCATAACACCCCACCCCGAGGCCGGTTTGCCCGATCGAAGCCGGATTCCGGCTTGGATCAGGCAAACCGGCCGGTTAGCTTGGAAAAATGCATAACACCCCACCCCGAGGCCGGTTTGCCCGATCGAAGCCGGATTCCGGCTTGGATCGGGCAAACCGCCCGGTTAGCTTGGAAAAGTGCATAACACCCCACCCCGAGGCCGGTTTGCCCGATCGAAGCCGGATTCCGGCTTGGATCGGGCAAACCGGCCGGTTAGCTTGGAAAAATGCATAACACCCCACCCCGAGGCCGGTTTGCCCGATCGAAGCCGGAATCCGGCTTGGATCGCGCAAACCGGCCGGTTAGCTTGGAAAAATAGCATAACACCCCACCCCGAGGCCGGTTTGCCCGATCGAAGCCGGAATCCGGCTTGGATCGGGCAAACCGGCCGGTTAGCTTGGAAAAATGCATAACACCCCACCCCGAGGCCGGTTTGCCCGATCGAAGCCGGATTCCGGCTTGGATCGGGCAAACCGGCCGGATAGCTTGGAAAAATGCATAACACCCCACCCCGAGGCCGGTTTGCCGATCGAAGCCGGATTCCGGCTTGGAATGGGCAAACCGGCCGGTTAGCTTGAAAAAATTGCAAAACACCCCACCACGAGGCCGGGTGGCCCGATCGAAGCCGGATTCCGGCTTGGATCGGGCAAACCGCCGGTTAGCTGGGAAAACTGCATAACACCCCACCCCGAGGCCGGTTTGCCCGATCGAAGCCGGATTCGGGCTTGGATCGGCCAAACCGGCCGGTTAGCTTGGAAAAATGCATAACACCCCACCCCGAGGCCGGTTTGCCCGATCGAAGCCGGATTCCGGCTTGGATCGGCCAAACCGACCGGTTAGCTTGGAAAAATGCATAACACCCCACCCCGAGGCCGGTTTGCCCGATCGAAGCCGGATTCCGGCTTGGATCGGGCAAACCGGCCGGTTAGCTTGGAAAAATGCATAACACACCACACCGAGGCCGGTTTGCCCGATCGAAGCCGGATTCCGGCTTGGATCGGCAAACCGGCCGTTAGCTTGGAAAAATAGCATAACACCCCACCCGAGGCGGTTTGCCCGATCAGCCGGATTCCGGCTTGGATCGGGCAAACCGCCGGTTAGCTTGGAAAAATGCATAACACCCCACCCCGAGGCCGGTTTGCCCGATCGAAGCCGAATTCCGGCTTGATCGGGCAAACCGCCGTTAGCTGGAAAAATGCATAACACCCCACCCGAGGCGGGTTGCCCGATCAAGCCGGAATCCGGCTTGGATCGGGCAAACCGGCCGGTTAGCTTGGAAAATGCATAACACCCCACCCCGAGGCGGTTTGCCCGATCGGGCCGGAATCCGGCTTGGATCGGGCAAACCGGCCGTTAGCTTGGAAAAATAGCATAACACCCCACCGAGGCCGGTTTGCCCGATCGGCCGGAATCCGGCAGATCGGGCAAACCGCCGTTAGCTTGGAAAAATGCATAACACCCCACCCGAGGCCGGTTTGCCTGATCGAAGCCGGAATACGGCTTGGATCGGGCAAACCGCCGGTTAGCTGGAAAAATGCATAACACCCCACTGGCCGGTTTGCCCGATCGAAGCCGGATTCCGCTTGGATCGGGCAAACCGGCCGGTTAGCTTGGAAAAATGCATAACACCATTTCCGAGGCCGGTTTGCCCGATCGGCCGGATTCCGCTTGGATCGGGCAAACCGCCGGTTAGCTTGGAAAAATAGCATAACACCCCACTGAGGCCGGTTTGCCCGATCGAAGCCGGATTCCGGCTTGATCGGGCAAACCGCCGGTTAGCTTGGAAAAATGCATAACACCCCACCGAGGCCGGTTTGCCCGATCGAAGCCGGATTCCGGCTTGGATCGGGCAAACCGGCCGGTTAGCTTGGAAAAATGCATAACACCCCACCCCGAGGCCGGTTTGCCCGATCGAAGCCGGAATCCGGCTTGGATCGGGCAAACCGGCCGGTTAGCTTGGAAAAATAGCATAACACCCCACCCCGAGGCCGGTTTGCCCGATCGAAGCCGGAATCCGGCTTGGATCGGGCAAACCGGCCGGTTAGCTTGGAAAAATGCATAACACCCCACCCCGAGGCCGGTTTGCTTGGAAAAATGCATAACACCCCACCCCGAGGCCGGTTTGCCCGATCGAAGCCGGATTCCGGCTTGGATCGGGCAAACCGGCCGGTTAGCTTGGAAAAATGGATCGGGCAAACCGGCCGGTTAGCTTGGAAAAATAGCATAACACCCCACCCCGAGGCCGGTTTGCCCGATCGAAGCCGGATTCCGGCTTGGATCGGGCAAACCGGCCGGTTAGCTTGGAAAAATGCATAACACCCCACCCGAGGCCGGTTTGCCCGATCGAAGCCGGATTCCGGCTTGGATCGGGCAAACCGGCCGGATAGCTTGGAAAAATGCATAACACCCCACCCCGAGGCCGGTTTGCCCGATCGAAGCCGGATTCCGGCTTGGACCGGGCAAACCGGCCGGTTAGCTTGGAAAAATGCATAACCCACCACACCGAGGCCGGTTTGCCCGATCGAAGCCGGATTCCGGCTTGGATCGGGCAAACCGGCCGGTTAGCTTGGAAAAATAGCATAACACCCCACCCCGAGGCCGGTTTGCCCGATCGAAGCCGGATTCCGGCTTGGATCGGGCAAACCGGCCGGTTAGCTTGGAAAATGCATAACCCCCCACCCGAGGCCGGTTTGCCCGATCGGCCGGAATCCGGCTTGGATCGGGCAAACCGGCCGGTTAGCTTGGAAAAATGCATAACACCCCACCCCGAGGCCGGTTTGCCCGATCGAAGCCGGATTCCGGCTTGGATCGGGCAAACCGGCCGGTTAGCTTGGAAAAATGCATAACACCCCACCCCGAGGCCGGTTTGCCCGATCGAGGCCGGAATCCGGCTTGGACCGGGCAAACCGGCCGGTTAGCTTGGAAAAATAGCATAACCCCCCACCCCGAGGCCGGTTTGCCCGATCGAAGCCGGAATCCGGCTTGGATCGGGCAAACCGGCCGGTTAGCTTGGAAAAATGCATAACACCCCACCCCGAGGCCGGTTTGCCCGATCGAAGCCGGAATCCGGCTTGGATCGGGCAAACCGCCCGGTTAGCTTGGAAAAATGCATAACACCCCACCCCGAGGCCGGTTTGCCCGATCGAAGCCGGATTCCGGCTTGGATCGGGCAAACCGGCCGGTTAGCTTGGAAAAATGCATAACACCCCACCACGAGGCCGGATTGCGCGATCGAAGCCGGATTCCGGCTTGGATCGGGCAAACCGGCCGGTTAGCTTGGAAAAATAGCATAACACCCCACCCCGAGGCCGGTTTGCCCGATCGAAGCCGGATTCCGGCTTGGATCGGGCAAACCGGCCGGTTAGCTTGGAAAAATGCATAACACCCCACCCGAGGCCGGTTTGCCCGATCGAAGCCGGATTCCGGCTTGGATCGGGCAAACCGGCCGGTTAGCTTGGAAAAATGCATAACACCCCACCCCGAGGCCGGTTTGCCCGATCGAAGCCGGATTCCGGCTTGGATCGGGCAAACCGGCCGGTTAGCTTGGAAAAATGCATAACACACCACACCGAGGCCGGATTGCTGGGAAAAATGCATAACACCCCACCCCGAGGCCGGATTGCCCGATCGAAGCCGGATTCCGGCTTGGATCGGGCAAACCGGCCGGTTAGCTTGGAAAAATGCATAACACCCCACCCCGGGGACGGTTTGCCCGATCGAAACCGGATTCCGGCTTGGATCGGGCAAACCGGCCGGATAGCTTGGAAAAATGCATAACACCCCACCCCGAGGCCAGTTTGCCCGATCGAAGCCGGATTCCGGCTTGGATCGGGCAAACCGGCCGGTTAGCTTGGAAAAATGCATAACACACCACACCGAGGCCGGATTGCAATTTTAAAGATTATATTGCAGATGAAGAAATTTAGCAAGGGTCGACGTACACTGAGGAGTGGGAAAGCCGGTGGATCCACCGATCGGGCCGGTGGTTCTCGGGGCCCATCTCAACCTACCCAGATGCGATGCCATCGTGGACCATCCCGGGCGGTTGTCACTCGCCCTACTACGGCGACGCCCCTACAGACCGTCCATCTTCTTCCGCCTCCGGTAAATATCAATTTTTTATATTTTGTAGATTTATAAATATCAATTTTTAAATGTGTTAAAATTTTTGGCATGCAGCTACAGTTGCTAGACGTGGGAGAGGTCCTGCAAAGGCGTATAATGTGCGGACATTAGCGCCTGGGGAGACATTGAACGTCCGGGTCATTGGAGGATCGGGTGTAGGCCCGAATGGCCAGGAGTTCACCTCATATCTTGGAGTTTGCAACATGGTACATTGCAACTTATGGCAACAGGACTACATGACCCTTCCAGATGACAAGAAGGAGGCGATATTTAGAGACCTCGAGGTAAATAAAAGTACTTGAGCTTATTTGTTTTTTTCACTTTAAAATTACTAATCTATGTATTTTTCCTGTAGCAACATTTTACATTTGAGCGGTCACCATCCATAGATGCGGAAATTTTAAGGCATATGGGAGAGATGCAAAGAAAACAAAGGGGTCATCTTAAGAAGAAGGTAAAAATTTCATATTTATTTTTTTAGTAAACGATTATGTACTGTAACTAATACAATTTTGGCGTACAGTATTTTACAGGACGCTCACTGGAGGAGGCACTTGTCGTTGTGCCTCCACAATGCGATCCGGACCAATGGCGTCATATGTGTGAGATATGGCAGAGGGACGACAATAAGGTAAATAATTTATTTAATTTAAAAGTAATCCACATTTGATAACTCATTTTATTAGCTTGTCTTAACAAAATTAATGTGTTATGAACTTGTTTGTAGGCACTTAGCCAAAGGAATAAAACAAACAGGGCTAATTTGAGCATGCCTTATAGGCGAGGTAGAACTAACATTCATCAGCTGCAGATTGATTTTGTAAGTTTATAATTTTTTTTATTATTCACTATTGTATATCTCGATAATAGTACTAATGTGTTCATAATGTTTTCTCTTAACATACAAACAAAGAAGGGCGTCGTCCTACCCGTCCAGAGGTCTTCGAGATGACCCAAACGAAAGAGGCAGAGGATGGATCCCTCGTATGGTGCAACGAGGAAAGTCATCAAGTTATGGTACGCAATATGTTTGTTTGTATCAACATTAGACAATTTTTATTTCATATAACAACTGACTTTATATTTACATTATATAGGATGAGATGCGCCGATTGATGAATGCCCCCCGGTCGGAGGAATCGGATGCTCGGAATTCCGAGCAGCCATTCTCTCGCCGAGGATGCATTTATCACCGTGTTCGGCAGAGACAGGCGGGGACGGATCCGATGTGGGGGGAGAGGACAGACCCGCAACACCTGGTATGGTGTATGCAGTGGAGGTGCGAGTACCTCTGCGGGTCCGGGCTACCAGCAGTTGGTGGACAAAGTCGATGCTCAAGCTACACAAATCGAGAAACAAAACTCGATGATCGACTCGCTCCAACAACAACTGGACGCCCAACGTCAACAGTTTCAAGAGTCGATGACACGGCTAACACAAGAAATGTTAGCCCAATTAAACAGTAGGCTCCCACCTGCAGATCCGTCTAGTTCGAGGCCAACCCAAGGCCATAGAGGCGCACGGGGGGACGAGGAGGAGGAGGACGATGACGAGGACGCAGAAGACGATGAGCGTTCTTTTGGGGAGGATGAGTGAGAGAGTTTACTCTCTATTTTATTTTTTCTTTGTATTTGAGATAGTTGTTGTGTAATGATACGTTTTATAAATATGAATTTTTCTTATTAAAGAATGTCAGTGTTTATTATGTATGAATGAATGTTAATGGCTTTGATCGGGCAAACCGACAAATTATTCGTGTATACAAGTCTTGCTACGAGAATACAATTGATTGCAATGAAAATTTTTTTTTAAAAGCGCGTAAGTTATTTGCGACGGCTCCTCACAGCCGTCCCTAAACTTATTTTAAGCGACGGCTATCAATTTAATAGCGACGGCTCTTAGCCGTCGCAAAACCAGAAAATGCACCCCGCGGGTGTCGCCGGGGCTGTAAATTGGGTATTAGCGACGGCTCTCAGCCGTCGCAAAACCAGAAAATGCACCCCCGCGGGGCCGTAAATTGAGTATTAGCGACGGCTCCAAGCCGTCGCAAAACCAGAAAATGCACCCCGCGGGGGTATTAGCGACGGCCCTAAGCGCGTCGCAAAACCGAAAATGCACCCCCGCGGGTGCACGCCGGGGCGCGTAAATTGAGTATTAGCGACGGCTCTCGGCCGTCGCAAAACCAGAAAATGCACCCCGAATTGGTTATTAGCGACGGCGATAAGCCGTCGCTAATGTCTATTAAGGGTTTAAATTTATTTGCGACGGCTTAGTGCCGTCGCGAAAAACTTTATGAGGGACGGTTTCAGCCGTCGCTAATAACTTAATTGCGACGGCTTTGGTGGTCGCAAATAATACTAAAAGCGACGGCTTATATTGAGCCGTCGCTATTAAAATTGGCGACAGGCTTATTTGCGACAGTATTGCGACGGCGGAAGAGCCGTCGCTACTGCCTTATGGCGACGGCTTTTGTATTTTTAGCGACGGCGGTAAGCCGTCGCTAATGACTTTAATTCCTGTAGTGATACATGGATGACATGAATGACATGATTGACATTTAAATAATCCCATGTAGATAATTAAATAATTAAACTACCATTTATCACTAATTTCTAACTATTTATCTAACAAACATATTTTAACATGTTAATTAACATATCGGCATGCTAAGGATAAGTTGGGATGCCTATCTCAATGTCGATAACCATTATCCCAAGTCTAAGAGGAGCTGACTGGACGACGATCACGGAACGGTAGCGACAATGGCAAACGACGACCACTACTATAAGAATATCAATATTTTAATTAGTTGTCAATGTATATAAAAATTTCTAGATAAAATAAGAAATAGAAATGGCGAGACTCACCTCGTGCGGATCTACGGGACAACGGCACTGACTGTGGCTGCAGGTGGGCGAGCGCAATCAAGCGGCTGAGAGGGCTAGTCAAATGACGAAGCTAAGTGATGAGGCTGGTTGGCTGCGCGGGAGGGCAGCAGCGGTAGCGGCTAGCGGACGTGAGGCCAAGAGAGAGAATGAGAGTGAGCGATTGGGGGGGGGGGGTATATGGCAGCGGCTTACGAAGGCCGGGTGCGCGACGGCGCATGGCGGCGCACGCAGAGATGGAGGGGGAAAACGGCGGCACATAGCACCGTCGGTGCACAGGCCGCGTGGAGGCGACCAATGCCCGCACGCGTTGCTCGCGCGAGGCACGAGAGACGAAGGAAAGAGAGAGAGAGGGACTAAATAGGAGAGAGAAAAAGAGTGTGCGAGAGAGAGAGAGGGGCAAGAAAAGAGAGAAGAGAGAGAGAGCACAGCATCGGAGGGGAGGAAGAGAGAGAGAGAGGAGGGAGAGAGAGCACGTAGGGGGGAAGAGGAGAGAGAGAGAGGGAGGGAAGAAAAGAGAGAGAGAGAGATAGGAGAGAGAGAAGAGTGGGGGGGGGTGAGAGTGCACAAACAAGGGGGGGAAGGGAGGAGAGAGAGAGAGAGGAAGGAGGGCGCGTTGCGCTGCCCTCCCCCGACAGCGTAGCCGGGTGCGCCCGGGGGCGCACTGGCCGCCTCGCGCGGGTGCACGCGCAAAGGCCACGCGCGCGGCCGAAGACGGAGAAAAAGGGGGGGGGAAGAAGAAGAGAGAGAGAGCAGCCGAATGAGAGCGGGAGAGAGAGAGAGAGGAGGCAAGCGCGGTGGGGGGGAGAGGAGAGAGAAAGAGGGGGGCTCTGCGCCGCCCTCCCTGGCGGGGTAGCCGCATGCGTGGTGGGACAGCGCCCCCCCCCCCCGGCCTGGGCACGCGCGCGGAACTCGGAAGTGCCGCGCGGCCCGGCTAAATCCGAGGGGGGGGAAGATAAGGGAGAAAGAAAGAGAGACCGAGGGGGAGCGCGGGAGAGGGAAGAGAGAGAGAGAGCGGGCGGGAGAGAGCGGCGACGGCGGGGGCGCGGTGACGGCCGTAACGCGATGGCGGCAGCTGCGACACGGTAGCGACTATGGCGGGAGGGGGAGCCGGAGAGAGGAGTGCGGCGGGGCGCGGCAGCCCATGGCGACGGCGACGACGGCGGCGGCCCATGGCGACAACGGCGGCGACCACGCCGGAGGAAAGACGAAGAAGAAGGAGAAGAGGAGGAGGAGGAGCAGAGGCGGAGGCGACGACGCGGCGGCGACCGCACGGGATAGAGGGCACGGAAAGGAGAGAACGATGGGGGTGTGGCGTGACAACGGGCAAAGAAGAAGAAGGAGAAGAGAGGGGGGGAAGAGAGAGAGAGCGCCCGAGAGAGGGCGTCGGGCGAATTAGAACACCAGAACTGGAACTTGATTCCTCTGCTTCAGAACAACTTCAATTCCACCTGCAATGGAGAAGAACAGCCAGAGCACAGAATGAAGAAGCTGTGGATTGAGAAAATAGGAGAGAGCGGGAAAAGCCTCAATTGAGGTTCTCGCTACTACTCCAACAATATACATATAAATCTGAATATGACAGGTGTACAACCAGACAAAATTGCTCCACGAGTACAACCTGAAAATCCAGATCATCCTGGATTAATTTCCTGTATCCTAACACCCCCCCTCAAGTTAAGTGGGGGAAGAACATTTAACTTGTATCTGAAACTTTCAAATTCATGAATACCAAGAGGTTTGGTAAAACCATCAGCAACCTGATCCCGACTTGATATATGTTGAACCAGAATTGATTTGGCTTGCACTAGTTGGCGTATGAAATGAAAATCAACATTCAACATGACGAGTCCTTGCTTTGAAAACCAGATTTGCAGTAAGATAAATGGTGGAAACATTATCACACCAAACAGTAGGAGGTTTATCCATAGGCAGCTGTAACTCTTTAATCAATTGTAATGTCGAAAGAAGTTCTGTAACCGCCAGAGCCATAGCTCTCATTTCGGCCTCTGTACTAGACCGAGCAATGGTCTTCTGTTTCTTAGCTGTCCAGGTGATGAGATTAGCTCCAATGTAAATGCCAAACCCTGTTGTAGACCTGCGGTCATCGGGACATCCCGCCCAATCCGCATCCGAATAGACATGCAAATTAAAACTGGAAGGACGAACTAAGAAATGAAAGTTGTATGTAGCTTTAAGATATCTAAGAATTCTCTTGACCAAAGCAAAATGTGCATCAGTGGGTTGAGAAAGAAATTGACAAGCTTTATTTATAGCAAAAGCAACATCCGGCCTTGTGACTGTAATATACTGCAGAGAACCAACAATGCTACGATAATAAGTGGGATCAGCCAATGGTTTACCCTCAAATTTGGACAGAACTGTCCGAGGAGCAATTGGAGTTGACAATGGCTTGACATCCAAAAAATTAGTCTTCCGAAGAAGATCAAGAATATATTGTTGCTGACCTAACAGTAATCCAGAAGCAGTTCTAGTAACTTGAATACCAAGAAAAAAGGATAATGTACCTAAATCCTTTATAGAGAAAGTGTTGTCCAAGAGATGAATCAAATGTTGTATAGCCATGCTATCATTTCCAGTCACAATGATGTCATCCACATATACAAGCAGATACATGATGACATGATTCTTAGAAAAAAGAAATAACGAAGGGTCACAAACTGAAGCTTGAAAACCAAGAGACATGAGATAGGTATATAATCTGAAAACCAAGCCCGAGGAGCTTGTTTTAACCCATACAATGACTTTTGCAGCTTGCAAACAAAATGTGGTTTAATAGGATCAATGAAGCCTTGAGGTTGTGCCATGTAGATTTCCTCTTCTAAAATGCCATGAAGAAAGGCATTATTAACATGCAATTGTCGAATAACCCATTGAGAAGAGACTGCAACCGATAAAACCAACCGTATAGTAGACGGTTTGATAACAGGACTAAAAGTATCATTGTAATCAATCCCATATTCTTGTGTAAACCCTTTTGCCACAAGACGAGCCTTATGTCTAGAAACAGTGCCATCTCAGTTCCTTTTAAGTTTGTATATCCATTTACACCCTATGATGTTAACATTTGTAGGAGACGGCACCAAGACCCATGTCTTGTTTCTTTGTAAAGCCGAGAACTCCTCGGACATGGCATGTCTCCAACACTCCTGTTTATTAGCAGTGGTGAAACAAGAAGGCTCTGTTTCTGATTGAATAACAACTGACATGGCATATTTGCTCTTGACCACAGAAGAATCTGGAACAGTTTGTTTCATAATCTCATTGATGGACTTGAATTTCTTAGGAGGAGAAACACTATCAGAAGCCACCGAAGTATCAGCTGAACAACTAGATGTAGGTACTTGTGGAGAAGAATGTAGTGACCGAGAAGGCACTGGACTACCAAATTCAGCAACAGGAGATGATATATCCTCAGGGCAATCATAAGCAACAGATTGTGTAGCCGCAGATCTATGACACTTAACTGACTCGGACAGAGAACCAGACATGCCATGAATCGGATTGGGTAAAGAAATAACACAGGACGAATTTTGCACAGGTTCAGGTTGTGTTAACAACTTGTAAGGGAAAGAGTGCTCATTAAACATCACATTTCTAGCAATGTAGAATTTCTTTTGCCTTGGCAAATAACACCTATAACCTTTGTGATCGGGACTATATCCTATAAAAATACAACACTCTGACCGATAGCTGAATTTGTGTGTATTATATGGCCTAAGAAAAGGATAACATGCACAGCCAAAGACTTATAAAAAAGTATAATCAGGTGCCTTGTTGAACAGCCTTTGATATGGTGATAAACCACCTAGAATAGGTGTCGACATTCTATTGATAAGATAAATGGCACAACAAGCTGCTTCATCCCAAAACTCATAAGGAAGAGATGCATGATTTAATAAAGCCAATGTGGTTTCCACAATATGTCTATGTTTTCGTTCGGAAATCCCATTTTGGTTGTGAGTATATGGATAAGCCACTCTATGTATGATTCCACATTTTGAGAAAAAAGAAGAAAGAGAACGAAATTCTCCTCCCCAATCACTTTGAAAAAAATTAGTCTTCCTAGAGAAGAGATTTTCCACTTGATTCTTAAAATGCAAGAACACATGATATACATCACTTTTGGAACCTATAGGATATAGCCAACAATGTCGACTATAGTAATCCAGAAAAGTAACATAGTATCTATTCCCATTTACACTAAGATGAGGTGACGGCCCCCATACATCAGAGGCAATTATTTCTAGAGGATACTTGGAAACATAAGAAGATAAAGGAAAATGCTGTCTATGAACCTTGGCAAGGGCACAATGACTACAAAAGAAATTTCTATCAGAACTGAAATCATCACCCATAGTGTGAAGAACCTGTTGAACAATCCTTATGGCAGGATGTCCTAAACGTTTATGCCAAGTGCCCACAGTTGCTGTAAGAGACTGAAGTACCCCAAGTCTGGTAGGATCCAGACAATAAATGATAGAAATGTATGCCCTACAAGCCAATCATATATGATATGATTCGACATTTCTAGAAATATCTCATTCAGATTAATTAGGCAAATCTTCATTATAAGCTCTTATTAGAAGCGAATATCATAATGAAGTCCTTGATCAAATACAATGATGATTAAATCATGATGAGATCATGATAATGAGATTGATCATCTAGAGGTATTTGATCTAAATGTTCATAGTCATAGGATACTTGAGACGGGACATCAAGGATCCGGATAGACTAGTGTATGTGATGTCTTCTCATGTGATGAGAACGACCGATCTCATTGGTCATTAGTGTGGAGACACTTAGATACACATGCAGGTGCTCATTAGTTGAATGAGTTCACTGAACTGACCGAATTAGAAACCCTGAATGGTATCTTACCGAACTGTCTATCAGGGTCTTCTATCATCACGGTTGCATGGTTGGACCTTTGACCTGAGTCGCCAAAGATGCCTTGTTGGGTGGAACTTGTGCTTTGACCATTGACTTATGGATCACAATTTAGATGGTCCTATATAGCGATGGATCGGGTACAAGGAAAATCCGATGGAGGCAATTGAGCGGACAACAAGGGATCGTCCACTCTCGGTAAGTGAGAGTGAATGTCCTATGGGATAGTACTCTAAATCCCCTGGCCGGGGTAGATAGGATAATTGGAAAAGGAGTTTTCCAATTGATCCAATTCCGAGTACAGGATCCTATAGAGTCGGTACACTAAGGAGTTGACGGTCGATGCCGTACTCCTTTCCGACCGGGACATTGGATGGATGAGGGTTTATATCCATGTGGTAACTGATGATGGAAAGGCTCAATGGAGATGAGATTATCCCCATAGCCATTTGGGATCATGGGATGTGGCTTGTACCCTTCATGATCGGTAGGCCGATTAATCACGTTATCGGATAATGGATTTAATTAAATTAAATAGAATTGTTCTATTTTATTTAGGCCTCAACCAAATAGGCTATTGGGCCTAGTGGGTCACACACAAAAGGACTTATCCACAAGTTCAGGGGCAAGGGCGTAATTTATAGAGATTTTGGGTTTTTATGAAAAATTCCATAATTCTCTATAAATACTAATGGTTTCAGCCAAACCCCATCAAGCCAAGGGTGAAAACCACGTCCCAAGTCTCCTCCCTACCTCCTCCTCTCTCAAGAAGGTGTCCATGGTCGATGGAGCTCCGTTCGGGAAGAGTTCTCGAGGCCGGCGCGAAGGGAGAACCTGCTGTGGATGAAGTTCGTGTGGATACTGCTGGAGACCGGACACTTGAACGGTTTGTAGAGCTTGATAAGCTCATCTCCTTCCTCTCCATGGGATTATATGAATCCCTATCAGGTATATTCGAACCCGATTTGATCGGTTTTCGGTTTTCGTCGTTCGGTTCTGATTGAGACGGATTCTAATAGAACCCATAGAAATCGTCGCTTTCGCTGCACCAAATTTTAATGGACGATTTCTTACAGTGGTATCAGAGCCCGGTTCAAGTCTCGGTCGAATCCGACGTCGAATCGACATTATTTTATGTTATTTATGTGTTCCCGAATCTGTGCAAACGTCTGTTTTGACGAGGCCACCATATTCTGTGTATGACTCAGATAAAATATTGGTTGGCCTTGGTAGAATCTCGTGATATAGGTCTTTCCAACGCCGCAAACCGTTTGAAGTTTGGATCTCTGTAGTGTTCAGGAGAAGCCTCAAAAGTTGGTATTTCTGTCATGCCCGAACCGACACCCGGATTTGGGGATTTTGTGAAATCTCCGTCCACAGTAGAAATTGAGGCTTGTAAAAGGTTTGGGAGATGGTTAATATGATTACCTAGCCTTTACCTTTGATATCCAGCTTTGAACGACGGCGGAGGATGAGAATTTTTTGAGTTTTCCAACGAACTAGGGTTCTGCGGAATCTGGCGGCGCCGACTTGTTTCTTCCTGATTTCCCGTTGATATAGAATTTTTATCTGAAGGGATATATACATATTTGGAAACTTCATATGATGATGATTCTAAATTGTATTTTTGGAGAATATTTGGTTTCCTGGATAAGGAGTTATCCTCGTTGCAAAATAGAGATTTCTGCTACGGAATTTGGGTGACCGCCGCCTCTTATTCCTCATTTTCCGGACGATTGGGATTTTTCCTAGATATGAGGCCGACTTTTTTGGATTCCTTATTTGATAAGGATTCCAACGCATATTTTTTCGGATTTTTCGGAGTCCGGGATAAGGAGATAAATCCGATTCTATTGGAGAGATTTTCTCCCGGATGAACAGTGCCATACGCGCGGGAAGTCGATCGGCGCACGCGCCGGCGCACCGACGGTCGGCGCACACGCGCTTGAGGAGTGGCGCACGCCAGGGCGCACACAGGCGCTCGCCGGCGTGGCGCAGTGCACCGGAGCACGCGGTGCATTGCGCCGGACACTATATTTAATGATTTTAAATTGTTTAAAATCATAGAAAATTCCGAAAAATTGCCATAAAATTCCAGAAAAATTCTGAAAAATTCTATAATATTATTTAACATGTTTTAAAGTGTTTAATGACATGTTAGATGATGTTTAGTTCTATTTACATAGATTCACTCATGGTTAAACTTTAAAATTGTTTTAAAGGTTTAACTTAAATTATTAGTGTCTTAATTAATTCTGTAAAATGAGATTTTACAGAATATAAATTGGGACATTAATTTTTGACCTTGCACAGTATTGGGAATACATGAATGTTCTAAATAGTTTAGTTTTGTATGTTCATTTCATATAAATTGTTTATATGTTATTGTCATGTTATTTTCATGTTATTTATTTCATGAAAATTCGACATGCATGAAATTGAGAATTTAAAAATAAATTATATAATTTTATGCTGATATATATGATATATCTTATATAATTATCACGTATGCGCTCTATGTTCATGTGATGAATGTTAGTGTGTGTATGGAGGTGATCATGGACTTAATTGTACTTGGCTTGTGATTGCTTTTAATTGTGTTGGTTATGTTATTAAATGGGGCCTACGTGTGCCTCCTCTCTCTCTATACAATCTGATTGTTCATTCTACCTCCCTCCATTAATGTACTCCCCTTGGTTAAAACCAAGGTTTCTTATTGAGTTATGTACATTTGTGGGGTCTGCATACCCTTAAGCCGCTTGTATGAGTTAGAAGCTGGTTCGTGGAAGGTTGGAGAGCGGGACCACTTGGAGAAGCACCCTTCTGAAGTGGGAGCATACCAACTAAAGCATTTGAAGCAAGGATTTGCACCTATAGGGGTGCCTTAGGTGCATGCTTAGGGTTAAGTCCATGATCACCTGATTTTATGCATATTTGATATGTGGATGTGTGCTACAGGTTATACCTTAGATATATGATATTCCAAAGGTATTATATATACTTAGCACATATTATTGATGAGACTAAAATAAAATCCCTCCTTGTCATAATTAGGTTGATAAACGTGTGACATTAAGAATGACTCACGTAGCCTTCCGTTGTTATGGTCTTGATGAGCCAATCTTAGATTGGATGGGTTTGTTGTGCTACCACAAGACTCATTCAGCAAGGGATTGGTGATCATGGCTAAGGCATTTGCCGAACCTTGGGGTGGACCATTTGCATGGCTTTGTTGTGCTACCACAAGGGCTGTGTGAAGAATCCATTCTCATAACGTAACAAGCGGGTTTGACCTAACTAGAGTATATGGCTTGTTGTGCTACCACAAGGTCATAACTCTAGAGGCTAAATGAGTAAGAGATGCAAGAGTTGCAACTGGCAATAGTTGCCTACCTATTAAGTATGGGGTGATTTGTTGTGCTACCACAAGGTCATCACCATAAAGTTAATAGGGTCTTAGTCCCCACTAGGATTTCATCGTGATATCCCGTCTTTGCATAATGAGGGTTATGCAAATTCGTCGAAAATTAGTGGGAGCATAAATTAGGATCAAAGACCATATCTTAATTTCATGAATATCTGCAATGTTATATTGATAAAATTATATCTCAGTTGTAGAATACGATAATAAACCACCATTAGTATGGCATATTAGATGCCATATAGCTTAATGGCTCACACTTCTTAGATCGGTTTAGAACTAAGAGAATTGTTCTCATAGTTTACCAATTAACTACTCTACTTGAGAAGTATGTGTCTCCTAAATTATCTAGTGATATGAAAGAAAGATAAGATCTTATCTCATAGACAAGATGCATTGTTTGCCTTAAACTAGATGTTAGTCTCTATGAGACATAATTATAGAGACAACATGGATAGATGGATATGAGATCCATCATGGCTCATATTGATGAGTTAACTAAAGGGCAACTTAGAACAACAATACATCTTAATTACTTCTTGTTGGTGAGACCAATAGTAAGAAGTAAAATCATTAGATAAAAATAGGAGAGAGTTAATAGTAAAAGAAGGTGGTCAAGATAATAAAGCCGTAATAAGACATGATTCTTACACCGTCATGATGATGATAAGTGGAAGAGAAAGTACAAAGTGTTTTGTATATAATGCAAAGGTAGAGCTTGAGAAGCTTCATGTATCCAAGTCATTGGCACTTACTTGTTTTAAATATACACTTAATAGTATTAGATACTATATGTGTATATCATAATATTAGATACTATGGATGCATCTAATGGTATGACATACCAGATATGCATCTTATATCTACAAGGAGTTGTAGATGATGACAAGTAAATGAAGGCTTAATAAAGAAGATATTGACCTATATATGAAATGGTGCAAAAGTTGCATCATTATTAGTGGGAGGTGCAATTCTTTAATAGCCTTATGGAGATGTCTTAATAATTAATATTGCTATTATATCCTTCTACAAGGACTTTATATGATTTCCTACTTGAATAAATGTTGATTTATTCTAAGCTATGGAAATGATAGATGTTCTAATAGATTGAATGGCAAAGTGTTTGCCAGTGGGAGCTTAATGAATTGTTTAATCATATTTGATATGTTAGCTCTCTTGTTATGTGTGAATATTCCTTTTAAGAGGAAATGGGTTGATTTAGATCAATCTACACTTTAGCTTTATATAGACATGGAGAATGGGTTAATGAGTTATTAGAACTCATGCATTTAGATGTATGTTAGCCCATATCTAGTAAGGCTAAAGAGGAATATTTCTACTTCATTATTTCAAAGATGATGTCTCTGGGTTTGGAAACATGTACTTTATGAAGTACAAATCTAAGACCTTTGAGAAATTATTTGAGATTAAGAATGAAGTAGAGATACTAATGGAAAGAGTATTAGAACTCTTTGATGAGATCAAGGAGGGGAATACTTAAGTACATAATTTACATATAATAGAAGGATAATAGAATCTAATGGACATCTTTACACATTTTAGCTTAATTGAGTAGCTAAAATGAGAAGTCATATTATGTAAGACATAATATGAACAATGACAAGCTTTGCAAATTTCCTCTTTGTCTATTTTTGGTTAAGTACTCGTTATAACCACTTGTTCTTAATAGGTACCTTCTAAGTCTATTCTGATTATTCCATATAGGATATGGAAAAGGGGTTAAAACTTGACCTTAAGCAAGTTAAGGTTTCGGAATGTCCGACCTGGTGAAGAAGTATAACTCTAACAAGTTGGAATATAAGACTATGAAGTGTTGCTTGTGGAATATCCTAAGGAAACTTTTGGATATTAAATATACGACCCTTATGTATAAGGGTATGTGTTGCTCACCACTATATTTCTAAAGGAAAAGTTCCTTCTTAAGAAAGATAGTGGGAGCAAGGTATATATGGAAGATGTTCCAATCCCACAACCCAATAACACTTCTATTAAGGTGCTAGTTAATAATTACACAAGGACAAATCATAGGTCTTTACTTGTGTCCATTCTACTTAAGAGATATGTGAGACATATCTCTGATAGATGAAATGAGGCATAAGATAATAAGGATATTGATCCTAGGATCTATATAGAACCAATATGAGATATTGATTCATTAATGGGAAGAGACAATAAAATCCGATATAAACTTTATCTATTCTAATCAAGTTTAGAACTTGATAGATCCACCTAAGGATATAGTATCCATAAGGAATAAATGGATCACTAAAGAATAGATTGGAGTGGATTAGAAGGTAGATACCTTCAAAGGTGAGAATAGTTGAAAAGGATATCATTAAAGTCAAATGGTTGACTATGATGAGATCTTTTACCTATTCCATGGATTAATCCATTCGGATTTTGATTGTTACACTCTATGATTATGTGATAAGCTAATTGGATGTTAAGATAGTGTTCCTCTAAAGTATTTTGAGGAATAGGTGTATATGATACAACTATAGGGAATTAAATCCCAATAACATCCAAGAAGAGTGTGTATTAAGTTCATTTATGGACTAAAGTAAAATTTCCCATAGATCATATATAAGGTTTAATGAGATTAAATCTTATGACTTCGTTAAGAACGAAGAGGAGCCTTGTGTATTCAACAAGATAAGTGGGAGTGCTGTTACTTTCTTGACATTTTATGTTGATGACATACTACTCATTGAGAATGAAGTAGGTGTGTTATCATAAGTGAACCTAGCTATCAAATTGATTCTCCAAACACAATTTGGGTTTTAAGATCTATGAAGATAGATCTAAAATCAATGCCCAGTTAATGTACGTAGTCACCATAGTCAAAGGGTTTGACATGATAAACTCCATGATAGGTTTCTTACCTATGTGGTGTGGAGTTGATCTCTGTAAAGTGTTGTCTTTGTAGACTTCTTGACAGATAAATAGATCACATAAATAGAGCCCTTATGCCTTTGTCATAGGGTCTATTATTTATATGATGCTACGTAGATGATGTGATTAATGCTCTAAGTGTTATGAGCATTCATCAAGAAGATCCAGGTGAGAGTCACTGGGTAGTTTAGAGATATATCATTTGGTACTTGAGAAGCACTAAGAATGTATCTCTATACACTGGAGGATAAGACTTGAAGTCATGTAGTTTTACAAACACAAGCTTCTAATCAAATAAGTTTGATATTAAGTCAGAATTATGGTGGTGCAGTGAGTTGAAAGAGTTCTATGTGATAGAACACTGTAAGTTCTAAAACATATGTAAACAAGTTTACATAGTGGTTGCACACTACTTGAGAAGTAGTCTAGATGAAGTTTTTCATCTACATATTTGATATAAGATTGTCTCAATTTTCTCTGAAAGTGTATCATTGTTTTGAGAAAACAATGGAGTAGAGCCGACGTCTCATCAGAAGTTTAGAACTTCTGTGGCGATACCATACAATCAGAGAGATTGCAACTTATAGAGATATAATTAAAGATAAAGTATCTACCGTTAATAACATTGCAGATCCACTAACTGAAGCAGTTACTCAAAGAGTGTTTGAGCTTCACCTTGAGCTGATACAGATCAGTCAGATGGTGATTGGCTTTAGCGCAAGTGGGAGATTGATAGAAATGTATGCCCTACAAGCCAATCATATATGATATGATTCGACATTTCTAGAAATATCTCATTCAGATTAATTAGGCAAATCTTCATTATAAGCTCTTATTAGAAGCGAATATCATAATGAAGTCCTTGATCAAATACAATGATGATTAAATCATGATGAGATCATGATAATGAGATTGATCATCTAGAGGTATTTGATCTAAATGTTCATAGTCATAGGATACTTGAGACGGGACATCAAGGATCCGGATAGACTAGTGTATGTGATGTCTTCTCATGTGATGAGAACGACCGATCTCATTGGTCATTAGTGTGGAGACACTTAGATACACATGCACGTGCCCATTAGTTGAATGAGTTCACCGAATCGACCGAATTAGAAACCCCGAATGGTATCTTACCGAACCTGTCTATCGTGGTCTTCTATCATCACGGTTGCATGGTTGGACCTTTGACCTGAGTCGCCAAAGATGCCTTGTTGGGTGGAACTTGTGCTTTGACCATTGACTTATGGATCACAATTTAGATGGTCCTATATAGCGATGGATCGGGTACAAGGAAAATCCGATGGAGGCAATTGAGCGGACAACAAGGGATCGTCCACTCTCCGTAAGTGAGAGTGAATGTCCTATGGGATAGTACTCTAAATCCCTGGCCAGGGTAGATAGGATAATTGGAAAAGGAGTTTTCCAATTGATCTAATTCCGAGTACAGGATCCTATAGAGTCGGTACACTAAGGAGTTGACAGTCGATGCCGTACTCCTTTCCGACCGGGACATTGGATGGATGAGGGTTTATATCCATGTGGTAACTGATGATGGAAAGGCTCAATGGAGATGAGATTATCCCCATAGCCATTTGGGATCATGGGATGTGGCTTGTACCCTTCATGATCGGTAGGCCGATTAATCTGTTATCGGATAATGGATTTAATTAAATTAAATAAAATTGTTCTATTTTATTTAGGCCTCAACCAAATAGGCTATTGGGCCTAGTGGGTCACACACAAAAGGACTTATCCACAAGTTCAGGGGCAAGGGCGTAATTTACAGAGATTTTGAGTTTTTATGAAAAATTCCATAATTCTCTATAAATACTAATGGTTTCAGCCAAACCCCATCAAGCCAAGGGTGAAAACCACGTCCCAAGTCTCCTCCCCACCTCCTCCTCTCTCAAGAAGGTGTCCATGGTCGATGGAGCTCCGTTCGGGAAGAGTTCTCGAGGCCGGCGCGAAGGGAGAACCTGCTGTGGATGAAGTTCGTGTGGATACTGCTGGAGACCGGACACTTGAACGGTTTGTAGAGCTTGAGAAGCTCATCTCCTTCCTCTCCATGGGATTATATGAATCCCTATCAGGTATATTCGAACCCGATTTGATCGGTTTTCGGTTTTCGTCGTTCGGTTCTGATTGAGACGGATTCTAATAGAACCCATAGAAATCGTCGCTTTCGCTGCACCAAATTTTAATGGACGAGACCATCAATATTGCTGCCGCGAGCTAGAGACTTCTGTGTTTGAATGTCCTTGATAATACAATAATCCGGAAAAAATTCAAGGAAGACACCATTATCTTTGCAGAATTGAGAAACAGACAGCAAATTTTTCTCAAGGGATGGAACACGTAATATGTTGTTGAGATGAAAAGAAAGAAGACCCGAATTGCCAATATGAGATATGTTCAGTGCATCTCCACTTCCAATCTTAACAGAATCCTGACCATTGTAAGGCATAGGGGTGCCAAGTAAACCAAGATTTGGTGTCATATGATTATTAGCACCTGAATCCGGGTACCACTTATTGTCAAATTTATACTCCGAAAAACTAGAATCAGTAGGATAGAAGTTGGAATTAGCCGAAGCCACATTTGCAGAAAATAAAGACTGAGAATCCATCGGATGACTAAACTGAGTATTAGAAGTGCTATCATAATTTCTGAAATTGACATCATAACGCTTCCAACATTGGAGAGCAACGTGACCTCTTTTATCACAAAGTTGACAGAATGAAACAGAATTCTGATTGTTGTAACTTTGATTAAAATTCTGATTATTTCCATGAGTAACATTCTGAGGATAACCTTGTGAATTCTGAGCAGAACCTTGAGAATAATTCTGATTATTTGAATAATTTCCTCTTCCAGTATTATTGTAATTACCACGATTGTAATTTCTTCCACCTGAAAATCTGCCACGACTCCTTCCTCTACCACGGCCAGGATTAGTATTAAAATTTTGTTGTTGATTGTTAAAGCTAGTCCGTGCTAAATTAGCACTAAGCTCAGCAACAGACTGTAAGTGCTTTTGTAAATGTAACTCATGAGTAAGAAGCAGTCCTTGTAAATCGTCAATGGACAAATCAACAACATCAAGCCTAGTATTAATAGCAGTCACAAATGACTCAAACTCTGGTCCAAGACCATCTAAAATATGAAGAATCAGATCTGAAGACGAAATAGAATCAGAAACCATAGCAAGTGAGTTAGCTAGAGATTTCATTTTCTGCAAATACTCCGTAACTTTCATAGATCCTTTCTTAGTGTGTTGAAGTTGAGACTTCAACTGTAAAATCCTTGCACGAGATGCAGATGAATATGTCTTGGTAATCGCAGACCAAATGCTAGCATAAGAATCATGTCCAACAACAAGAGGGAGGACCGATTCACTCACAGAAGAAATTAGCACGGTAGTGACTAAACTATCAAACTGTTTCCAGGTTTTATAATCTAGATTTGGAATCATTCTTGTGGAATCGGTTGAATCAGAAATATGCATAGCAGGACACTGAATAGAACCATCAACTAATCCAACAAGATCATACGTATTAAGAAATGGAAGAATATGTGCACGCTAGACCAGAAAATTCTCTCCAGTGAGTTTAACCGAAACACAATGAGATATGTTCAGGACAGAATGGAACAGAGATGTAGAAGATCTAGCAAACGGAAGTTGCGAAACAAATGAAGTAGCAGAGGAACTGTCTGACGAATCTCCCATAGTAGAGGAACAAGCAGAAAAAACAAACAGGTATAGGATAGAACCTCGCTCTGATACCAAATTAGAACACCAGAACTGGAACTTGATTCCTCTGCTTCAGAACAACTTCAATTCCACCTGCAATGGAGAAGAACAGCCAGAGCACAGAACGAAGAAGTTGTGGATTGAGAAAATAGGAGAGAGCGGGAAAAAGCCTCAATTGAGGTTCTCGCTACTACTCCAACAATATATATATAAATCTGAATATGACAGGTGTACAACCAGACAAAATTGCTCCACGTGTACAACCTGAAAATCCAGATCATCCTGGATTAATTTCCTGTATCCTAACAGGGCGGAAGAGAGAGCGCGGCGGGGGAGGGGCGAGACGGCGGTGTGCCATCGGCGTGGAGGCGACGCCCGCATGAGCGGGCTTGCGCGGCACGAAACAGGGGGGACGGGGACGTCGGCCCACGGCGACGGTGATCGCGGCGACGGCGGGAAGGAGAGAGGAAGGCGGCCGTGACGGCGGCTCATGCGGCGGAGGGAGGCGACGAGCGGGGAGCGGGCGGGAGAGCATGGCGACGGTGGGGGCGGGGGGGGGGGGGAAGAAGAAATCGGGCGATGGAGGCGACGAAGGGGAGGCGGTGGAGGGAAGGTTCGAGAGCGGGGGAGAAGAATCGGAGACGGAGGAGGCGGTGGCGAGAGGCGGTGGTGAGGTGAGAGGGAGAGAGAGGCGGTGGAGAAGGGTGGGGTACGTGGCGAGAAAAGATTTTTTTTAAAATACCGGATATTACAATATTAATTAATAAGTGAATCATATATATTTTTTGCAATAGGGGAATAGCGTATGCGTTCGGCGACATAAAATAAACATGCAATAGATACAAAAGAAGACAACATAACAATATTATACGTGTATTCCGACTTGAGTTTGGGTTTAGTGATATCATGCTCAAATTCTGATCCCCATGGATCTGACTAAACCTAGATACAATAATATTATCAATGATAATATAGCTTAAGCCCAAACGGAAGTGTATCAACTATCCTTAAGAAACACCATGACAGACCTCTCATTGATTCTTCTTCCCAAAAAAGAAACTACACTTGTATTCCAACAACCTCTCATAGGTCCAGCATATCCTATTTAAAGAAAGATGGTATCAACACCAAACTTAGTTCAAATAATAAAAATGAATATTTAATGAAAAATCTATAATCGGTAGGATCTAGCAACCAACAACTATTATTAATATGTTAAAATCAAGGACAATGAAATGACTGTGTGGGAAATCCCGGTGGCTAAAATACATATTAACTGAAAATTTGAAGGTGGATCATGTATCAACAAGATTTAAACTCGATCTTCACCTAATCTTTCATTTATGGCACCAGGGGCCTCCATGATCATAGCCAAACAACCTTGAATTCAATCACCAAGCACCTGGACCAAGGGAATTTGAATGAGAAACAGAGATCATAAAACATAGGCAATATTGTCACTTTGTTTTTTTGTTTACATAAATTACATTTTGCTTCAAGAGAGAATAACATGAAGTAGAAGCTACCATCTTATCAACTGGCATATTGCCTCCCATTTACATCATTGACCTCTTCATAATCAAGCCTTCATACAAAAATAGACATGGCAAGTACTTGAGAGTGGAAAGCGTGGGCTGCAGGTGATGTCACTGCTTTTTCGCCAGTGTTTTCTTAGACCTTTCAAGATTTTCCAGAATCACATCATGTTCATCATAGCATTAGCCAAGACGGAAGAAACAACAAAAACTAGGATATAAGTCAGAGTCTATTTCCTTTCAAGTCTCCAACAACTCTAGGAAGAGCAAGGAAATGGAGATAGAGAGAGGAATATGGGTGCAATTACCTGTGTGCATTCCAGCAAAGGCCTTGGTTGAGCAGCTGTTCGACGATAAAATTTTGTGTTCATCAACATCAGAGAATGATGAAGAAGAGAGAGAATAGGGTAAAGTTGCCTACTGAGCACCACCTCCTTGTCCAGCTTCGTCGTGTCGACGGCATCTAAAATGTTAATAGCATTTTAAAGAGATAAAGAGGTTTATTCAAACTTTGGTTAGTGATTTTATCAAACAATAACGTCTCGATAGAATTAGAAATTAGAAGATGATTAAACTAAATCGTACATGACCGAACTATTGATGAAGATATATAATCTCGGTGGCTGAAAACTTTTGAATATACTTCGCCCTTTGAGAAAGATCCTAGTGAATCAGAGATAAAAGTTAGATGATGGGGAGTTTATCTCTTGTTTTCTCGTGAGAACAATTAATAATAGAAGCGAGTGACTAGCGGGCAACAAACACAAAACAGAAGCAAATTATAATCTTCAAGAGCACTGTGTTTTGAAAATGTTTAATAGTCCTCTGTCTGAACTATGTATTGAAAGAGAAATTGGGTAAAAGATATTAAAAATAAAATATAAATTTTGATTGCAAAATTGACTAGCTCATACCACACTAAATCATAAATGAGATATAAAACACAGCAACCAAGCTATGCTCAGTAGAATATTAGACAGCGCAGTATTATTCTGCACTGGGGGAACCGCCCACAACGAGACAGACGCCAAGATCGAACACGGGATCAGACACCCCATAGGGCACAGATGTCCCACTTCGCCACAAGGTGGGGAATCAATATTTGACATTCTATCTGGCCAATATGAACTAAAAAGATTGATGGATATTCATAATTTGGTGTAAAATAAGAATGTAGAACTTTTGTTTGAAACTTAAGAGTAGAGAAGCTGATGATCCAATATCCACTCAAAAAATGCCAATCTAGTAAAAAAAGACATGCCCATTAAACAATAACTTAAAACATTTGCCAGTTAGAATACAAGTAAAAGAACTATTTCATAAAAAATCATCATAAAATCTTTAGTAGCAGAAAGGATACTCGCTTGACATATATATATACATGGAAATGATAATTGTAGAACTAAAAAATACATGATATTGAATTTCACCTGAAAATATACATATTCATGCAACTATTTTTGAGCAGCAAGACGAGACAACGAGGAATGAAGAAAGTATTGTTGTACCTCTTCGTCAATTGCTCTAGCATAAAAAACAAGAACATTTATATGAAATATAAGTATACCTACTCTGTAACAAATTTTAGCATTTTTTATTTTTTATACCAACAATGATATCATAGGAAAATTTAGTACGCATAGATAATGTATTCCTAACATAAAGAATGTATAGGTAAATTCGGTAAAAGTCAGATTTCTTGTAGTACTGACGCAAAGAAGCTATCTCACAAAAAAATGTAAGGATTAATGCGGTCCAATAAGTGTGTCCCCACATCCACTACTGATCAAGTTACACAAACCAATATATGGTAAAGTAATGTTGAGTCAATAACATATAGAAGAGAACAACATGAAGTACACATTATTATCTATTTTAGAGCATCAAATTACACACGCTTTACAGTGATGATGGACTTGATAATATGAACAAATGCAGTGTGGTACCCTATCTTACTTATGAATAAGAAGCTCTGCTTCCCTCTAAGAAAATGATCTCCATGAAACTAGCTAGTGTTGATCACATTTTTAACTTACAAGCTCTCTAGTTCAAGAATCAAAGGGCATCTTCCATTAGTGTGAAAGAAATTAAATTGATAAATGCATTTCATTAGGGATTACCAGAATCGTTTTGATGACAAATTAATTAAGCCAAAAGTAAATTAGTTCATTCATTAGCGAAAACCTTGCAATCAGAAGTGGGATCTAGACCCTGGATTAATTGGAGGTTATTTTGACTTTAATTGTTTACACAAATAAATAATATACTCTGCCCTTCCTCTGTATGATCTCCTTTAATTTCGATAGATTCGTCAGAGAACTCAGGTACTGCAAAACCAAATGAGATATATAATTAAAGAAGAAAATGGAATCAGATATCAACAATATATATATTCTAATACAATTAATTGACAGACACTTCAATATGTAGTCGAAGATGAGAAGGGGCTGAAATTCACATCCGGAGGAGCATTGGAAAATAATATCAGATCACATATATATATATATACACACACACACACCTGCTAAGAAAGTGGAGTTCTTTGTATTGGCCCCAACATTTCAAAGAAAATTATATACAAATTTGTCACT
This sequence comes from Cryptocoryne crispatula var. balansae, assembly GCA_036172225.1. Classification (NCBI taxonomy): domain Eukaryota; kingdom Viridiplantae; phylum Streptophyta; class Magnoliopsida; order Alismatales; family Araceae; genus Cryptocoryne; species Cryptocoryne crispatula. The sequence continues at coordinate 16,498,365 of CM069921.1, forward strand.
TTAGTACAATTGAAAATATAAATTCACGAGAATATCATCTTTATCATGTCATATGACTTTAGTTGTACGTATAACACATGATAAGAAAATGTTTGATCCATTGGAAGGCATTCAGATAAAATAAAACAAAATAAAAGTGACATATTAGATGCGGTATAGTTTTTAAAAAGAAGATACTCTAAAACTTCAATTTAAAATAAGAAGCTACTTTTGTAAAATCAATATCCTAATGTTATAAAGATTCGTTTCATAAAAAATAGTTATTTTTATCATTTTTATGCCAAAACCAATCGTATTTGTCATAATATTATTTTTAAAGTAATTAAAAGTCAAATAAAAGAGAAGTAAAGACCAAACACAACAAAATAAAAATAACATGGAAAATGACATGCACCAAAATTTTTGGATGCCAAAATCCAAGTTTCAAATTGGTCAATCGAAATGTATTAGGTAAGTTTTACATGTAATCAAATGATGATCTGAATCCATTTTCCAGAAAATATGATAGAGATGCAACTATTTTTATAGGAAACCAATTAATACACCTTATTTATGTACATATAAAAAGAAGAATGATAAAATAGGGACCCTAAAAAAAATAGTATGGACAAGCAGAAAGTTGTTTACCTTAATCAGCAAAGGTCTCAATTGCTCTTCAATTTCATCTTTCCTGTTGGTTCTTGAGCCACTAACATTTCCCTGAAATAGCACTGGCCCAAAAAAAAGTCAGAAAACCCTCCTAGTTTTCAGAGTGCTCTTGGTATTATTTGTTCCTTCTATATTGATATCCTATAAGAAAAATGATACATGATTATATCAAATATTAATTAATAAAAAAATAATATATAAATTTTCAATAGGGGGATAGCTTATGCATCGGGCAACAAGAAATAAACATGCATTAGATACCAAAGAGGACAACATAATAATATTGTACATGTATTCCAATTTAATTTTGAGTTAAGTGATATCATGCTCAAATGTTGATCCTCATGGATCAAACTAAACCTAGATACAATTATATTACCAATGATAATATAGCTTGAACCTGAATAGAAATGTATAGGACCGCATTTCTGGTCCCTCGACGCGTACCGCTGTACCACTTGGTCTGCAAGCTCTCGGCGGTGTAGACGCCGGAGAAGGACTCCTCGAACGCGCTGTCGTCCGTCCCCGTCAGGCCGTCCTCGTAGAAGTTGTCGCCCGTGGAGACGATGAAGTCGACGGTGAGCCGATCTCCGATCTTCCCCATCTGCAGCACCCAGGTACAGTGGGAAAGTAAGATCGATACCAAAGGAAGAGTAAATAAGGCACAAAGCCATAGATAAGCGAGAAGCAGAGATGGGACGGCCGTGCTTTGCCCCCTCGATGAGACCGGCGGCGGAAGCCCTCGCTTGCTAGATCTGGGGGCGAGAGAGGGAGGGGGGAAGACCTGCGCAGCGACGAGGGATTGGTTGTAGAGGCCTCTGCGCCCCCAGTCGCCGACGACGAGGAGGTTGAGCGTCCCGTCGGCGCCGGCGGGGTGCTCCAGCCTGGGGAGCTCGGCGAGGGAGGGGAGGAAGCAGAGGCCGAAGGCCGCCACCGCGACGGCGAGGACAACCCCGGGCGCCATGCCCGCGGGCCGAGCCGGGAACCAGGTAACCAAATGGGAGCCCGGGGATGATGGACGCGGCGGCGGAGGCGGCTCGGGAGGAGGTCGGAAAGCTCTCGACGACGCCGGAGCTGGAAAGGGACGGCGGCGGCGGCGGCGCGGGGACCACCAGTGGGTATGAGAGACGTCTACCTAAGCAAAGATTGGAGGTGCGCAGCACCAGTGTCTCCAACGCTGCCAGGAAGAAGCACAGAAATGGAGATAGAGGGAGAGGGCATTCCCGCAAAGGCACTCATTGCGCAACTATTCGACGACGAAATCTTACTTGTGTGCATCGAACGTTGGAGAATGAGTTGAATTCTCTGAAGAAGAAGACCCTGGAGAGCTGCGGAGCTCTCTGGATCTGAGGAGCCACGCGGAGGAGCACAGACGCAAACAGAATGAAGCAGAGGCGGGAATTGGGCGTGGAATGAGCACTGTGGCTCGCCTACCTTTTTATTTATACTGTGTACCCAAAATGGGTAAAAGTGTACATTGCAAAAAATACATGTATGTGCAGATTATAAGAATGAAAGAATACAACTGTGCCTATACGTGACAACTTATATGTTACAAATGTATTGAATTCAACACTCCCCCTCAAGTTGAACTTCGGATCAACTTGAAAGCGTGTGTATGAAAAATGTCTTTTGGCAAAATTTTGGTGAAGATATCTGCCAATTGCTCAGCGGACCTGGTGTGGATTAACTCAATCAACCCCAATTGGACTTTCTCTCTTATAAAATGGCAATCAATCTCTATATGCTTGGTCCTCTCATGGAAGACCGGATTTTGTGCAATGTGAATGGCAGCCTTGTTATCACACATTAACTCAATCTTTCCAATGCTTTGTCCGGTATCTTCAAATAGAAATTTAAGCCATTGCACTTCCGCTGTCCCGGATGCCATGGCTCTATATTCGGATTCTGCGGAGGATCTGGATATGGTGTTTTGCTTCTTTGTCTTCCAGGCTATAGGATGATCACCAATTAAAACCACATATCCGGTAGTAGATTTTCTTGTGGTTGGACATGATGCCCAATCAGCATCAGTGTAAACTCTCACCTTGGGATTGGTCCGGGAACTGTAAAACAGACCTGCATTTTTGCTTCCTCTAATGTATTTCACAACATGAAAAGCTGCGGCAAGATGTCTTCCATTTGGCTTACTCATGAATTGAGTAAGAAGATTAACTGCATATTGGATGTCCGGTCGAGTGACAGTGAGATACATGAGCCTACCTACCAGCCTTCTATAGATCCCTGGTTCTGTAAGATCTATGTCTGGCTCAAACAAATCATTTTTCTGCTCAATCGGTATTCCAACAGTCTTGGCTTCATACAGACCTGTGTCCATGATAATATCTGAAGCATATCTGTTTTGATTAAGGAAAATGCCTTCTGCAGTCCTTTGAATTTCTATTCCGAGAAAATATTTTGGTTTCCCAAGATTTTTCATATGGAAAGTCTTGGACAGTTCAGCTCTTAACAGTTCAATGAGGCTTTCATCATTCCCGGCTATAAGGAGATCATCGACATATATAAGAATAGTGACAATCAACTCACCTTGTCTTTTGACAAATAATGTATAATCTGCCTTCGACTGCTCAAATCCCAGATCCTTTAAAGATGAGGTGAGCTTCTCAAACCAGTTTCGAGAGGCTTGCTTCAGACCATAAATAGATTTCATCAATTTGCAGACATAATTCTGACCTTGTTGAGGATGTCCAGGAGGTAAGTCCATATACACTTCTTCACTTAGGCTTCCATGGAGGAATGCATTATTGACGTCAAGTTGTAATAGGCTCCAATTATGTATGGAAGCCATAGAAAAAATAAATCTGATTGTGGTCATTTTTGCTACCGGAGCAAAAGTATCATGATAATCTAATCCCTCTATTTGAGTATATCCCTTTGCAACAAGCCTAGCTTTATGTCTGGCTATGGACCCATCTGAGTTGTATTTTATTTTATACACCCATTTACATCCAACTGTTTTCTTTCCTATTGGTGGTGCTGTGAGACTCCATGTCTTATTTTTTTCCAAAGCTTCTAACTCAAGCTCCATGGCCTTTACCCAAACCTCCTGATTACTGGCTTCATGATATGATACAGGCTCAGTACCTTGCAGAATTATTTCATTGTTTTTGTCGGTGGTGGCTGTGAACCCGGTGACATAGTCACTAAGATATTTGGGGGGTCTTCTTGTCCTCTGGTTAAGATTTCTGTCAATCAGGGTGTGTTCTGTTTCAGGTGTTGATTCCAGCCCATCTTCTAGCTCGGTGTTATCAGAAAAATTGGGTGTATGTATGACAGAATCATCATGTTGTGTGACTACTTCAGTCGGGCCTTGTTGAGTGTCATTGTAAATAAAGTCCTCTTTCTCATTTCCCTCGGCAACAGGTGCTGGAACAGGAGGTGATGATGTATTTTCCTTTGAATAGTTATAGGGAAAAATTCTCTCATGGAAGATAACATCCCGGCTAGTGAACACATTCTTTGTCTCAATGTCCATGAGAATGTATGCCTTTTGATAAGGCGGATAACCAAGAAAAATGCAAGGCCTAGCTCTTGGATCAAATTTGTCAAAGTGTAAATGTGAAGTAGATGAAAAAACAAGACAGCCGAAGCTCTTGAGAATGCTATAATCAGGTGGTTTGTGAAATAGTAGTTCATAAGGTGTCTTTCCTTGAAGCCTCTTTGAAGGATGTCTATTTATAATGTATGCTGCCGTCAATACACAGAAATTCCAGAAAATTTTGGGTAATCTCCCTTGGAATCTAATGGCTCTTGCCACATCTAGAATGTGCCTATGTTTTCTCTCCACTATGCCATTTTGCCGAGAAGTGTATACACAGTACGCTCATGAATTATACCATTAATACTTAAGAAAGAGCTGAGGTTATTATTAAGAAATTCGACCCATTGTCAGTCCTAATCCTCTTAACATTTGAATCAAATTGTTTTTGAACATGTAAGATGAATTCCTTGATAATTTCCGGAACTTGATGCTTGAATCTCAACATAAAAACCCAAACAAAACGTGTGTGATCATCAACTATAGTAAGGAAATACTTTGAACCAGTTTTTGATTCAACATTAAAAGGACCCCATACATCACATGCCAAAAGATCAAAAGGTTTCTTACTCACATTTAAACTATCCTTGAAAGGAAGACGAGTCTGTTTTGCCTTAGGACATATAAGGCATTGAACTGAATTAGGTTTCATACCTATAAGTGTAGATAACATGTCTAGCTTTTTGTTTGAAATGTGACCCAAGCGTTGATGCCAGATTCTGGTATCAATGATCTCACTGGATAGACAGGTTGGTGAAGAGACCTCTTCTGCAAAATAGTATAAGCCTCCGGCTTCAAGGCCCCGACCAATCAACCCTTTGGTGGTTAAGTCCTGTATCATGCAAAATGATGGATAAAATGTGACTGAACATTGTGCTTCCTTAGTCAATCTGCTCACGGACAAAAGATTATGCTTAAATGAAGGAGCATGGAAAACTGTGGGCAATTTAATCTTGTCACTCAATTGTCTAGAACCTGAATTATAGATCTGTGTAGATGTACCATCAGGTAGCTGAATCTGAGAACCTAAGTTGTTGACATTCGGACTTGGACTTGTGGAGGAAGTGGATCCATCTCCATTGACAAGACTCGTCACATGTGCAGTAGCACCCGAATCAAGTATCCAAAGATTAGATAGTCTATTTCTGCCTTGAATGGAATTGTTAATCACAGTGGCATTATTACCAGATTCAAGGAGCCTAATCAAGTTTGCATACTGCTCATCTGTCAAATTGGCCTGAAATGACTTCTGGCCTTGTGGTTTCTTAAAACTTTGAGGATAACCGTGAAGCTTATAACATTTTTCTTTTGGGTGGCCAATGATTTGGCAATGGGAACATTTGATTCCATTGAACTTATAGCAAATCTCCTTGGTATGTCCTGACATGTTGCAATGTGAACACCAACCTTTTCTCTCCCCCTTCGTGATGTTTTTGGAATACATAGCTGAATGTTCCGAAATACTAACATTATGTATCATTCTTTGTGTTTCATCTTGTAAAATCAGAGAATAAGCCTTATTCACAGGTGGTAGAGGGTCCATGAGAAGAATCTGACTTCTCACCCCGGCATATACATCATCTAAGCCCATGAGAAACTGTATGAGACATCTCTTGTCATTATAGTTTCCTTGTATGCTCGGCTCAAGTTGAGTTAGTTCATCCCAAAAACCTTTCGCATTATTGAAATATTTCGCAAATGCATTCATTGCCTTGTTTGAGATTAGCAATAGATCGCTCCAAACTGTAGATCCGAGGACCATTAGCTGGGGAGTATCTTTGTTTTAAATCATTCCATATTCCATATGCGGTGTCAATGTATAAGACAGAATTCACTATGTCTCTGTGGATCGAATTCAAGATCCAAGAGATGACCATGTTATTGACCCTCTCCCAGGATTTGTAGAGAGGATCGCTAGCAATCGGTTTCAGAATATCTCCATTGACAAAATCATACTTATTCTTCGCGGATAAGGCAACGATCATGCCTCGTTGCCACGGGATGTAATTGTCTCCGATGAGGACGGTAGACACAAGTATGGATCCAGGACTATCTGAAGTACTTAAGTAGTAAGGGCTTACAGTTTCATTGAAGGGTAAATTGCCGTAAGCTCCGTTGTTGACGCCGGACACTGGCATTGCAGATATCGGCGACGAAATGCCTTCCAGACCTTCCATGAAGAATGGACAGAAGAAGGAGAAGAAGCGGAAGACCCGCTCTGATACCAAGTTGAATTCTCTGAAGAAGAAGACCCTGGAGAGCTGCGGAGCTCTCTGGATCTGAGGAGCCACGCGGAGGAGCACAGACGCAAACAGAATGAAGCAGAGGCGGGAATTGGGCGTGGAATGAGCACTGTGGCTCGCCTACCTTTTTATTTATACTGTGTACCCAAAATGGGTAAAAGTGTACATTGCAAAAAATACATGTATGTGCAGATTATAAGAATGAAAGAATACAACTGTGCCTATACGTGACAACTTATATGTTACAAATGTATTGAATTCAACAGAATGATCAAGAACAGAGAGGAATCTGGGCGCAGAGCACCACCTCATCTTCCGGTTCCGGCACGCGGGGACGGCAGCTCTGAATAGAAAAAAAAAGTTAGCTTCGACATCTAAGGCGCCGTTTGGTATCCGGATAAACTTAATAGGGACAGGGATAAATTAATTTTGTGGTTAATCTTATCATCATCCTGTTTAGTTTAACTTAAGATAAGTTTAGGGATAACTCTAACCTATGTTTGGTATGGAAATAGCTTGGGGATAAAATTGAGTTATCTCCAAAATTTTGAGGATAACCCATATTTATCTCCAAAATTTTATGGCACCAAACAGGTTCTAAGGTGTCATTTGGTATCGGGATAAAATTGATGAGGATAGGGATAAATTAATCCTCATGATTAACCCTATCCCCATTACGTTTGGTTTAATTTAGGATAAATTTAGGGATAATTTTATCTTATGTTTGGTACGTTACATTAAAGTTGAGGATAAACTAGTTCGATTGTCCAGCGAACACCCCCCCGGGCGTCGTCCCCGCCGGCGGACGGAGCTCCCTGTGCACGCCCCTTCGGACACCCCTCCGGACGAAGCTCCACCCCCCCCGGGTGCCGCCAGCCGACAGAGCTCCCAGTGCCGCTGCCTCCCTCAGCCCAGTGGCGGCGCTCCCGTCATCGCCCCCCCCCACCCGCCGTCCAGCCCCCTCCCACCAGTGGACAACGGACGGAGCTCCCCGTGCCCGCCCCTTCGGACACCCCTCCGGACGAAGCTCCGGCACCCCCCCACCGCGCCGTTTTGCGCCGACCGGCGCCGCACGCCTTCACCCCTCCCCGGTGCTCGCCCCTTCGGACACCCCTTCGGACGAAGCTCCAACGCCCCTCCCCCCTAGCGCCTCCTTCCGCGGCGTCATCCGCCTCCCCCGCCCGGCGCCTCCTCGCCGGGTTCCCCCGTCCCCCCCCCTCGCGTGCGCGCTCGCAGACATCGCCTCCCTATTCCACGCCGTCGCAGCCGCACCTCCCGTTGCCTGCTCAGCCGCTTCACCACCGGCCGCCGTGTTCCCCTGGTCGCCGCCTGCCAGACGGAGCTCCCAGCGCCCGCCCCTCCGGACGAAGGTCCAACCCCCCGCGGAGCCGTGCTCCCCCTGCCCCCCTCCCCGCCGAACAGAGCTCCCAGTGCCCGCCGCCCGCCCCTCCGGACGAAGCCCCAGCTCGGCGACGACAGCGACGCCGAAGAGGAAGAAAGAGAGGGAGACACGAATTAGATCGCCACCGCGGGCAGCTCGAGCGTCGTATGGATGAGTTATCCCTACACTTATTCCTGATTTTGAGGATAATCTGGATTAAGTTAATTCAGTTTAAACTAATTTTTAGGACCCGTTTGGCACCATAAAATTTGGGGATAAACCTGGTTTATCCCCTAAAATTTGGGGATAAACCAAGGTTATCCCCAAGTTATCCCCGTACCAAACATGCCCTAAGTGTACACCAAACAGGGGATTGGAGATAAACCAGGTCTATCTTAGGTTATCCCCATACCAAACAGGGCTTAAGAGATTCAGAGCATTTTAAAGAGATAATAGGTCAATTCAAACCTTGGCTAAAGTGATTTTATCAACGGTTAAAAACTTATTATTGATGAGGGATGTTCATTATTCAATTAAACTTAAAAATCAAATTAAATTAGTAATTTGGTTTGATTTGTTTTTATTTGAATTATCAGTGGTTTTGATTTGATTTTCAAGACACTTCAAATCAAAACAAATAGATAAATTAAGTAACCCGAATTAGATTAAATATTTAATTTAAGTTATATATGATATAATATTTATATTTTTTTCTTATAAAAATATATTTGCTTTAAAAGTTTTTAAGATAAAATTAATATAATATATATACACATATCTTAAAGTTTAATAGAAGATTATTTAAAATAAATAAAATAAAATTATATATTGACACATCTACTATACTTTAATAAAATATAAATTAAATTGAATCAAATCAAATTAAATCGAATTAATTTGATTCAGTTCAATCTAATATGGGAGATAATTTGGTTTTGGTTTGATTTGAGAAAAAATACTCAAAATCAAACCAAATCAAATCATGAACAATCAATAATGCAGGTGACTAGCGAAAAACAATTAAGAGAGATAATTTATAATCTTCAAGAGTACCACAGGATTTGAAAATCTTTAACATATAGCCGCCTCTGGTCTGAATGAAGATGAGTCTTTTTTTTAGAATAACAGAAAATACTATAAATAAACAGGAAGGTCTTTACAAAATGCTAACCAAACAGACTTAGGCAAATTCGAAGGATAACAGTCCTCCTTCGAACATTTCAAAGCCCATTTAGCCAGAGTGTGGGCTAGATAATTACAAGATCTATTGATATATGCAACCGATATATGCGAGTAATCATCCAAAAGCTTTATACAGTCTGAAATTTGGGAGTGAGCTCGCCAGAGAACATCACCCTTCCCGGAGATAGCATCAATGACTGCCTTGGCATCTCCTTCCACTTTAACTGGTCTTGATGAGGTTACTGCCCAATGGATAGCCTCCAGACGAGCTTTAGCTTCCAAAGATTCTGGACGTGTATCAGTTGAGAGACGCGAACGCCAGAAGACTATCTGGCCCGCTGTATCCCGAACTACAAAGCTATAGGCACCTGCATCATAAGAAGTAGCACAGTCAACATTAACTTTCAATTGGTGCATGTCTGGTGGAATCCAAGAAGAAGTTGTGGACTGTAGGAGACTCCGGAGTTTGAGCCCAACAGAATGCCATTGTATTCATGACTGCATGATAGATCTGATTAGGAGCCTCATGCTTCGACTGAAAAATGAATCGACATCGAGCTGTCCATAGATGCCAGAGAATTGATAGAGCAGTAACACCTATCTTTGCCATATGGCTGTCCTTGCCAATAGTCCAATCAAGCCATTGAGAAATCAAATCATATAATGAAATGGCTTGCCAGAGTCAAACAGAAATGAAGAAACTATGGTTGTACTTCTTCGTCAATTGCTCTAGCATGTAAAATGAGAACAATCATACAAAATATAAGCATACCTTCTCTTTTAGAAATGGATTTTATCATTTATTATTTTTTACACCAGCTATGATGATATCTTAGGAAAATTTAGTACGTATAGATAATCTAATTCCTACTATAGAATATGTATAGGTAAACTTTTGAAAAATTCATATTTCTAGTAGTACTGAAATAAAGAAGCCGTCTGACAAAAAATGTAAGAATGAATTACTGTTGTAAAGTAATAATATTTCTATATTATTGTGTCCCCACATCCACGATTGATCAAGGTATACACAACAATATGGTAAAGTAATGTTGAGTCAATAACCATGAGAGAGCAACATGAAATTAATTCACAGGATTATCTATTTTAGAGAATCGGCAGTATATATATATATATATTCTTAAATGGAGTAAAGACCAAACACAGCAAAATATAAGGAACATGGAAATTAAATGGCGTCCACTAAAACTTTTTGGATGCCAAAATCATAGTTACAAAGTGGTCAATCCAAATGTACGTCTTAGGTTGACTCGAGTTTTACATCTAATCAAATGAAATAATCTGAATTCATTTTCCAAAAAAAAATAATCACGGAGATGAAACTATTTTTATCGGGAACCAATTAATACACGGACCTTATTTACGTACATATGAATTAAAAGAAGTAGAAGAAGAAGAAGAAAATGGAGACCTTAAAAAAATAATATAGAGACAAGCAGATATTTGTGTACGTACCTTATTAACCAGCAACAGTCGATCCCAATAGGCCTTCCTTTTAAGATATATATATATATATATATATATATATATTCGACGTATATAGAATATTCCTTGCAAATATTTGTGGTACCCGTTAAATACGAAAGTCCCATTTGGCCTCCAACCCGAGAAATTTGGCGTAGGATCCTTGCAAGAACCTACCTCCAACCTGAACGACAGGGATACGACGGATGATGGGGTCTTCCTGGTGTATGTAGCACCACTCCGCCAAGTCTGCATGGCACCTTTCAATACATAGAGCCTCAAGTGACGTAGGGAATCCTCCATCCGGCAAGCGTTGGATGCATGGACAGCCCTCAATAAACAACACTTTGAGGTTGGGAACGAGATCTCCCAAGTTCGCAGGCAACTCCTCCAGATCTTTACAATCCCAAAATGACAATAACTGCAGGGATGTGGCAACGGCCGTCAACCCTTCCTCCTCCGCCGTGGAAAGCGGTGATACTCCAGAATCACATATCCTCAGTGAACGCAAGGAGCCGATGATGTGGCCACGAAAGAGGGCCTGATCAATGTTGTTGTTCTTCTTGTCAACATCATCATGAGCTGGAAGCCATGTCAGCAGCTTGGTGTTGTCCGTAAGGATTTCCTTGAGCTTCGGGAGGCACGATGGTACTGTGTCAATATCATTCTTATGCCAACAAACAATCTCATTCGACGACACCTGCTCCAGTTTATAAATCTGCAATGTCACAAGGGACGGGATGGATCGGATGCCCTCCACTATTGATGACAAGGTCAGCTCGGGACAGTTATCAAGAGCCAACGTGTGGAGTGCCGGTGAACCCGAGAGCAACATCTTTGAAGGCAACGTCCGCATGTCCGTACAATTCCACATGAGAAGCGTCTCCAAAGAGGGCAGGTGAATGGGGGGCCAATGATGTTGGTGGTCCCCGCTAAATGCATTAATGTCGGGGATGCCGTCCAAAGTTAGTTGACGGAGAGAGGAGAACCAAGCATATTTATGTCTTCCATCAAGGCACACATGCAGCAGTTGATGCGATAACTTTTTCATTGTTAATCGCAATCTACGTGCCTGATAATTGGCTCTTTGTTTTGGACTATAGACTTCCTCAAGTGAATAGTCCAATGAAATAATATAGGGTGAAACCACTACTGCCTCATCGGAACATTCGATGACTAGCCAGTCCACAACAAGTGGTTGTTGTAATGCCTCCTCAATACAACTCTGCCAGTTCTCGTACTCTGCGCCAAGGGATACATCATGAGTTGAGGCAAGATTTCGCATTTGTGAGAAGAGTGACTTGTTTGATATCTTCGGGCAACCTCTCACCCTAAGTTTCTTGAGGGATGGATGTAGCTCAATGCCTTCCGGCAACGCCTCCAACTTGGCACAATTTTCTACGGTAAGCTCCCCTTTTAGAGACTGCATAGTAGCTCGAAAAGCATCCCCTTTCGGCCAGTGCATGAGTTCTCTACAATTCACAATGCTCAATTCTTGTAGATGCTTCATGTGATGCATTAAGATTCCATCATGCAAGGTTGTCAACTCATGGCAATCGCTGATTCTCAATACTAAGAGCTCTGGTGGTTCATAATTACTAATTTGGTCTTCATCGGTCAATGCTATTATTTGCTCGTGATGATACCCACTGCCCAAGTAAAATTTTGGAAGGAACTTCAAGGGTAGCTCGGACAACGTCAACTCTTTCAATGTTACCGGAAGAAATAAATTAGGTTGTTCCACCAACTTGGAAATCCTACGTAGAGTTAATTTCTCCAAAGGTAGAACATGCAAGTTGTTGGTAAAAGCTGTCAACCCTACATCTTGTAAACACAAGTTTGTTATTGTTTGGGGAAGCTGAGGCAATTCCTTCAACTGGTTACAACTTTCAATGCTTAGTAGTTTAATGCACTTCATCCCTTCAAGTCTCAGAAGTTCATCTAAATTCGGACAATCTGTCAGGTGAAGAGATTGGAGCCTTGAAATTGAACCATTAATCATCCAGTTTGGGACTTTGACACCGATGTATCCATCTATAACCAGCTCTTTTAATTGTGCAGGTGGTTCTAAACATTCAATTATAGACTCTTCAAAAGAGGGGTCCACTTTATGAAAATCTCGATCATTTTTCCATACCATTTCTAAGACATTAAGATGTTTCTTGTTCTTCAATGCAGCTTCAAGAGACTCTTCCTTTGTGTCTACATTTTGGAGGTTTATAATGCGGAGCTTACCCCGTAGCTCGTTCATCATTTTCAGTGCACTTATTTTATTCCCAACTTCTTTTGATACAGAGAGAACCTCCAAACTTTGGAGATGCATCAAGTTTCCAATCCTTGGCATATTGCAAACTAGTTCAGATCTAACCTCAAGATAGTGAAGGTTTACCAAACTGCCAATGTATTTTGGTAGTGTGCTCAATTCATCACATCCTGTCAACCTTAGGGTTTGAAGCTTGTAAAGAGTGCACAATGAGTCTGGCAATATCTTGATTTTTGTATCTCTGAGGTCGAGATAGCGAAGAGAAATCAAGCAACCTATAGACTCAGGTAGACTGACAAGGGTGGACCAGCTTAGATCCAACACCCTCAGGTATTTTATTTCACCGAAGAGAGTTTGAGAAAAATTGACATATCTAAATTCTGAAAACCAGAAAGAAAGTGTATGAAGGTGCTTAAATTCGCATATCACTTGCAAGCTCTGATAAAACAATCTGTGATAATCCACACTCAAGTGCCTTGTGGAATAAGCCTCAGCTGGAATTTTCGTAATTTTATTTGGATCAATTTCATAACAATCATTTTGTAAGATATGCCTCCCCAAGTCATGCAATAAGTCATGAACAACATAACTATCATTCATATATTGGATTAAAGACCTCTTAATCAGATCCTCAAGATATCTTATTCCTACATCTTCTATGCCCATCTTTTGTTTAGGACTAAGATAACCTTGAGCCATCCAAAGTTGAACTAATTCAATTCTTTCAAACATACACCCTTTGTGGAACACAGAAAGATAAGTAAAACATGGTTTCAATTCTGGAAGTAGATATTCATAGCTAATCTTGAGTGCCGGAAGAATAGGATCATTTTCTCGTTCCAGCTCCCACAGTTTGCTTTCCATTATGTTTCTCCAATAAGACTCGTCTGATTCAGATCTCAACAAACCACCCATAGTTGATGCTGCTAGAGGATGCCCTTTCAACCTCTTAACAATTTTCTTGCCGATAGATTGTAATTCCGAATACCTTACATCAGATTCTCCATCGGGGAATGCATGCCTCTTGAAAATTAACCAAGAGTCATCAAATGTCAAGGGCCCCAATGAAATATTCTTCACTGATCTAACTGCATCAGCAACACCCTTGTTGCGAGCTGTCACCAAAATCTTACTACTTCTTCCTACTACGGGAATCAGAGGAGCAATGAATGTTGACCATTTTTCATGGCTCTCTTCCCACATGTCGTCCAAAACTAAGAGAAAATGCTTGTCCTTCAACCTCTCTGACATGCGTCTCTGGAGTACATCTAGATTCTTCACATCTTGAGGACCGTCGACACTTTCAAGAACCTTCTTGGTTAGTTCTGCCACATCAAAACTAGGGGACACATGGACCCACATCCTCAAGGCAAAGTGAATCTGAACTGCTCCATCGTTGTAAACATACTGAGCAAGAGTAGTTTTCCCGATGCCCCCCATACCAGTCACACATATTATAGGTAGGCCTCTGCTCTCAACCAAGGATGACGACTCTTCCCCCTCGATATTTTCCTCAGTAAGTATCCTTATCAGCTCACTCTTTGCCTCATCTCTGCCATACACCTCAGGATCTGTCAGGAAAGAACTGCTCTGCTTCACTTCAGCGCCGAGCTTGGATGATTGGTCGCCCATTTGATTCTTTAGATAGGAGTTGGTCTGATTATTCTTCTCGACCTCCTCAAATCTCCCCCAGATCTCGTCCAGTCTCCGAGATAACATTTTAGGGTCGAAGGGAACAACAACTACACTGGCACAGGGAGGGGAGCGCTCACCTGTCTCCAGCAATGATTGATGCTCCACCCTGCGACAGAGATCCTCGTACTCGAATTCATCGAGCAGATCTTCGGCGTCGTAGATGACATCTTTCAACTGTTGCAGCCACAATTTGAAGACCTCAATCTTCACCTTCACTTGTTCTGCATCGTGGAGCATCGCCTTGAAGCGTTTGAGCTCCTTCTGCAGCCTCTCGACCTCCTCTGTAGCTGACATATCCATCCCTCCACTGTGTGCAGTCGTCGCTGTAAAAGGAATCAGGGACCAGAGAATTAATCAGCGGATGTGGCAGATGCTAAGCAAACTTCCTAATTGTTGTTATGAGATACACATTAATTAATGAGATCGATGTCAAGGCAAGCGTATATATACCACCGAGCTCCTCCTCCATGGAGAGCATATGCTTTCCTCCTCCTCTATCGAGCAGAGCTTCGGCGTCGGAGATGACACCTTTCACTTGTTGTAGCCACAATTTGACGCTCTCCCTCTCCATCTCCCCTTCTTGTGCATGCCGGAGCATGACCTGGAAGCGTTGATCGATTTCCTTCTGCAGCCTCACGACCTCCTCCATCTTCACGACGGACTTCCCCTTTCCTCCGCTATTTCCCATCGCTGATCAGAGAGAGCAGGTAGGAGATGTGGCAGAAACCGAGCAGATGCGAAGCGAGCTTCTAATTGCAGCATGCAATTACGGGAGAGATCTACACATGGACATATATTGATATATATACACTACGCGACGCAAGTGCATATGCCAATATTTGTTTATAATAATCAGAGGAATCTGGACGTGCATTTATGCTCACGAGACGCAGGGGTGCGATGAAGGATCCGTTCCTAACAAAACCGGTTATAAAGGATGGCCGTGATCAAAATATCGTTTTACATCATTAATTTTTCTTAGAAAAGGAGTCGCTTAACTTTTTTTTGTTATATACTTTATTTTTTCTAAAGAAAATGCAAGAGAGTCGCATGCATGGCATCTATATATGTGGGAATGTCCTTCGACAAAATAAAAATAAAAATAAAAAATAGAAACGGCCGCCCAGTAATAGACGCTACGGGGAAGAGAGTCAGCATGGCATCGATACACGTACGAACCCCTCGGATAAGTTCTTAAGACCCCTCATTTTCAGAATATTCAGGCATACATCGTCTCAGGAAGAAATTAAATTAGTAGATAGATAGATAGATATATACGTAGAAAATAGAGCACACAATTTCATCTACATATACATATATATACGTACACAAGAGAGAAGAACGGGTCAGCCGCCTGTTGATAGAGGAGGAACGTGGCGGCGAAGACGACCCTCTGCTGACATATATGCAGACAAGATGACCGAGTATATAAATTGCCTGCACCCTTCCACCTGATCAAGCTGTGTCCAGTCGGCAAGAGACACGTGGCAGATAAGACCAGGCACCTACCCCCACCAACCCGACGAAATTTATTCCTTTCCTTGACTCTTCCACCGGATCAATAATTTCGTGGGCAGCGCCTGATTGGGCGATCGCGGTAGTTGGATGGTTCCCGGTCCATAAAACGTACAAGGATTTAATTAAGATATGAAAGGAGATAAGACGTACGACCCATCTCTCCCTTTCATGTGTAGGTTAATTAATTAACACAATGGACTTGAATATGGAAGGGGTAGGTTGGAGTTGGGGAAAGAAACAAAAATGTCTAGGCTTAGTAGTGTTGTTCCGATTGTAGTGCATTACCTAAATTTTTATTTAGGCATTTTGTCTCCTCTTCATGCACTACAGTTATGGAGTTCAGGTTTAGTTTGCCTTAGTTTGTTTATCTTTTGTTTCTTTTTATTTATAGTCGGTGTGTTGCTGTTGGGGTCTATCTTTCTGTCCTTCTATGACTTTTTCATAGTCATGTTTTCTCTTCAGAGATCGTTAATCTGGGCAAATTCCACACCTCTCTGGTGTGAGTTTCCGGTCTCGAGGCAGCTATCAAACTCCTTGAAAGGAGTCTTAAACTTTGCTGGCCGATCTTTGGCCATTATGTGGCTATGTGTTAAGTTGTTGGACAAGATGGTCTTCAACGGAACTCTGTTTATCGTCTTGTTAATCATGTCTTTGTTTTCATGTAATGGTGTCTCGGTTTGTCTGTTGTACTCCTTTGCTATAGTATAAATGTGTTTGTGTTGTTGTTGTTCAAAAAAAAGAGTTGGGGAAGGACGAAGTGATGGCCCAGCCATTAGATAGGCAGCTCGGCCATATTCATTAATGCTGGATGGACAGTAGGAGTGCAAAGAGGTCAGATTCGGTGGCGGAATCACAGAATTTGATTCCGATTCCGATAAGTGTTAAGGTGTTCCGATTCCGATTTTGATAATTTCGCAATCACCACGTTCCGATTTCGATCCGATTCTGATTCCGTTATCAAAATCGGAATCGAATCTGATAATTTTCGATTCTGATATTAAATACTAATTTTTATTCAAAAATACATTAATAATTTACATATAATTAATATATTTTATTATATTATTATAAAACTTTATTTTTATAATTTTATCAATTTATATATTATATTTAATGATTTATTTGACTTTATTTTAATTATTTTTACTTATATTTATTTATTTATTATCAAAATCGGATAAACGAAAATGAAATCACCTGATTCCGATTTCGATTTCGATAAACTATCGAAATATTCGATTTTGATAGCTTACACCCTGTTTGGTAACACTATTAGGTACCTCTATCACTATCAATTTTAAAATTGATATTGATAGGAACCATTAAGAGGTGTTTGGTTATTTGTATCAATTTTAAAATTGTTAGTGCAAACAAAGCATATTATGTAATACAAATGTCTACTTGTATTACTTTTGATATTGATACTCCAACATTTGAAAATATTAATATCAATATTGATATAGTACCAAAAATGAAACTCTAACCAAACAGGGCATTATAGGATAAAAAACAGTTTTCAAACCTGTTAATTTTTATCAGAATCGAATCAAAATTTTGGATTATCGTATTCCGTTTACACCCCTAATGGACAGTACTGTTATGGTAGATAAGAGACAATTTGACGATCCAGAGTTAAATATTTTTGGTGTAAAATTTTTTTCCTACATAAAATATTCGAGGTGACTCAATTTTTGTTAGGTATGATCTCCACATAGGAATGCATAACGTAACATCAAAAAGTAGTTATATTAACATCCACGGAAAATATTAAGCATATATTTCTGTCAGATTAGAGCTTAAATATCTTCGAGAAATTGAAATTTCTTAAACTATATTTTTTCATGAACAATATAGATATGGACAAACATAATGATTTGATTCACTGCCACGGTAAAATTTGTTGTAACACCTTCATTTTAAAAAGATATTTTGTAAACGAATATTTAATATGTGATGACAAATGTTTAAATTATCGAATTTGGATATATCACGATGAAATTGAATTTAATTTTTGTTAATGAGAACGATATATAATTAAATAAATCATGAGATAAAAATATAAAAAATGAATTGATGAAAATACACCAAGATTTACAAACCAATCAATTTTTGGTCTGATATAACGAGGATGAACCAAGCAAAGAAAGCTTAAAATATTTTAAAGTACAAAAGGCCGTAGTTTATATAAAGGTTGCAAAGATATATCTAAATTATAATTTATTTTATAAATAATTTAACTAAAGTCCATAAATGACATCACTAGAAAATACATAGATATATATATGATACTATCTTTATTTAAAGATGTGCCATTCAAAGATGTAAGTGTTCATGACAATTAGTATGAACTTAAAAAATATTAAAAACTTAGGATTGAGTTATTAGAAAATTGATGTACATAGAAATGATTATATTTTCTTTTGTAAAGAGAACAAAGATAAAATTATTTATCCACAATATGACACTTCAAGATATAAGGATTATCTTAAAAATAATAGTAAAAAGGTGACAAAAAATAAATCTTAGTCGGTTCCCTGGTTGCTTGGTCCTTCATAGGTAGCTTCTCAGCCTCCTTTATCAGTTGACTCAATCAAACAACTAACTCAACAATTGTCAGCCATAATTAATCAAAGACTCTCCACACTAGTTGATCCATCAAGCATATGCCATCTCAGAGAGAGAGAGAGAGAGAGAGAGAGAGAGAGAGAGAGAGAGAGAGAGAGAGAGAGAGAGAGAGAGAGAGAGAGAGAGAGAGAGAGAGAGAGAGAGAGAGGACTAAGGCAAGGATAAGGAGGATGAGAGAGAGAGGACTAAGGCAAGGATAAGGAGGATAAAAATTCATTTAGAGAAGATGAGTGAAAATGTACGAAAATGTGTGTGATATTTGTATACAATTGTTGTGTGTTCATCACATGATTCTATTTGTATGTGTTTATGTGCATCCAGACAATTGTCATTTTTATTGTATATGTGATATTTGGATCAATGTATCCTTCGTAGTATGGTTTGTGTATGAAAATGTGTGGATGGTGTTGAATGCACATGGTGGTTTGTGTATGTATAAAATTTGTGATTTGTGTAGATAGTGCGGGAATTTACATGGTTATTTGTGTATGTACATGATGGTTTGTGAATGTATGAAAATATATCGGTTTGTATATGAAAATGTATATATGATCATTTATGTATGTATAGGGTGTATTCACAGATGTGATTATTAACAAATGTTGTACGATCGATACAAACATAAATTTTTAATTTTAAAAATATAAAATATTTTTAATTATTAAACATGCAGTCGTCATCAAAAATTACTACAACAGCTAAAAGGAATATTGGCAATTATTTTTAGTCGTCGCCAAATTAGAAAATCTCACCCGAAATTTGTTCAAGTGCTGATAGTTTTTGATTTGGCAATGACTTATAACCATCACAATTAATTTATTGACAACAACTTAAAGCCATAGCCAAAACAGAAACTCCCATCCAAAATTTATTCCGGTGTTGGAAGTTTTGCTTTGGCGACAATTGAAAGTCATCACAACTAAGTTATTGGCAATGTGGTCAACCATCACCAAATCAGAAACTCCCACCAAAAGTTTGTTCTGGCGCTTGGAGTTTTTGCTTTGGCAACTACTAAAAGTTGTCGTAACTAAGTAGCAATGGGTTCTAGCCATCGCCAATATACATTTGTCGTCATCATTAGAAATATAGTGATGATAGTCATTGTTAGTAACTTGTTGCAACTACTTCTAGCAAGTTGTTGAGAAAAATCAATGGTGATGGACTTATTCATGATGACATTTAAGACATCGTGAAAAGGCTTTTAGGTCATCATTGGTGCTTTTAGAGATGACTTCTAACTATTGCTAATAACCTTTTTAATATTATAAGTACAACATCTAACCAGAACATAATAGTCAATACCTTATAAGACAACCTAACAAGGTCAACATGTGTGACATGAGCTGTGTTTAGTAGCAATTGATATTTTAAATTTATTTTATGCCAACTCTCTGTGTGATACTTCGTACTACTACAACCTAAGTATGTTATCCGCTGAAGCATATCTTTCTACCCTCTAGATTCAAAGCTTTACATGATGTTTAGATGCACAATAATTTTATACACAAAATGTTGTATTAAAATAAAGTGTAAACTACCTAATGACTTAAAATTGTCATGTTTGGGGAGATGTGATAACAAAAAAAAATAGTGAGAGTTGTAAAAGATCAAAAGTGGTTGGGGATGGTTGCTAAACACCTCTTTTAACTAGTTTTGTTACAGAAACATAAAATTATAGCAAAAAATCAATTTATCATGCATCACACTCTTAGTTCTCTTAAAATTGATATTCGTTACATCTTGTAATTAAAACTTTAACTTATTATTTAATTATATAATAAATGTTCAAGGAAATAATTACTAATTACAATGGTTAAATGTCTGAACTGTCTATAGATGTGATAAATTCGATCAAATTTCCTAGTGTTGACACAAACTTGCCCCACCCATGTGTTATCACTTGCCTTGTGAGGTGAGCACATCAAGTTGCCATGGTTTATCGATTAAGAAGACATCAAAACATAAGTTGTTCGGTAATCAGCTGCATCAAAATCAATAGGTGCAAAATTGTGGCAATTTCCTATTGTAAAAAGTCATCAGTAGAGAAAAAGTACACACTACAAGAAAATTGATTAGTTCAAGCTACTTCAAAAAGTTATCTCCAATAAACTTATTAACAGCAACTAAAATGAAGATGTCTCAACCACAAAAACTAGCGACGACTTCTTTAAGGTGTCGTCAAATAAGATATTCATGATGGCCATTACAAGCTCAGAAAGAAATGTTTAGCTTATTAGTAACGGCTTTGATTAACCGTCACCAATAATCAGATTTCGACGGTTCAACAGTCAGATGTCACTAGTGACGGCTTAAGCCCTTGCCAATGACCTCACAAATTTAACACCCATGCGGCCCATTTTCTCTCCTTCTCTTTTTTCTTCTTCTTCTTCTTCTTCTTCTTCTTCTTCTCACACTAACCTTAGATAAACCATTGTGCGTCATGGGTAAGATATTTGCAATGACTTGGAGCTGTCACCAGTACTTTGGTGGTATTGACTTTGATCTAGCCATCATAAAAAGTCATTAACGGTGGACTTATATGCGATGGCATTGTAGTCAGTCTGTGTTTTTATTTATTTTTTTTGAAGATGGCTTTTAGCCATCACCATTTTTTTTGGCACTGACATGCCCATTCTCTACTGGTACAACAATGGCATGAAACTCAAATTTTAAGCTCATTTATACTAGATTTTGAATTAAAGTTCAAAATAAATTTGATATCAGCTTATTTAATATATTTATTAATACTATATTCAATAATTCTTATTTTTATTTTTAAATAAATATTTAATTAAATAGTTAATCATTTACTTAAATGATGTGCACAAGTTTTAACAAGTCTAAAAAGGCTAATCAAAGTTGACTAGTTAACAAGTTAATTCCATTTGTCTTATTCAAACTTACTAAAAAATAACAAAAGATTCAGTGAGTTTATCTAATAATTATACCAGTTAATCAAAATACATCAAAGTAAAAGGTCAAAAATTTTGTTATTTTATTTTTTACTCTTTATTTATATTCAAGAATGTTGTGACCACGACAATACAACTTAAAATTATCTTGTAATTTTATAAATATCTTTTGTAAATGTTTGTAATAAGTATTTTATTTTAATTTTTTATTTTTTGCTTAAGTTATTTCTACTTTTTTTAATATATGGGATCATTGCATAGATTGTATCTTTTTGTATACATCTATTAATTATCTATTAACTCACTTTAATCGTTTCTTTACATATTCATTTTCAACAAGTAACAAATAACAAACCAATATTTTACTTATAGAATAGGATACAAAGAATGTCACCATTCTGCCGGTTGAATGCAATATCATTGAGCTATAGGATGGCAACAAATTTTAATATCTGTTGGTATTGAAATGATATTAGTAAAATCTGTAATATTGCTGGTAAGACATAGGATAGAGGCATTCACAAGAGTGACGTAGGGGTGGAAACCAGTTTAATCAAGTATTTCAAACTTTGGCTGGATAAAAATTTAACTTGTTTGTTACGTTAAATGAGTAAGTTTGAACAAAAAATAAATAAAAATCAATTTATTAAATGAGTTGAGTTTGAACATACTCCTACTCCACTCAGATGAACTCATGAATAACTCGATTAAATATTTTAATAAATATTTATTAAAAAATTCAAATTAAGAATAACATGATTTATATATTACAACTTAAATACAAGTAGAAATAAAAGTTGACTTGAATTTAAACTTAGATCGAATTTTATAAATAAACTAAAGGTAGAGTTTCACGAATCATTTAGATTGATTTTGAGTTTTAAAAATAATTTTATTTAAAATTTGAATGATTTTGAGTTTTATAAATAATCCCGTGTTGACTTTGAATTTGAATGTGAACTAAACTTGAGTCGACATGCCGTTCGAGATCTCGAGATCGAGTTCCAACAAAGGTTCATGGTACTCTAAGTTCTAACCTCCACTAGAACAAATGTAATAAATGTGGCCAACTTGAACGTCGTACTCAACTCGCCTCGGTTCATTTGGGGGATCCCCAAGAAGGTGACCTAGGCAATTACCAGCATGCATGAGATCAATATTTTGCTTTATTACTTTCTTTGAGGTGAGCACATGACAAGTTGCATGTGTGGTTGTATCATCTGACTATTCTATTCTATGGCAGCCTAGCTGGTTTTTTGTCGTAGCACAGTGTGGTCACGGACTCTGCTGTTGCAAGTCGCCGCTAGCCACCCGAGACCACCTCCTTTCATTCACACTTGACTAAATATAGCCTAAATTGAAATGTTTCCCGTTAACATTTCATTCACCTTGTCATGAAAACTTGCGCAGATAATTTTACATGGCAACAGATGACGCACCTTTTCCTGCGGAGAGAACAAACGGATAGTAGGGGAATCCAATCCAACAATTCGAATACTAGTATCTTCTGGAATTTCATTCCTTGATGCAGCTGGAAACCATGCATTCACCCAGAACCCTTTTTTTTTTTTTTGAAGGAAGCATTCACCCAGAGCTCAAGATCATTAATTAGTGACCCTGCTTTTCCACACATCCAAGAAATAAGCAATTGCACTTCGAAACTACAGCAAATTCCTTCGAGACAAAAAAGAAAAAAAACCTTATGGGGTGTTTGGTTGCATGATAATTGAGATTTTTGTTTTAATTTTTAAAAATTGTAAGAAAACTTGTTAAAAGAGGTGTTTGACAACCATGACAATTTTATGTTTTGAAAGTGATTTTCTTCTTAAACAAAAAAGAGGGTCTCATCACTTTCTTTTTTCTTGTGGTCCCCCACTTTATTTGGTCATGTGCGGTGGTTACTCTTTTTTGTAATCACATCCCTCCAAACATGATAATTTTATATCATGAGTTGGTTCACTTTTTATTTTAATACAATTTTTTATCATGAAAATGTACAAAAAATTATCATGTAACCAAACACCCCATAAATTTCCTTTACTCTTTCACCACGCCGGATCTAAAACGATGTCGGCAGTGCGTGATTGGGCGATCGGGGTTGGTGGGTGGTGGGTGGGATCCAGCACATGGCAGCCATGTTGCATGCATAATTACATCCGCCAATTAAAATATATCATCTCACCCGTCTAAGGCAACTTAATTAATTGTTTTTCTTTTTTCTTGTCATGAGTGGTGTTCACACAAGACGCAGGGGACGATAAAGGCAGCAGTCCATCTCGGATGAAGACAGGGGAGCACGTGACGGCGCCGAAGACGACCCATAAATCAAGGCAAGTTGACCACCGACTGGTATAATAAATTGTCTTCACCCTTCAGCCTCCCGATCAAGACGTGTCCAGTCGGCGAGGGACACGTGGTGTGTAAGACCATTCACCAACCCACCCACACCTAGAGGTGCAAACGAACCAATACACTCGACAAATAACTCGAAACTCGACTCGATAAAAATTCGATTCAACTCATTTATTATGTTAAATGAACAAGTTTGAACAAAAAATAAAACTCGACTCATTAAACGAGTCGAGCTTGAACAGACTCTGCTCGGCAAATGGGAGATGTGGCAGAAACCGATCGAGCAGATGCGAAGCGAGCTTATGATGCCTCCACCTGGTCAAGTCGTGTCCAGACGGCAAGCGACATAAGACCAGGCACCTACCCACCTTCCTGGACGCTCCCCCACCACGCCGGATCAATAATTAATTATGTTGGCAGCGCCTGATTGGGCGATCAAAGTTGGTGGGTGGGATCCAGCACATGGTAGCCATGTTGCATGCATAGTTACATCCGCCAATTAAAATATATCATCTCACCCGTCTAAGACAACTTAATTAGTTGTTTTTCTTTTTTCTTGTCATGACACGGTGGTGGTCACTGAGGCCCTACGGCACGGTTTCGGTGGTCGCTGACCCAACTGTTGCAAGTCGTCAGCCACCAGCCAGCCATGCACTGCTGGATGCGCCAGGGGACTCTCCTCTTTTTCGAAAGAACCAAGCGACACTCAACAACCAATCTAGAAGAAAAAAAAAATCAACAGCTCCGTTACTTTATTTTTCTGCCCTTCATTTTATATTCAAAAAAAAGTTGTGATGAAGATACAACCTTAGTTCTAGTTTAACCTCATAACTATCTTTTGTGAGTGTTTTGCAGTAAGCATTTTCTTTTGTGCTTTAATCTTGGTCACTTAAATTATTTTTACATTCCGTTTTAATATATTAGATCATTGCATGTGTTATGCCTTTTATACATCGGATGATTATCTACCGTTAGACGTTATTCGTACATCCCGGGGCATCACCGGCAGAAG
Source organism: Cryptocoryne crispatula var. balansae (assembly GCA_036172225.1). Taxonomy (NCBI): domain Eukaryota; kingdom Viridiplantae; phylum Streptophyta; class Magnoliopsida; order Alismatales; family Araceae; genus Cryptocoryne; species Cryptocoryne crispatula. Next base: position 16,523,240 of record CM069921.1, read on the forward strand.
CAAAGCAAATGCGAAACAAGCTTCTAATAGCTGTTACGAGAGCGATCTCTATACATGGTGTTGATATATAAAGGTAAGGGTACACCGATATCTATCTATCTATCTATCTATAATAATAATAATCAAAGCACGCTGCACGTGGTGTTCACACAAGACGCAGGGGACGATAAAGGCAGCAGTCCATCTCGGATGAAGACAGGGGAGCACGTGACGGCGCCGAAGACGACCCATAAATCAAGGCAAGTTGACCACCGACTAGTATAATAAATTGCCTTCACCCTTCAGCCTCCCCGATCAAGACGTGTCCAGTCGACGAGCGACACGTGGCATGTAAGACCAGTCACCAACCCACCCACACCAACCCGACGAAATTAATTCCTAATTTTCTCCACCACCACGCCGGATCTAGCTAGAACGATGTCGGCAACGCCTGATCGGGCGACCAGGGTTGGTGGGATGGGCCTCCACAATATATACATAAATATGCTTTTACGGGGATTTAAGATACGGAGGGAGATGAGGGGCGACCCACCTCTCCCTTTGATGCGTAGGCTAGTTAATTAACACAATCAGACCTAACCATATCGAAGGGGGTACCCAGCTTGGAGTCGGGGGACGGAAGTACGTGTAGCTGAAGCGCGATGGCCCAGCCACCATCCGATGGGCCGCACGGCCATGGCTTTTTTTTTTTTTAAAACTGACATTGTTTGAAAAAATATATTTAACAGAGTAACACGGTTTGAGATGAAATTACCAGCACAGCACGGTCGCCTGGGTCGCCCGGAAGACTCCGCTCTTTTGTCTGGGAGCATTTAAACTTTTGTCCGGAAACATTCTAACGAGTGAGAGACCGCTTTGTAGAATATTTAACGTAATATTTTATGTAATTAATAAGCGCGGTCATTTTTCTTTCTTTGTTTTCATTAATATTTAGGTTTTTATTTAAAATTATTATGATCTTTCAAAACATTGATCATTCTTAAAATTTTAAAATTAATTATAATTAATTTAAAAAGTTTGTTAATCTTTACAATTATAAATAAAATTTAAATAATATGATGTATGCTAAATTATTTATTATAACATATTTAAAGTATTATTATATTATAAAAATAACTATTATATCTAATCTTAAAGTATTAATATATTTCAAAAAGAATATGATTAATTTTCGATTGATCTTATCGTGAAAAAAACAATTGTAAACACCAAGGTAGCATCATGGGGCCAAGCTTCATTCTTATAAACACCAAGACAACAAAGGTTACAAAGAAAATTCTTAAAACAAATAAACTTAAAAACATACATTTATTTTTTAGAGCAACTTGCTCTATTATGTCCAGATCTTCCACAAATAGAACAATGATAATCCATTCGATTAGGATTTCGATCCATGATCATTGGTAATCTATTCTTTCGTGGTCTGCCTACTGCTCGCCTGACTGAAGGAGGAAGAAGGGGCACCACATATCCACGCCTATCAAAGTTTGACCAGTTACCACTATCCAGAATAGTATGGAATTCTCTTTCATATGTATCTCGATATCGAGCAGCTATATACCATACAGAAGCATATTGATAATGATCCCAATTTTGTTGACCCTAATGCAAATAGTGCATGCTTGCATGGTATATGTTGAAGTTGAGATTGCAAACAAGAGCATGTGACAAAGCCATCTTGCTGGACATCAATTCTAAAAACATGTCCATACATGTCATTAACTTCCCATTCTCTCGTAATTGACTCTGGCTTGTACCCTGAACTCTCTACTCTTCATTTCATTCTCATGCATTAATTTCTCATATGTAGGTGTCAAACCGTATCCAAGTTAAAACCAATGCCTCGGCGACGATAAAATAGTATCCTTAGCCTATGATATGTCATATGGATTAAAGCATGAATGGGTAAACCTCTTGCTACTTTTAAAATACTATTTAAACATTCTCGCATGATTTGTGGTTGTGATACCAAATCCCTTTTCTCCATCATAGCATATTGTCCATTGTTCGCAGTGCACTTCAAGAAGGTAGTCATAAGCATGCCTATTAATATCTTGAATTTGCTCCATCTCACGTGTATATTCTCTTGGATAAAATGTGGATCCTGCCCTCCACATTCTTTCATATAACTCTTTGCTTGGAAAATGCCTTTAAAGATTTTGACGATAATGTCGAAGACAATAACGATGAGCTGCATATAGAAAATATTTCTCTATACCTTTGTTAATGCTAGCATGTCTATCCGATATATTACACATAGTGCTACAACGTTCTTGTACAGTTGGAATAAAATATAGTAATTGCTCAAAGAACCACTCCCAAGATTTATTATTATCTGAATTTACAATAGCAAATGCTAGCGGAAAAATACCTTGATTACTGTCAACTCTAGAAGCTGTTAATAGTACTCCCCGATATTTACCGTGCAAAAATGCACCATCTACACATAACAACGGTCGACAATATCTCCAGCCATCCATAGATGGTTTAAAACTCCAAATTCTCCATTGTAGCCATTGACTGTTTTCTTCACATCTATATGAGTAAACTGATCCAGGCATAGTCTGTTTTATAGCTTCCATATATCTAAGAATATTGTAGTAAGAAGACTCTCAATCTCCAAAAAGTTTATAAAATGCTTTTCTTCGTGCATCCCAAGCTTTCATATACGACAATGTCATATGATATTGCAATTCAACCATATCCTTAATTTCCCTTGGTCGTATATCTAAACGAGACCTTATAATTGGAAGAATCATACGACATATCATGCTTGAAGTTAATTGTCTATAACAAAAATTTTGAAGTGGAGTATAGCACGTATGATTAGAATCATACTTCATTATTTTCCAAGCTCCTCTTGCTCTTTTTGAAACAATAGCAAGAAGTTGCCAGTTGCATTGATCCTTAGCAATATAAACTAAAGTAAGTTTTGACTCTGATGACCTGTCAGTTTTGTATTGTACATTTCTTTTTAAGGACCATTTAGCAACCACATTAATAAGATCTTCTTTTGATGCAAATATCTCTCCTTCTTTAAATGTCTCTACCTCATCAGTCACATATCTATGAATGTTTGGAATATTTGCTTCTTCAATCTAAGTATCATCGTCATCATTTTCAAAAATTCACTATTAACAATAGTATTGTCTATCCACTCATGATTAACATGACTCTCAAATTCATTAACAAAATTTAAAGTGTCAACATTGTAATTTTCACTTATTTCTTGATCATCCGATGAATGTTCAACTGATATTTCAATTCTCTCTTCATCTGATCTATCTTCCATACTTTCAACATCTCTATTTTGTGTATTCGAGTCTGATTTAAATTAAATCCTTGTCTACTTGAACTTGGACCAACTCCATGACACGAAGTTTGAAAACTATAAAGCAATTCACTCATACTAAGTTGGTGTTGGTTCCTAAATATAAATAACTTTGATTAACGATTTTACGACCAAAAAAATAATCACAACTTATATATTCATTTAGAAAATAACAACTTACCATGAAAAAGGATCATGTGCTTCTTTCTCCACATGTAATACTACCGAGTTGATATGACAATATTCCAATAGCATATATAGAGCACGACTCATCATCTGTAACATCAACTACAAAAGTATTTACTCCAGGAAAATTTTATGAAAATTTTACATCAAATTCACATTGGTTACAATTAATTTTGTCAAATATCATCCTTTCGAAATTCTTAAAACTAATTGTCGACGAAACTTTGATAACTTTTTGTTGGCTTTCAAATGTAATCAACAAAATTACATTTAATGAGTTCATTGTGCAATATCTCTTTTAATTTTCTATAAAATATTAAATATATTTAATATAAAAATTAATTATAATACTAATATATATTAAAATATAAAATACATACCTGAACTCCAAAAATCTTCAAAAAAATCACCAGTAGAAGAGAAAACTTTCTCCATAAATGACTAAGCTGGAAATTGAGAGGATGAGTCAATTTGGATGGAATGTGAGAATGAACTTAGAGCATATTTATAGGGGTTGAGAGAAAGAAAAAACAAAATAAGTAAAGTTGACGTGTTAAATCACCATTTTACTTTACGTATATGGGTCACATCGATTTGTCCCTTTTATTCACATGTCCGTATATTTAGTCACGGGTGAACAAGTCACGGTTGAACAAAGAGGTACACGTGGTCAAAGATAAAAAAAAACTTAAAAATCGAGGTCTCCTTGTTTTTTTCTTAATGTAGGTTACTGTTTTTCGTTGAAATGACGTTTGATTGAAAAAGGTTATAAGCACAGCGGTCTCTCACACGTTGGAATGTTCCCGGACAAAAGTTTAAATGCTCCCGGACAAAAGAACGGTGTCTACCGGACGACCAGGCGACCGTACAGAAGAGTGTCAGCATGGCATCCGAGTCGGATAAGTTTTTAAGACACCTCCTTTTCAGATTATTCAGGCATACATTGTGAGGAAGAAATTCATTTAGTAGATAGATATATATATATGTATACGTAGAAAATAGAGCACATAATTTCATCTACCTATATGTACGTACACACACAGAAGAACTGGTCAGCAGGCAATTTCGGACGAAGATAGAGGAGAGGACGGACGTGGCGGCGAAGACGCTGACCCAGCTTATATATATGGACAAGATGACGACCGAGTACAAATTGCCTCCACCCTTCCGCCACCTGATCAAATTGTGTCCAGTCCGCAAGCGACACGTGGCTGATAAGACCAGGCCCCTACCCACACGAAGAAATTAATTCCTAATTTCCTTGACTCTTCCACCACGCCGGATGAATAATTATGTCCGCACATGGCAAGTTGGTGGGTGGGATCAGCACATGGCAAGTTGCATGCATAATTACATCCGCTAATTAAAATATTTCATCTCATTAATTATTCTAACTAAGACAAACTTAACTGTTTTTTTTGGTCGCTGACCTTACCGTTGCAAATCAGCCACCAGCTAGTAGGGGTGGGCACAAAACGGTTCAAACCAAGAAACCGAACCGAACCAGCTCATTCGGTTCGGTTTGATTCGATTTGGACCCCCTTTCGGTTTGGTTCGGTTTGAAAAATCTCCAAACCGATTTAAACCAAACCAAACCGTTTAAACCAATTTAATCAAAAAAATATAAAAAAAACTATTATAGTATTAATAAAAATGATATTTTTATAAATTTTATGATAAAATAATATTTTTTAATTATTTTTTACTTAAAAATTAGTATATATATGTAAAAAATAATTAATTTAAATATTTTTATTTATTTTCGGTTTAAACCGAACCAAACCGAATTGACAGAGTGATTCGGTTTGGTTCGGTTCAGTTTGAGAGAGTGATTCGGTTCGGATCGGTTTAGAAAAAAAATGGTCCAAACCGGACCAAACTGAACCGTGCCCACCCCTACCAGCTAGTTATGTACGGGTGGACGATTTTAGGTCTCCTCAAGAATCTGGTAGACGAGTATTTTTTATCTTCTCATTAAAAAAAGAGAATTTCATATTTATACGATGATAATTTGACATGTGAAATTTATCAACTGTCGTGTGGACCGTAACGTTTTATTTTTTTATATAGATAAATGATGTTTTAAATTAATTTTTAGGGTGTTTTTATTTTATTTAAATTTTTTCTTAATTATCTTTCACATTTACTATTTTTTCCCCTCCTTTGTCCTAATTACATCGTCTCGTCGTTTTCTTCCTCACGAAACCTCCGTTTTTCTCTGGAAGCCACTCGAGCGCCTCCTCTTCTTCTCTGCAACGCCTCGGTTCCGCCGCCCACTTCCTCGCCTCGTCTCTCTCTCTCTTCGTCGCTGCCGGCTGCCTTTTTCCCGCTCCACACGCGTGTGTTAAATTCTATTTTGTTTCTGTTTATTTCCATTCTTTATTCATTGTCGGTTCACTCTCCTGAACCGGCACTATTGTAAACCGGGTTCACCCCGGACGGTCTTGTATTTTGTCACCCTTACATATATGAAATCGCACGACCCTTTCCGGCGTGCGCACTGTGCATCTTCCCGCGTCTCCTTCTCTGCAGGTTCCCCTTGCGCTTCCGATGCCAGATCTCGGTGCAGACCCTCTGCTTTTTCTACTTGGTATCAGAGCATCTCGATCCATGGCGAGTAGCTCTTCTATTACTTCTCATTCAAGGAATAGAGCGGATGAATCTGGTGATCCATTTCTTCTTCATCCGTCGGACAACCCAGGTACCTTACTCGTCTCGTCGGTTTTGACCGGGAATAACTATATCACTTGGCATAGAGCTATGAGAATTGCTCTATCTGTTAAAAATAAGCTTGGCTTTGTGGATGGTTCCATTCCCATACCGGATCTCGAAGATGAGTCCTACGGTACGTGGTACAGAGTTAACAGCATGGTGCTGTCATGGATCCTGAATTCCATCCATCAGGATCTAATTCCTTCAGTTCTATATGCTGAAACGGCAATGCAGATCTGGACAGATCTCAAGGAACGGTTCTCACCTTCGAATGGCCCGAGAATCTACATTCTGGAGAAGTCCATTGCTGTTTGTCAGCAAGGGAACGAGAGCGTTGCCAAGTATTATTCTCACCTTAAAGGACTTTGGGATGAATTGGCTCAATATGAGCCAGATATGCCACTTTCAACCCAAAAACGTAAGCAACTTATGCAGTTTTTGATGGGGTTGAATGATGTTTATTCTCATGTTAGAAGCCAGATCCTGTTAATGGATCCGCTTCCCTCCACTGGTAGAGCTTATGCTCTTATCTTACAAGATGAGGCTCAACGCTCCGCATATATGCCAATGCAGTCAGATGCCTCAGCCATGAATGTTAAGACTGATAAGGGAAGGGGTCCAAGGTCTAAGGAACAATGTACATACTGCCGTATGATAGGACATTCTAAGGAACAATGCTACAAGCTTGTGGGATATCCACCTCATTACAAATTCACCAGGAGGACCAATGAGCCGCAATCAGGGGTCAACCAACAGACTGGCAATACCAATCAACAACAGAATTTCACAAAGCCGATAGAAGGAAATCATATGTTGACTACTGAACAGTATTCTCAACTCCTTAAATTACTTAGTTCGGTTAATGTGAATGCTCACAAGGTGAACATGGCAGGTAATTCTATAAATTCTTGTAATTGGATTGTTGATTCCGGTGCATCGGCTCACATTACCACTAATTTTACCTTCCCTGTCAAAGATGGTAGTAGGAACCAGAATATCATTCTACCTGATAGTACTACTCTCCCGGTCAACAGTTCAGGTTCAATTTCTTTGACAGAAAATATTAAGCTTATTGATGTCTTACAAGTTCCAAGTTCAAAGTTTAATTTGATGTCTGTCAGCCAGTTAACAAGAGACATCAATTGTTCTGTCACCTTTTTTCCAAAATACTTTGTGATACAGGACCTGAGCTCGAAGAGGAAGATTGGGGAGGGCCGTGAGGAGGGAGGTCTATACTTTTTTGAGCCAAATAAGAAGACCTGCCTACTGGCTTCATGCATTAGTGACACTGAAAGTTGGCACCGCCGATTGGGACATCCATCTAGTGCTCGTCTCATGGTCTTGGAAGGTTCTCTGCCATGTAAGGTGGATGAAAAATTTCATTGCAGCATATGCCAGTTAGCTAAGCAAAGTCGTATTCCCTTTCCTATGAGTACTAGCTTGTCTAAAAAACCTTTTGATCTTTTACTTTTGGATATTTGGGGGCCATACAAAGTTGAGTCCAGAAATGGAGCTTACTATTTTCTTACCATAGTAGATGATTGTACTAGGTTTACATGGATTTTCCTTATGAAATACAAGTCTCAAACTTACAATGTTTTCACAAGTTTCTCAGCTTATGTTGAAAGACAGTTTCAAGCTCATATAAAAAAAATCAGAACTGATAACGGTTCTGAGTTCTTTTCTAAGGTTTTCCAGAATTATGTTAGCACCAATGGTATTGTGCACGAGCACACTTGTGTGGCGACTTCTCAGCAAAATGGTATTGCCGAGAGAAAGCACAGATAGGGCTGTTCACTATTTGGTTCAACCCGAAAAACCAAACCAAACCAGAAGTTTGGTTCGGTTCGGTTTGGTTTGAGCTATCGATCGGTTTGGTTTGGTTCACAGAGCCCTTCAAACCAAACCAAACCGCTAAACCGAATAACCCGAATTAAATTAAATATTTTATTTTAAGTTATATATAATACAATGTTTATGTGCCTTTTCTTATAAAAATAAATTTGTTTCAAGAGTTTTTAAGACAAATTAATGAAATGTATAAACAAATACACTAAAATTTAATAGAATATGATTTAAAACAAACAAAATGAAATTATATATTGACATATTTACTCTACCTTAATAAATTATGGTTTGAACCGAACCAAACCAAACCAAACCGAATTAATTTGGTTTGGTTTGGTTTGGTTTGGGAGATAATTTGGTTTGGTTTGGTTTGAGAAAAAATACTAAGAAACCAAACCAAACCAAACCATGAACACCCCTAAGCACAGACACATACTTGATACAGCCAGAAGTTTACGGTTTCAAGCTGGTTTGCCCAAAATTTTTTGGGGGGACTGTGTGTTAACAGCCACTTTTCTCATTAATAGACAACCCTCCACTTCAATTGGAGGTGAAACACCATATGCAAAACTGTTTGGAAAAAGTGCAGATTACCAACAATTGAAAGCCTTTGGATGCCTAGCTTTTTCATCTACCAATCACTTGGAGTTTGATAAATTTGGTCCTAGAAGCAAACGGTGCATTTTTTATAGGGTATCCGGTCAATCAGAAAGCTTATAGATTATATGAAATCACCACTGGAAGGGTTTTTACAAGTAGGGATGTTGTGTTTTTTGAACACATTTTTCCGGGATTAAATGATACTAGTGGCAAGCAAATAATCCCAAATTCAGTTAATGATGATAACCACCTGAGTACTCCTTTAGACAACAAAGGTGCATCCGTTGAGGGGCAACCTGAAAATGACATTGCTGAGAATCAATCCTTGAGGAATCTTAGAGGTACCAGGACAAGAAGGCCACCAAGTTATTTGAAATATTATGACACCACATTAAATGCTGATGTTCAAAGCTTGTTTCTACTAAACATCCCATACGAATTTTGTCAATTATAGCATTTTCAATAAACGACATGTGGTTTTCTTGAACAACATCTCCATTACGCATGAACCCAATTCTTATTATGATGCTTCAAAATATCATGAGTGGAGATTGGCTATGACCCAAGAGCTTCAAGCCTTGTATGATAACAAGACTTGGAGTATAGTTGATTTGCATTGGAAAAAAACCCATTGGTTGCAAATGGGTATATAAGTTGAAGTTCAATCCAGATGGAACCATAGCAAGACACAAGGCTAGATTAGTAGCGAAAGGCTACTCTCAAATTGAGGGACTAGATTACACAGACACATTTGCCCCAGTGGCAAAACTAACCACAATAAGGATAATGTTCTCCATAGTGGCAGCTAAAGATTGGAAAATGTACCAATTCGATGTCAACAATGCCTTCTTGCATGGTGATTTGGAAGAAGATGTTTACATGAGCATACCACCTGGATTACAGATTGAGGGGGAGAATATGGCTGCAAATTGCATAAGTCTATATATGGGTTAAAGCAAGCTTCCGGGGCATGGTTTCGGTAAACCGACTAATGTCATTGTTAAGGCAGGTTTTCATCAATCAAAGGCTGATTACTCATTATTTACTCATACCGAAAATGGTTTATTTGCTGCACTTGTTGTCTATGTTGATGACATATTAATAACAGGAAACAATCTACAAGTCATAGAGCAGGTTCAACAGATTTTGGACAACCAGTTTCACATCAAGAAATTGGGCACACCCAAATATTTTTTGGGTTTGGAGATAGCTAGATCTAAAGCTGGTATATTCGTCAACCGAGAGGAAATATGTCTGGATTTACTTTCGAAGCAGTTTGCTAGGTACCAAACCGTTGTACACTCCATTAGAGCAAAATCATGAATTACACAGAACTGATTTGAACAAACTACAGGACCCTTCTCAATATAGAAGACTTGTTGGAAAGCTTATTTATTTGACCATAACCAGACCAGATATCACTTTTGCAGTCAATTTACTCAGCCAATTCATGCATGAACCTAGAGAAAACCATTGGAAGGCAGCCATAAGAGTCTTAAGGTTTCTTAAGAACTGTCCGGGTAGTGGTATATTTTTTCCTGCAGGTAATCATCTGGATGTTCATCTGGATGTTAGCATCTATGCTGATGCAGATTGGGCAGCGTGCCCATTGACTCGAAGATCCATTACCGGTTATGTTTCCTTCATTGGAGGATCACCTGTTTCCTGGAAAACCAAGAAGCAGAGCACCATCTCCAGGTCGTCTGCTGAATCAGAATACCGTGCACTTGCTGTTGCAACATGTGAGGCCCAATGGATTTCATATATTTTACAAGACTTTCAGATTGATCCTGGTGTTATCAAGCTATATTGTGACAACCAGGCTGCTATACACATATCCAACAATCCTGTATTTCATGAAAGAACAAAACACATTGAATTGGATTGTCACACAGTTAGAGATAAAATACAAGATGGAACAATTCAACTTCAACATGTTAATACCAAAAACCAGTTTGCAGACATTCTTAAAAAGGCACTGAGCAAGGCAGATTTCTCTCGGTTACAATGCAAGTTGCTTCGACATATGTTCTCCCCAACTTGAGGGGGAGTGTTAAATTCTATTTTGTTTCTGTTTATTTCCATTCTTTATTCATTGTCGGTTCACTCTCCTGAACCAGCACTATTGTAAACCGGGTTCACCCCGGACGGTCTTGTATTTTGTCACCCTTACATACATGAAATTGCACGACCCTTTCCGGCGTGCGCACTGTGCATCTTCCCGCGTCTCCTTCTCTGCAGGTTCCCCTTGCGCTTCCGACGCCAGATCTCGGTGTAGACCCTCTGCTTTTTCTACTCTCCGTGCGGTCAACTGCGAGCCGGTCGTCGTCCCCACGTGCGAGCGCTGCAGCCTCCATCGCCGATGTCAGCGTCAACGCCAGCACCACCTCGCCATCCGCCCTCGTCCGCACGCGCGAGCAGCCTCGCCCGGCACCGCCCCGGTCAACGCCGCCCGCCCCGCCGTGGTGCGCAGCCAGCCGCGCCGTGCGCCATCTGTGCGCCATCTGTGCGCCGCCCCCTATCGCCGCCATGAGCACCTTTCTCTCTCCTATTATCCAGATTCTTGTCCTCTTATTTTTCTCTCCTTTTTCCCTACTCTGAAGTCATATTTCCCATGATCAGGGCACTTTTCCACCTACTTTGACGGTGAGGATTAGCCCTTTTTGATTGGTTCAAGTTGTGCATCGCATCGTCGACATTCGGTACCCTTTTCGGTCGCCGATTTTCGATTTCTCCAACATCGATCCAGTAGGCACTCTTGACGTGTCTATTATCATTTAAACTATATGTTTTAAAAATCTCCATGACTTGTAGTAATTGACCTGTTTTAATTAACCGAGTTGATGTTACTTGTTGTGGTTAGTTAGTGCTATTAGTGATGTTATTCTCTTTTGTACATAATAAGGATCATGTTAGGACGTTAATTATGTTGTCTATAACATGTTAATTGGTAGATTTTAGTTGGTTATATCCTTTTTCAGTTTAGCATGTAATTAGCTAATCTTTGTTACCCTTTTTGAGTTACTCCCATTGTATAGATGTCGTGATAGGTTAACAAGATTAGTTAATGTCTTAGTTAGCAATATTAAATCTGATTTTCGCTATGTTATGGCATTTTAACCAGTAGATAGTGTCTGATTGGGTTGTTTATATTATGTTTGGTTGAGTGTTTGACATGGTATCATGTTAGTCTTTATACTTGTCATTTCATGGTTCTAGCATCATAAACAGGTTATTAAGATGTAGTTGCTCATGGTAATTACATTGGTGGCATGTTGGTCATAGCATGGTATGGTTTATGTCATTTCTTGCATATTTTGGTTATGGCATGGCATAATTAGGTGGATGCATGATGCATTAAAAATATAAATGAAACAACTACACCAGACTATTTAGTCGTAACCCGAGGGCAGCGGAGGTTAGAACAGTCCAGTGCATCTTTCGATCCCGGATACCGCAATTTGTTTCTGTGCTACCACTGTCTAGGTGCACTATGGTATTTCGTTTAGCTATATGGTACTGCTATATATGATAGATCTGGTGTTAGCTGGTTGAGGTGGCAAGACGACACATTCCTTGCTAATAAGAAAAATATGTGATTTTTATTAGAGGATAGGTGCATTTGCTTCATAGCATGGTATAGGCGTCTAAGTTATGCATTTTACTTTGTTTTCTTATCATATTATGTTGCATGGTGTGAATTAAATGTCTCAGTTATAGTCCATCATTTTATGGAGCATATACAGGTGTCTATGCATATGTTCATACCATCTTTTTAGATCAGGTTACGGTGCATATAGGTGTTGATCGGGGTTACCCTGGATGCTGATCGGGGTTACCCTAGGTGCTGGTTGAAGATTTAAAATGTGTGATTTAAATTAAATATTTAATATATTGACTAGTTCTATATTTGCATACAAGAGATGTAGACTTGTGTACTTACTTAAATAATATTTTTAGGGTCTTTTTGGCTATTCGGATAGATGATAGAGTGCCTACCGAGTCATTTTATATGACTCACCCCATGATTTAATTATTTCAACAGATCTTGAAGAGGAGGAGGAGAATATCGAGGTAGTCATTTAAAAATGCAGCCACATTTTGACGCTATCCCCTTCCAAGTTCCATCTCCCCTTCTTCTGCATCCTGGACTGGAGCATCACCTTGAAGTGTTCGAGCTCCTTCTGCAGCCTCTCGACCTCCTCCATCATCACGACCGACTTCCCCTTTCCTCCGCTATTTTCCATCGCTGATCAGAGAGAGCAAGTGGGAGATGTGGCAGAAACCGAGCAGAAGCTAGCGAAGCGAGCTTCTAATTGCTGCATCTCGAGCTTCCAATTGCTACGGGAGAGATTTATTTATACATGGACATATGTTGACATATATACACACTACGATCGAGATGCAAGTAGTGTATATGCCCATATCTATATTTTATAATAATCAAAGGAAGCTGGATGTGCATATTTATTTATGCTCACAAAACGCAGGGGTACGATAAAGGATCCGTTCCTGACAAAACTGGTTGTAAAGGATAGCCGTGATCAAAAAATATTGTTTTACATCATTTTTCCTTTGAAAAAGAGTCGCTTAACTCTCTTTTTCTTTGTTATATACTTCATTTTTTATAAAATATGCAAGAGAGTCGCATGCATGTGCATGGCATCTATATATGTGGGAATCTTCTTCGACAAAATATAAAAATAAAAATAGAAACGGCCGCCCAATAATAAACGGCACATAAGAGTTTTTTTTTTTTTTTAAGCACCGAGTATTGAAGAGACCGAGGAGTATTCCTTCACCCTTCCACCTGATCAAGTTGTGTCCAGTAGGCAAGCGACACGTGGCAGATAAGACCGGGCACTTACCCACACCAACCGGGCGAAATTAATTGCTTTGCGCATGGGGGCGCGAGGTCGGGGCTTCGCCTCCCGGCGGCTGCAAGCCGGGCGCCCCCATGGGGTGGGGGGGGGGGGGCGACTGTGGGGTTCGATGGGTGTCGAACCCTCGCCACTCGCGCGCACGGCGGGTCATCGGCCATCCGGGCCATGTGACCAAAAAATATATACATACTTTTTACAATTATTTAAGATATGGAAGGAGATAAGGCGGCGACCCATCTCTCTCTTTGATGTGCAGACTAATTAACACAATAGGACTTAACCATGGAAGGGGTAGGTTGGAGTTGGGGAGGGAAATACATGGCTGAAGTGATGGCCCAGCCACCATTTGATAGGCCGCTCAACCATATTAATTAATGCGGGATGGACAGTACTGTTATGGTAGATAACACCTCAATTTGACAACCCCGAGTTAAATATCTTTTAGGGTAAAATCTTTTTTCTTACAGTAAAGAGGAGACCCAATTTTTTATATGTATGATCTCCACATAGGAGAGCTTGGAGAGCATAACGTAATTTCAAGCTTTTATATTGAAGTTCGACAACCCGGCTAGAAATATTAATTAAATAGATATTTCTAATATATTAGATCTTAGATATCTACTAAGAATCAAAAAATTCTTAAATTATATTTTTTAATGAACATGTCACTCCGGACAATATCATGGTTTAATCTAATACCCAGATAAAATTTGTTATAACACCTTTATTTTAAAAAGAGATTTTATGAAAGAACATTTAATATGTAATGACATATGTTTAAATTATCAAATCTATATATGTCATAGTGAAATTAAATTTATTTTTTCTTAACGAGAATGATATATAATTAAATGAACCATAAGATAAAAATATACAAGATGAATTGATAGAAAGACTCCAAGATTTACAAAATAATCAATTTTTGGTCCGATATAGCAAGGATGAACCAAACGAAGAAAGCTTAAAATATTTTGAATTAAAAATGACATAGAAACATCTTTATATAAAGGCTGCAAAGATATATCTAAATTATATTTTATTTTGCAGTTGAGTCAACTAAAGTCAATAAATGACATCACTAGAAAATATTTAAATATAATATTATCTTTATTTAAGGAAGTGTCATCTAAAGATGTAAGTGTTTCTGACAATTAGTATAAACTTAAAAAAATATTAAAAATTTAGGGCTGATTTATTAGATAATAGATGTATATAGAAATGATTATATTCTCTTTTGTAAAGAGAATGCAGATAAAACTATTTATCCATAACGTGACACTTCAAAATATAAAGATGATCTTAAAAACAAGAGTTAAATGGTGACACAAAATATTTTTCATTATTTTCATGGATAGATCAATCCATTATGGATTGGTTGGTCCCAATCCCGTCTGGATCAAGATCAAATTGGTCAATCATCACAGCCATCCCCGCCTTCCTCACCACCTTTGAGTTATCCCAGTCTTCAACCTCTCCACCACCTTCGGGCCATCCTAGATTTCATGGAAGGGTCAATCCAATCCAAATCGGTGAGTTTCAATCCAATTCAGATCGAGATCAAATTTGTTAGATTGGTTCTTCTAGGCCATTTGATCCAATCCAAATTGTTCTTCAAAGTAGGTCGATCCATCTAAAATTAATATCTATGAATTTTAAATTAATTTTATCTAAACTGAATCAACCAAGCTTAATGTTTATGACTTTTCAATATGATAGATGAAGAGATTTCAGATTTCATAGATAGGCCGATCTAATCCAAATCGGTGGATCTCAATCCAATCTAGATCGAGCTCAAATCAGTAGATCTTTTGAGCAATCTCGATCTTCATGAATAGGTGGATCTAATCATGATTGGTGGGCCTTGATCCAATCCAAATCGGGATTATATCGATCAAATCGATTGATCTTTCAAGTCATCTCGGCCTTTCTCACTACATTTGGGACATTCTGCCTTTCCTCACCCCTATGGATCTTCCTAGATTCTACGAAAAGGTTGACCCAATCTAGATCACTAAGTCCTAATCCAATATGGATCATCAAATTGGCTAGGTCTATTGATCTTTTAGGCCATTCAATCCAATTTGAATTGGTCTTCACAGATAGGTAGATCCAACTAATTTTAATGTTTATAATTTTTCAATTGACTTTGTCTAAACTGAATCAACCAAACTTAATGTTTATGACTTTTCAATATAATAGATGAAGAGATTTAGTGAGAGTCGACGGACATCTCGGGCAGGTGGATCCTAGAAATCGGACAAGTGGATCTCATTCTCGGTGAGGTTCATCTTAGTATGTTCACTAGTTGCTTGGTCCTTCATATGCTACTTCTTAGCCTCCTCTATCAGTTGACTCAATCGAACAGCTAACTTAATAATTATTAGCCATAATTGATCAAAGACTCCCCCCACTGGTTAATCCAACAAGCTTGATACCATATCTGAGAGAGAGAGAGAGAGAGAGAGAGAGAGAGAGAGAGAGAGAGAGAGAGGGGATGAAGGTGAGGATGAGGAGGATGAAGATTCATTTAGAGAGGATGAATGAAAATGTGTATGTGATATTCATATAAAATTGTTGCGTATTCATTATATGATTTTATTTGTATGTGTTTATGTGCATTCAAACAATTGTCATTTTTTATTGTATATGTGATACTTGGTTCAATGTATACATCGTATTATGGTTTGTGTATGAAAATGTGTTGATGGTGCATGAATGTACACGGTGGTTTGTGTATGTATGAAATTTGTGGTAATTTACATGGTTATTTGTGTATGTACAAGATGGTTTGTGAATGTATGAAAATTTATTGTATGTGTATGAAAATGTATATATGATAATTTATGTATGTATAGGGTTTATTCACGGATGTGATTTTTTACAAGTATGTTGTACAATCCATGCATACATGAATTTTTAATTTAAAAAATATAAATTATTTTTAATTATTAAACATGCAGTCATCATCAAAAAATTATTACGACAGCTATTAACAATAGCTATCATTCTTTGTCAAATTAGAAAATCTCACCCAAAATTTGTTCAGGTGCTGTGAGCTTTTGATTCGGCAATAGTTTACAGCCATCACAATTAAGTTACTAACAACAACTTAAAACCATATCCAAAGCAGAAACTCCAATCCAAAATTTGTTCTGGTGTTGGGAGTTTTGCTTTGGTGATGACTAAAAGTCATTACAACTAAGTTATTGACAATGGTAGTCAACCATCACCAAATCAGGAACTCCCACCAAAAATTTGTTCCAACCTATGGAGTTTTGGCTTTGGCGACTACTAAAAGTTATTAGTGACAGCTTCTACCTATCGCCAATATACTTCTATCGTCATCACCAGAAATATAGTGATGGCAGTCATTGCCAGTAACTTAATTGAGAGTGACTATTTCTAGCGAACTGTTGAGAAAAATTAGTGGTGACGGGCTTATTCGCGATGACATTTTAGACGTCACCAAAAGGCTTTTACGATGGCATTGGTGTTTTTTGAGACAACTTCTAACTATTGTCGATAACCTTTTTGTGTTGTAAGTACTCAATCTAACCAGGATATACTAGTAAACACCTTCTAAGACAACATGACAAGTCGGCATGGGTGGCTTGAGTTGTGTTTAGCAGCAAATTGATCTTTTAAATTTAGTGTATGTCAAACTCTGTGTGATGCTTCGTACTACTACAAGCCAAGTAGGCTGAAGCATATCCTTCTAGTTCTACTCTCTAGATTCAAATCTTTACATGATGTTTGATTACACAATAATTTTTTATACACAAAATATTGTATTAAAATAAAGTGTAAATTACTCAATGACGTAAAACTGCCATGTTTGGGGAGACGAGACGATAAAAAAAGAGTGAGAGTTGTAAAAGACCAAAAGAGGTGGGGGATGATTGCTAAACACCTCTTTTAACTAGTTTTGTTACAAAATCATAAAATTGTAACAAAGAAAAAAAACAATTTATCATGCAACGCTCTCTTAGTTCTCTTAAAATTGATATTCATTACTAACTCCACTAGTTTACGCCCTGTTTGGTAACACTATTAAGTGCCTCTATCACTATCAATTTTAAAATTGATATTGATAGGAACCATTAAGAGGTGTTTGGTTAATTGTATCAATTTTAAAATTTGTAGTGCAAACAAGACATATTATGTAATACAAGTGTCAACTTGTATTACTTTTGATATTGATACTCCAACATTTGAAAATATTAATATTAATATTGATATAGTATCAAAAATGAAACTCTAACCAAACAGGGCCTTAATGTCTAAACTTTGTATTGATGTTGTGAGTTCGATCAAATCTTCGAGAGTTGACACAAACCTGCCCCACCCACGTGTTATCATGTGCCATGTGAGGTGAGCACGTGAGCACATGGCAAGTTGCCACAGTTTATAGATTAGGAAGACATCAAAACACAAGTTGTTAGAAAATTAGTCGCATCAAAATTAATATGTGCAAATTTGGTGTAATTTTCTATTGTAAAAAGTCACCGATAGAGCAAAAGTACACACAACAAGAAAAAAAAAAGTTAGTTCCAATTATTTCAAAAAGTTATCTCTGGTAAATTTATTAATGGTAATTAAAATAAAGCTGTTTCTAACTATACAGAAACTAGTGATGACTTCTTTAAGGTGTGTCAAATAAGATATTCACGGCGGTCATCACGAACTCAGAAAGAAATGTTTAACTTATTAGTGACGGTTTTGATTAATCATCACCAATAATCAAATTTTGACAATTCAACGATCAGATGTCACTAGTGACAGCTCGAGCCCTTGCCAATGACCTCACAGATTTAACACCCACATAGCTCATTTTCTCCCTTCTCTTTCTTCTTCTTCTTCTTCTTCTTCTTCCCCAAAACCATAGATGCACTACTACGGTACCGCCTATCACCGATACCTATTGTGTGACAGCATAGGTGCATCATGGGTAATATATTTGTGACGGCTTGGAGTTGTTGCCTATATTTTTATGACATTGAATTTGATCTAGTCATCCTAAAAAGTCATTGACGGCAAACATATTTGCGATGGCATTGTAGTCGGTCTATGGTTTCATTTTTCTAGCTTTTTAACTGTCACCATTTTTTTTTGCAGTGACATATGCCTGGGGGTATAAACGGAATCCGATAATAAGAAATTTCGATTCGATTCCGATAAAATTTAACGGGTTTGGAAACTGTTTTTTATCTTATAAACTATCGGAATCGGAATCGGATATTCCGATAGCTTATTAGAATTGGAATCGGAATCAGGTGATTCTGTTTCTGTTTATTCGATTTCGATAATAAATAAATAAATAAAAGTAAAAATAATCAAAATAAAGTCAAATAAATCATAAAATATAATATATAAATTGATAAAATGATAAAAATAAAATTTTAAAATATTATATCAAAATTTATTAATTATATGTGAATTATTAATGAATTTTTGAATAAAAATTAATATTTAATATCGGAATTGGAAATTATCGGATTCGATTCCGATTTCGATAACGGAATCGGAATCGGATCGAAATCGGAACACGGTGATTCCGAAATTATCGGAATCGGAATCGGAATCGGAACACCTTATCCCTTATCAGAATCGGAATCGAATTCTGTGATTCTGCTACCGAATCCGACCTGTTTACACCCCCACATATGCCCATTCTCTACTGGTACAACTAGATCATGGCATGAAACTCAAATTTTAAACTCATTTATGTTAAAATTTGAATTTTAGTACAAAATAAATTTGATATCAGTTTATTTAATATATTTATTAATACTATATTTTGTACTTTTATTTTTATTTTTAAATATAAATTTAATTAAACAGTTAATCATTTATTTAAATGATATGCACAAGTTTTAACAAGTCTGCAAAATTCTAATCAAAGTCGACTAGCAAGTTAATTCCATTTGTCTTATTCAAAACTTACTCAACATATGTTAAAAGATTCAGTGAGTTTATCTAATAAGTATACCAGTTAATCAAAATATATCAAAGTAAAAAGTCAACAATTTTGTTATTTTATTTTTTTACTCTATTTATATTCAAGAATGTTATGACCACGACAATACAACTTAAAATTATCTTGTAATTTTACAAATATCTTTTGTGAATGTTTGTAATAAGTTTTTTTTAGTTTTTACTTTTTCTTAAGTTATTTCTATTTTTTAATATATGGGATCATTGCATAGATTGTATCTTTTTGTATACATCTAATAATTATATATTTAATTATTTCTTAACATTTTTTTTTTGGTATTGATGGCCCAGTGGCCAAACTACCGCACAGCTTTGCACGAGACGAGGGATCGAGCGCACAAGAAATCACCTCCCAAGGGGTGGGCCGAGCTCTCCGACCCTTGGAACCCACGCCCCGTGATCACGCAGGGTCGATTGGCAATTTCTTAACATATTCGTTTTCAACAAGTAACAAATAAAAAACCAATATTTTACTTATAGAATAGGATACGAAGAATGTCACCATTCTACCGGTTGACGTCCCAACTCAGATGCAATATTATTGAGCTATACGATAGCAACAAATTTTAATATATGGTGATATTAAAATTATATTGGTAAAATCTGTAAGATTACTGGTAGGACATACGAAAGAGGCATTCACAAGGGGGACGTAGTGGTGCAAACGAGCCAATAAAGTCAATCTAAGTATTTTAGCTGGATAAAAATTTGACTTGACTCATTGGTTATGTTAAATGAGTAAGTTTTAACAAAAAATAAAACTAAATTTATTAAATGAGTTGAGTTTGAATAGACTATTGAAGTTTCTAGGAATACCTGACGACGATTCAAACTCCATAGCGCTGCGGAAGACATGAACGAGGAAGATTCGCCGGATCGGAATCACCCGTCTCCTTTATACGATCCTCTGATTTCCTCTCTCTACTGAGCATGTATCGTGTAACCGTATGGGGAGTCACAACCCTGATTGTGCTTATATAAAGAGGAGGGACTAGTCCGAGTTTGACTATGATTAGGATCATGTCCATAGTCAGATCCTAGGCCTAATAGGAGATACAGCCCAATAAACCATGTTCCATCTTATAGAGCTAATAGCGTGCATATCAAGCCCAATAACAAGTGGATCACTTAAATAAATATCGGGTAAACCCAACACAGACTTCTACTCTACTTGGATAAACTCGCGAATAGCTCGATTAAATAATCCGATGAATATTTATTTAAAAATATATATAACATGATTTATATATTACAACTTTTTGAAATAGGTAGAAATAAAAATTAATTTGAATTTAAATTTAGACCAAATTTTATAAATAAATTAAAGTTAGAATTTTACAAATAATCTTGATTGATTTTGAGCTATATAGACAATTTGTATTGAATTTGAATGATTTTGAGCTTTATAAATAACTTAGTATTGAGTTTGAATTTGAGCGCGTACTAAAGTTCAAGCTCCACTAGAACACATGTAATCAATGTGCCCAACTTGTACGTCGTATTCAACTAGAGGTTTAAATGAGCCACTTCGAGTCGAGTAGTATGGTGTTTAAACTTGACTCATTTATTTTACGCATGGTTCGTCGGGTCGTGACCCGGTCGGTTTTGGGGCCGACCAACCCGGTTGCGACCCCAAGACCCCGACTCCATTTTTATTTTTATTATTATTTTTTGCGACCCGGGCCGACCCCGCCTCGACCCGGGTCGCGACCCGGGTTGGTTTGGGGCCAAACCGACCCGGTCCCGACTTCCGACCCCACCTTCCTTGATTTTACATGAGTTTGAGTTCAAGCTCGAATTTTAACAAGTATGTTAAACCCTTGTTCAAATTTAGTTCGTTTATTAATTGAGCCAAGTCAAGCTCGAGCTTGTGTAGTAGCTGGATTAAAGTTCAATCCACATTCAAACTTAAGGTATACACAAATTCATTTATACAACTCAAATCAATGAAAAGTCATACGTGAAACTCTAGATTTAACTCATTTATGAAACCCGATTTATGTTTAAACTCAAATTTTGAATTATTTAATATATTTAAGTGATAATATATAATTATTAATACTCATAATTTAATTTTTAATAATAAATATTTAATCGAGTTACTCGCAAGTTTATCAAGTCGAGTAAGAGTACGTTCAAACTGAGTCAAACTTTATTTTTTGTTCAAGTTTATTTATTTAACATACAATACAAGGTAGGATAATATTCGGGACAGATTAATGGTGACAACTTGTCAAAGCCATCTCCAATGTTGGTATCAGCAATGACTTAAGCCATCGACGATTTTTATCGACGCCGCCTACATCGTTATATGCGATGGCTAATAGAAGCCATCGCTATTAACTTTGCTGACGAAAACTAAAACCGTTGTCGAACCAGAAATATTTTTCCGATCCCCCCCCCGCGACAGTAATTAGCGACAACCTCACTAAACCATCGCTAATTACTGTTAATAGCAATGGTTAAAGCCATCACTAATTTTCCTTGTCGACTGTTGAACGGTCAGGTATATTTAGCGACGGCTTTTGCCATCGCCATTGTACTTAAATGTAGTTAGCCATCTTCAATTTTTTGAGGGTCTTCTAAAATCCACGATCCCCTTCTCATCTCTTAGCGACGGCTTTTGCCATCGCCATTGTACTTAAATGTAGTTAGCCATCTTCAATTTTTTGAGGGTCTTCTAAAATCCACGATCCCCTTCTCCTCTCTTAGCGACGGCTTTTGCCATCGCCATTGTACTTAAATGTAGTTAGCCATCTTCAATTTTTTGAGGGTCTTCTAAAATTCACGATCCCCTTCTCTCTCTCTCTCTCTCTCTCTCTCTCTCTCGATCTCGATCTCGATCTCGATCTCTCGATCTCTCGACCTCGCCACCACCGCCATGCCTTGTCTGCCACCACCGCCATGCAGACACCGGCCTCCGCCGCCTCCTACGGCACCGTCTCCGGCTTCCTACGCCACTGCTGGTCTCATTCTCCATCACCCGCGATTTCCTCCTCCTCAAAATAATTTTTAATCCTAACAACTCCTATAAACAAATTTAGAAGTTATTCTTATTGTTACACAAAGTTAAGATTGTTAATTTTTGGGTTTAGAGTCATCGTTTCTCGTGACGACTTCAACTTAGCCGTCGTCGTTAATATTGACAACGAACTTATTAGTGACGACTTTTAAGTCGTCGCCAATATACAATGACAACGGCTTTATGATAATTTGCGACAGTTCTCGGTCGTTGTTAATAACCCAATTTTATGTAATGATAATAAAAAAGTTAAATCGAATTTTTATCAAGTTTCAATTTACGTGTCAAGTGTATTTAGTTCATTTGCACCCTATACTTAACTCGCCTCTTTTCATTCGCAGCCACAAGGTAACCTAGGCAAATTACTTGTATACATGACGTCAATATTTTGTTTTATTAGTTTCTTTGTGGTGAGCACATGACAAGTTGCATGTGTAATTATATCATCTGACTATTCTTAGGCAGCCTAGCTGGTTTTTAGTCAGAGTGGTCATAGATTCTACTGTTGTAAGTCGCCACTAGCAACAGGTCCCGGGCTGCCCGAGACCTCCTCCTTTCACACTCAAAACTAAATAAACCCTAAATTGAAATGTTTTCCGTTAGCATTTCAATCACCTTTTCATTAAACTGCGCGGATAATTTTACAGGAAAACAAGCGCACCTTTTCCTGCAGAGAGAAAAAATGAATGGTAGGGGAATCCAATCCAACAATTCGAACACTGGGATCTTCTGGAATTTCAAAGCCGCGATGCAGCTGGAAACCACGCATTCACCCAGAACCCAAGATCATCAATTAGTGTAGTGACCCTGCTTTTTCACAGAAATAGCCAAGTGCACTCGGAAACTACAGCAAATTTCTTCGAGACAAAAAAGAAAAAACCTTATGGGGTGTTTGGTTGCATGATAATTTTTTGTACACTTTCATGATAAAAAATTGTATTAAAATAAAAAGTGAACCAACTCATGACATAAATTTATCATGTTTGGAGGGATGTGATTACAAAAAAGAGTAACTACCACACATGACCAAACAAAGTGGGGGACCACAAGAAAAAAGAAAGAGGTGAAACCCTCTTTTTTTGTTTAAGAAGAAAATCACTTTCAAAACATAAAATTATCATGGTTACCAAACACATCTTTTAACAAGTTTTCTTACAATTTTTAAAAATTAAAACAAAAACTTTCATTATCATGCAACCAAACACCCCCTTAACCCTCAGATTTTGAGCCCGGTTCCTAAATACCCTAGAAGATGTTCATGGTGTACAGCAAATGACTTTTTTTTGGGGGGGGGGGGGGGGGTCAGAAAGTACAGCAAATGACTCGATGAGTTCATACAGACTGCCTAGTATATCTCATCATCAGGAATATCAGGTATCAAGAATTTCCTTGGATCCTTGCCTATCTCTTCATAATTTAACTTGGGCTTCACCCTTTCTGGCACGGGAGCAAGTGCAATAATAGAATCCTTGTCGATGACACCGTCGAGTATGCCGTATTCCACAGCTTCCATGGGCGACATGTACCGATCTCTGTCAATATCTTTCTGGATGTGGACACTTAATTTTTCCACCGTTCATTAATATCATTTTGTAAAAAAAAAGAATGCCACGACCAGCACCAATTGAGAGTGAGAGACCCACTGCGAGCGCTACTGGCAGGGACCTGGTCGAGCTATTCCTGTCAGGCCCCCGATTTCTCTCCTTTTTCTCTTTTCCGCTCCTGCGGAATCTGATCCCCGGAAGCCGTCGGGATCCCGCTGCTCGCCGGCTGTTCCCGACGCTACCGCCGTCGCCGGCGTTGAATGCTCTGATTTCAAACAAAAAAAGGCAGGGGAGAGAGCCAGCTACGGCTAGCCCCCTTGTCGCCGGCCTTCCTACTTTGGGGGGGGACAAAAAATAGGAAGACGCGGGAGATCGCGGCAAGAACCCGAGGTGCTAGTGATGGACTTCCTGATTTTGCGAAGGGTGCGGTCAGAGAATAAGAGGAGAAAGGGAGGGCTCGCGCGAAGGAGAGGATTCGGCACCCAGCTTGCCAACAAAAGTTAAGAGAGAGAGGGAGCTGACAGAAGATCCCCTCGGCTCCCTCCTTCCCGGGTGACCTCCTCCTCCAGCAGTGAAGGCAGCCTTCTTCTCCAACAGCACCTGCGGGAGAAGGCTTTGGCGCAGAAGCCCTCTCGGCTCCCTCCTTCCTTGCGGGTCTTCTCCCCCAGCAACAAGAGTGACTGCAGCACTTCCCGCAGCGGGCTCTCCTTCGACAGCAACAACAACCGCAGCATCCTCTTCCGGAACCAGCGGTGCTAGGGGAAGAACGACTGAGAAGAAGAGGAGAAGGTAGAGAGAATAGCCATGTGACCCTTCAGTTATTCCCCCTTCTCTTGCCCCCTCGTTCCCGCTCTACGCTATAGCCAATGACGATGGGCAAAACACCTCCCTCCTCACCACCGAGGCTACCACCTGCCTTGGCCAAATCTGTCATGGCCAGACCTCTCTCTTCCCATGCAAGAAAATCCACGAGCTAACGCCATCAACCTACCACGATTCTAGCCAAGAAAAAAGAGAGAGAGAGAGAGAGAGAGCGCACCTGCCCCCTTCGCTTCCATGGCCTTCGCCCATTCTATCCACTATGGTCGGACACCTCTACGTGCCGCAAGTCCCTCAATCCCCCATCTTCCCATGCCGACGGCAGCCCCAGGTCCATGCACAGACCGCCATCCCGGTTTCGTGGCAGCACTTGCGGCGTCAGCACACTCCACGGCAGCCGCAGGGCCGACCGGTCCCCTCCCACGCCACGTCGGTGGTTGCTTGTAGCGGCGGAAGCCGTGCGGGCTCCCCTGTCATCAAGGAGTCCAGCAAGGGGACTTGCTCCCAACGACTTCGTCTCGCAGGCGCACTCCAAATCAGCGATCTGGGGTGCCGAAGGCGCGTCGGACGGGAACACTTCTCGGATCGTGATCCCGCAGGGGATTTTTCCACCTCCGGCCGGTGACGTCCGCTGGCCCTCGCAACGGCTCCGTCCTACTGCTGGTGAGGGGCGCGGTGCTGGCGGCGGCCGGCCCCGGCACCCTCGACAGAGGCCCGTCTATGGCCGGGGGCGCTTCGACCGAGCCGGGGCATACGCTCGGTCCGGCGTCTCTGCATGCCGCCGCAAGTGGACCCATCGGGCAATCGGGAGTTGCTGGAACCGCCGGAGGCCATCTCGACTCGGCCGAGTCGACTTGCAGCAAGCCTTGACACACAAAAAAAAATTAAATAAAAAAATTGAAATGCGAAATGCCATATTAAATAAAGGGTGAGCTCAAAATTTGAGCGCCCTAGGACGGCTATTCCGACTACGTCTCGGGTAGGCGCTCCTGGACGTGGGCGCGGGCATGTTCCCGTTGCAAACGGTTCCATTCTCCCCGGTGCGACAAGTCAAAAGACTTCGTCGTATTGGAGGTGAGCCCACTCGATCGAGGACCGGCCGGCATACTGCCGGAATGCCGATTTTTCCTCCGATCTTGTGAGAAGCGCACCCGGGAAGAGAAATTTCAAACCTTGGACTTCGGCACCGACATGATGTAACCCGACATCAAATGAAATGAAGTTTGTTCAAGTGTCGACATGGATATTCGAATTGGGCACCGAACGTTAGCCCGATGGGCCGGATAGGATGCGAACTCAAATTAAATAAATAAGATAAAAATAATAAAAACACATTAAATCTGAAGGTGTAAAAAAAAAATTCAGATTTCAAACAGTTTAAAACTCACCTTAAAATATATCTAACCCACGAAATCAAATTTCTTAATTAAATGATAATTAAATAACAACAAAGGGAATTAAATAAACAAACTCCAATACATTAAAAATCAATCAAAACAGTACGTAAACAAAAAAAACAGTTCTTAAGATAAATTTCAAATAACATAAAATACTCTTAAACAACTTAATCAAAGTCTTAAAATACATTGAACATACTTAAATCAACTTCACAACAAAAAAACAACGTATGAAATTAAATAATACTAATCAATGTGTTAACCATTAAATCACAAATCATAGCACACCTAATTCATTTAATCAAACTTTAAACTCAAAGCAAAATCATAATCAAATTGAAATTCAACAAAACAAATAAATCAAACTCAACCCATTAATTCAAAACGTTAATGGAAATATCAAAATTAAAAAAAATAAACAACTTGAAAAATCAAATTTAAATCAATTGGAAAAAATCACGTCTTAATCAAATAAAATCAACATCAACCAAACGTAACGCAACTTGTTCGCATCTCATCGGGCCCGCAAGGCTTACGGCCCTCTAGTCTATTGTTTTGTATGGATGTGCACTCTCTACCAAACGGATTGCTATGGCGGTTAATCAAGGGCGTTCGAGTACTTGCTCGATGTAAGTTAACGCCGGGTATTCGCACCATCCGGCGGAGAGGGGTCAAAATCAAATTTTCAAAGAACCCGAACCTCGGTTCTAATAATTTTAAATGTATCGTCGGACTATTTAATACATTTATAGGTTAATACCTATTTTCCTAAGTAGTCCAAAGGAGATGCAAAAATGATTTCGAAAATTAAAATGAAATGTAAAAACGAGGTTCTCACAAATTGGCACGCCCGGTGGGACCTCTCTTTCCCTTCATCTCTCCGCCATAGCAAGCCAAGAAAGTGCACATCTATCGTGATCCGATAAATTATCAACATCTAATGGAGCTTCTCTTCTTATTTACAGGGGGAAAGAAGCAAAATGTCGACCAACTTTGGAGTCATCTTCTGTGAGTCACTCCGAAGCCCGGCAGTCAACGCTGAGCCGGTCGTGGTCTCCTTCGGCACCTACCGGGAGATCAAGTCGACTCAACCACGGCTGAACATAGCTGAGGCGGTCTTGATCATCGAGGAGGCAAAGCAACCAACACCTCCACCGACGGCCCGCGCCACCAACCAAAGCTCAGCCCGCCTCGGATCAGCATCCCGGTGGGCTAAGATCGAGAACCTTAAACCGCGAACCAGCTCACGTCAGTGCGTCGCAGCAGGCCCCATGAGGGTGCATTGGGACTGGAAGACCCGATGCGCCACGCTAGTTCGCGCTCCCACAAAGACGAGTGGACAGAGGCGTCAGAGGCCTCAATTTACAATCTTGCCCCTGGCCAACCAGTTTGCCATTTTAGGGCAATTGGACAAGCATGATCGGGTTAAGTCCAGACTCGTCATTCCCACACCTGTCCGGGGAAAGAAATCTTCCACCCGCCTGAAGAAGTCCGGCCGACCAGCGGCCATGACAACAAAGGAGAGGGGGCAGCCATCTGATGAAAAGAATGGAAGCCTGGGCCAAACAATGGCTCGGAAGGAAGCAACTTTGGCAAGGGGACAGCCCTTGGCCCACCCATCTCAGTCGGACCAGTCAATGGTCCCGTCACAGAAGCCTCGGCAGGCACAGGTACCTGTCACACCAAGAATTCCCATGGTTGGTCGGCACGCTGGCCAACCATCCCGATTGCATTTCCTGCCAACCGGGGGCAAGTTCCCCACCCAAGCTACACCTCGCCGAGAGCCCCAGACAACGGACTTTCGTGCCGACTGGGGGCAAGGAGCCAAACCCTCTGCCCCAGTCATGAAACAAATGTGGCGGCCAAAGACAAACGTTCCCCCAGTAGAACCCCTTCCTTCAAAGCCCGATCCTCTACGAACCTTGAACATAGGCCCTGCCGGGTCAAAACCCCAACCTTGGCCCGTGCCAGGGGCTGTCTGTGAACTGATGCCTAAGGCCATTCCGAATCGGCCTAAGGCTCATTTTGCCCTGCCTCGCCAACGACAATTCTACCATTTCCACAATGGTATTGAAGCTACAGTTCCGCGAGAGCTGTCTCGCCGAAAGGATTTAGTGTTCGACCAACTGGTTTTCCCTGACAATTTTCCCAGGAGACAAGTGACACGGACGTTTGGTAGCGGGTCGCAAATATTCACCTGCTATACTTCAGGGACCAGTCATCCTGGGAACATCCCCGAGATGTCCGAAGCCCGTCCAAGACCTTGGACTCGTAGTCAAGGCGACCACCAACCTATTGCCGCCGCCAGATCTACATTGCACAATGATGGGGAGGAAGCTACGCGGGAAAATGACAACATACAAGTGGTCGCCCCTCTTACTCTGACGTTGGAAGACCTATGGCGTGAGAACCAACAGCTTCGGGCCCTCCTTGCCAGCGCAGGCTTACTCCAATCTCCGCCGGTCCAAAATTCTGATGCCGTTGAAGTCCCAGACGAGCTCCATGCCACTCAAGTTGAGCCGCCTACGGCAAACCCACCTCGGACTACAACCTATCATCAACAGGGGCCGAGGATCTCATCCGACGATGACATTTTTGTCCAGCCTGGGTATCAACCACCTCCTCCGCCGCCGCAGGACTTTCTGGAGCCCACTCAACGGGCTATAATTGAACAAATAATTTCTACACGGTTGGCTCAGCACGACGAGGGGTACAACATGGTGGGTCTCTATCAGGTTCCCTTCCCGCCACATCATCAATTCATCAAGTTACCCTCAGATGTCCAGAAGGTGCCGAAGTGCTCCAAATTTGATGGGCATGGTTCCCCACGAGAGCACTTGGCCATGTATTTCACCCACATGGGCGAGTTGGTGCATGGCGAGTCGTACTTACTCAAGTACTTTGCTACCACCCTGACCGGCGTGGCTGTCGAGTGGTACTCCAAACTCAAGCCGAACTCTGTGGCCGACTGGGCGAACATGCAACACAAATTTATTGAAAGGTTCAGCTTCTCCGAGCGGCCACACACCTTGGTTGAGCTAACCACCATGTTCCAGGAGGGGAACGAATCAGCGGTCGATTATATTCGCCGTTGGAGAAATGCTTGCATGAAATGCGCCAATCCCCCGTCGAGCGAGGAAGCAGTCGCATTGTGTAAAAGGGGTCTACGGGCCGAAATACAAGAAAAGGTGTTAGGGACAAGGATCCACACCTTTGATGACCTGAATATCAACATTGCCGACATAGAACATTTCTATGTCAAGAACCCTCTGATGACTACACCAAGGCTGAAGCCGATGAAGGACAAGCAGTCGGCTTCCCGAGACATCAATGCAGTGAATGTCTCTTCCTCTTCAAGAAATAACTACAACATTGGGGGCAAGAATGCCACCATGGCTCCCCCACGGAGGACAACAAATAATCCGACGCCAAAGCCCACATGGGAGGAACGTACAACAAAATCGTACTCCTTCACTCAAGACTATACAAGGAGGTTGTTCGACACATGCATGGAGAACAATCTAATCACTTTGCCGATGTGTCGGCGCCCTGAGGATGCCGAACGGAGTCAAGAGCCGAACTTCTGCCCATACCACAGATTATTAGGGCATAGCATTGAAGATTGCTTCTATTTCAAGGACCTCGTCGAGACCATGATTCGCGACAAGATTTTGGACTTAGGAAAACGGCTAGTGCAGCCACCGCAACCGCATAACCTACCTCGGCGACAAACCAACTTCGCCGTCAATGTGGTGCACTATCAATTGGCTCCACCTGCTATCAAGCCTCCTTCTCCTCCTCCCCAACGGCGTCAACCACAGGAGGAACATGTTCATCACACAATGGTCTATCAGATGGCTTCACGATTTCGCATGATTTTTGAGAGATTCTACGACAAGTGTGCGCACCTACAAGCTGATATCGCTGCCACCTTGGCTAGCGTCGTGGAGTTGCTAACAAGTGACATGACGTTAGACGAGGTTTGTCTAGCCCAAGCTAAAAATCTTGGAATATCCTTCTCTGACTCGCATCCACCTATTGGACAGATAGTCAAACAACCTAATGATCTTTGGGATAGTGCTAAAAAGTACAAGCTAGAGCCTGAAGCATCAACTGCACGCTCACTAGCAACACCTGCCAGGGCACCTCATGAGGAACAGCTGAGGAAAAATCGACAATACCAAGTCCACACGCGGCACTCTTTCCCACAGGCAATGACACAATTTCTCTATGAGAAAGTCGCGAGAGAAGGCTTAATGAAAACTCATCTTGAGATCGGACACCATGTCATGTCCTTTCCCAAAGGCGGATGCGGGTATCATCGATCACACTTGCATAGCATTGAAAACTGCCGGGCAGCTAGGGGGCACTTGGAAGAACTAATTAGGAATGGAGTCCTGAACATAGGACGTTACCTTATTCAACCGCCGCAGCCCCATGTCAATAAGGGTCCGACTATCTCCTCTTACGTCATCCATGCCACGCCGGAAAATGGTGTACGAGAGGATCAATGGACCGGGGGCATTTTGCGTGAGCCCACTCACCCCCGGGATCCTTCCCTATCCCAAAGACTCCTTCACGAGCTAGTCCAAGCAAACATCAAAGCATTTGACAAATGTGTAGAAGACACAACCAGCATTGAACGAGGCAAGGGCGACAAGCTTGGCAGCACAACCCCAACCTCCGATGAACTTTATGAAAAAGAAGATGTCCTTTTTCGCAGTTCTGACATGGGTAGTGATCCAGTTGTAGCACCATCCTCTTCGCAGGCTCCTGTCGTCCTTGGTGACATCAACATGACTCAAGTAGAAGGAACAACAGAACATAGCAAAGAGGAGGGTGAATGGTCTAACCTGACGATGGCAGACCTTTGGCAGGAAAATCAGCAGCTCAAAGCCATCCTAACCAACATTGGGCTATTCCCACCTCAATCAACTCAAAATTCAAGAGCCCCTGAGATTTCCAGACCACGTGTCGCTCAAACCGGGCCATTGCCGACGACCCTACCACGTCCAGTCAACTATCAATGGTTAGCCCCAAGGGAGCCCTTAGAAGACAGGGCATGCATGGTTCCTCATGATCAACCACCAAGTCCATCACCTCAAGAGTGTATGGAGTGTATGGAGCCCTCCCCAAGGGATGTGATTAAGCAGTCGATCAAGTTGAGGCTATCTCGACATGGTGAGAGATGCAACCCAGTAGGCCGCCCTCAGTCTGCTTGGCATCGCCAACAACAATGTCCTCGCGATGGTAATCCATCGATGATAATGTCTGAATCAAGGCTTGCAAAACGCAAACATCCGGCGACTGTGGTGATAACAAGGTCAACACCTTCCCATCAAGAAACAACAATGCTGGGGGCAAGAATGCCACCACGGTTCCCCCGCCAAAAATTTCTACAACAAGGCCCACGTTGGAGGAGCGTACAACGAGACCGTACTCCTTCCCACGGGAATGTACAAGAAAGTTATTTGACATATGCATGGAAAACAACCTAATCAGCCTACCACGGATGAAACGTCCTAACGAGGCTGAAAGGATTGTGGAACCTAACTTCTGCTCCTACCATAGGGCGATAGGGCACCCGATTGAGGATTGCTTCCAGGTCAAGGACTTAGTCGAAGCTATGATTCACAACAAGATCATCGACATGGGAGAACACCTAGTGGCCCCTCCTCAAGTCCACTACAAAGACAAGCAGCTGGCTTTCCATGACATCAACACAATGGACATCTCCCCCTTTTCGAGGAACGGGGGCAAGAAAAATGTTCCAGTGCAACCCTTCAACACCATGAGGCCGCGAGCCTCATGGAAGGAAGCGCATGGCAAAACCATATTCATTCGGTCGGGAACACTCAAAGAAAGCTGTTCGACATACGCATGAAGAATGATTTGATCGACTTACCACCAAGGAAGCACCCCGACGACACCCGAAGAGGCGGGGAGGCTAACTTTTGTCTCTACCATAGAATGGAGGGACATGTTATTGAAGATCGTTACCGATTCAAGGCCGTCATCGAGTCTATGATCCATGATGAGATCCTTAACCTTGGAAACCAACTGGTAAGTCCGCCACATCCTCACTATGAGATTCGGCAACAAACTTACTTTCCTGACGACATGGTTCACCACCAACCACCACACCCTCACAGTAGCATGAGGCCAACTGATTCGTCATAGGCCGTTCTTGCCACCCTGAAGATGGAGCACACATGGGGGCATAGGCCGGGGGGCAGTTTCAAGAGTTCTACACACCGTCGGCTGCAAAAAAAAAAAAAAGAAAAAAAGAAAAAAAGAAAAAGGAAAAAAAGGGCTAAAAATGCAGATGCCCGACGGACTTGGCCGACCAAACATGATGGACGGCCAAGGGCAAAAATGTCAAAATATCCGGTCAAGGTGAAAACCTGAAAGGGCACCTTGAGCAAAATCGGATGACCCTGCTGTGTGAAAATCCCACCATAGGACGCACAGGCAAAATCATAAAGGGGTCAGCCTGGGTGAAAACTCCGCAAAGGAGCAATCAGGTGGAGAAAAAAAACAACAAAACAAAAAAATCAACAAGGGCGAGCCCCCAACCTGACAAGGTGGGGAGGTTCATCCCCCTAATTTTATTAGGGAGGAGGTCCGAGTTGCCAATGACGAAACGGCTCCCGTAGGCACATCTACTTTGTAGTAGAAATACGCCGGGGAGACCATACCTGAGGCGACGAGGAAGATCACCTCCCGCCTTTAAAATTTGAGGTGGCTCTCGTATTCCGCATCGGAAGGGACAAAGGGCAAAACCCCACTCTGCCATAACAGAGCCTCGCCATCTCAGTCTTTTCGACCATGGCAATCATACTATCTCGACCCTTCCGGTCTTGATAATCTTCAAATATTTTTGAACTATCCAGAGCCCCATTCTGGATGATTTACAAACTCCTACCATCCTGATCACTCCGGTCTTGATGGTCTCCAAGAAAACATACTATGTCAAACTGTCTAGTCCCATTCTGGACACTTCTAAAAAAAAGAGACACATTCCACCATCTTGGCTATTCTGGCCTTGATAATCCTGAAAAAAAAAAGAATTTTCTGACGTTATCCAAAACCCTCATTTTGGATAATTTTCAAACAAAATTCTCACCATCCTGGCCACTCCGGTCATAATGGTCCCTAAAAAAAACAAACTCTCAAATTGCTCGGAACCCCGTTCTGGACGATTTGCAAAGCTCCCACCATCCTGGCTAGCCCAGCCTAAATGGTCAAAAAAAAAAACTTCTCTTGGTATACGAGTTGAAACTCAAACTCGGCAAGGAACACAGTTCATTTCTTTGTTATACGAGGTGAAAAGCAGACTCTACAAGGACATGAACATTCCACTCCCTTGTCATACGAGGTGAAAAGCAGACTCGGCAAGGACAACACCATTCCACTCCCTTGTCATACGAGGTGAAAAGCAGACTCGGCAAGGACAACACTATTTCACTCCCTTGTCATACGAGGTGAAAAGCAGACTCGGCAAGGACAATTCCATTTCACTCCCTTGTCATACGAGGTGAAAAGCAGACTCGGCAAGGACAATTCCGTTCCACTCCCTTGTCATACGAGGTGAAAAGCAGACTCGGCAAGGACGGGACCATTTCATTCCCTTGTCATACGAGATGAAAAGCGAGGCTCGGCAAGGACAACCTTATCCCACTCCCTTGTCATACGAGTTGAAAAGCAGACTCGGCAAGAACAATTCTGTTCCACTCCCTTGTCACACGAGGTGAAAAGCAGACTCGGCAAGGATAGGACCATTTCATTCCCTTGTCATACGAGGTGAAAAGTAGACTCGGCAAGGACAATTCCGTTCCACTCCCTTGTCATACGAGGTGAAAAGCAGACTCGGCAAGGACAGGACCATTTCATTTCCTTGTCATACGAGGTGAAAAACAGACTCGACAAGGACCACCACTTCATTCCCCTGTTGTACGAGATGAAAATCACACTTGGCAAGGGAACCCAATTCTCCACAAAAAAAAGAAAAAATAAAAAAGAAAAAAGAAGAAGCCTGACTAGAGTGAAAGCTTGAAAAGGTATTCTAGGCAAAATTGGGTGACTCCACTATATGAAAATATTTCTGGAGGCATGTAGGAAAAAGTCAAAAGGCTGGTCCAGGTGAAAATCTTGCAAAAGATGATCGGATCAGTGAAAAAAAAAAGAAAAAGAAGAGATGAAACAAAACACAAGACATAGAGAGACGTATTCAAAGGTTGGCATATTGGGAACCATCAGGATCCGACATTATCAAGTACACCGAGTGAAAAAGTTGGAGCATGGGATATGGGGGACAGAGAACCAAGAATGATTACATCTAAGGGCCCAAGCCCTTCTCAGTCCAGAAGAATCTTATGCAACAGGAGGATTTGGATCAACTTTCGCAATAGCATTCACAAATCGCTTCAATGGCAGTACCTAACCGCGGCAACGGTTGGAAGATTCCCCCTGGAATTATCACCCCCCACAACCAAAGATGTGGCGGCAGCAAATGTAGGCAACAGAGAAGAGAAGTCCATCTAATTTAAAATGATTTGGTTCTAATTCGAATGGAATTAGGATCCACCCAATGTCCTTTCCAATTCTCCAATCCGTGTCTTGATAAGATTAAGAGAAAGAAAAAGAAGAAGGAAGAAAAGAGAAGAAAAAATAGAGAAAAAAGAAGAAGAAAAAAATATATAGAAAAAAAAAGAAGAAATAAAAGAAAAGAAAACGAGAGAAAAAAAAAAGAGAAAGAAAGAAAGAAAAGAAGACACTAAAAGGAGAAGAAGAAAAGAAAGAGTGAAAAAAAGACAAAAAAGGGAAGGCAAAAAAAAACACAAAAAGAGAACAAAAAATGGAGGAACATGTTGCAGCCATGAAGCTCGTCAAAAATTCTTGTCCCATCGGCAAAGAGCAAACCAAATCTGGTCTGTGACAAGAACTATGGGCAGGACAACAAACCAAATGAAAATCAAAGAACATGTGTCTGAGGAGATAAATGGTCAAGCTTAAGATGATGAAGATTGGTTACCTCCAAGGGCCCAAGCCCTTCTTGATCCAAGGACATGCAAGTCAAAGAACCAGCTAGAACAAAAAGAAGAAGAAGAAGAAGGCATCGTCGACTTCAACATGCCCCACTCGGCACGAATGGCAGCCCCGCCGGTCTCTACAGTAGCACCGACAGCTGCGCGTAACAACGACCCCCCCTTGCAGGTTCAGGGACAACAACGAACGGACGTAACGGTGAGAATAAGCAGACCCCGTGGCGGAGGGACGAAGAAAAAAAAAACCAAAGAGAGAAATAAAAAGCAAAAAAAAAAGAAGAGAGAGGAAGGACAACGTAAAAAAAAAATGAATGATGAAGAAAGGAGAATGCTGGCGTCCCTTGCTTTCTTCTTCATTGTTTTAAGGGATCCACGTAGGTAATGGCTCCTCGTAGCCATGCAAAAAAAAATCATGCAGAAATAGAAGCAAAGCTCCACGTAGCTATGCAAAAAAAAAAAAAAAAAAAAAAAAAAAAAAAACAATAATAGAAGAGAAGCTCCACGTAGCTATGCAAAAAAAAAAAAGAAAAAAAAAACATAAGCTCCATGTAGTCATGCAAAAGAAAAATGAGAGAAAAAGAGAGATGAAATAATGGAAAAAAATAAACTTGAGTCGGAAGTTCAAAAAAAAAAAAAAGGGAAAGAGAGGGAAAACAAAAAAAATAGAGAGAAAAAAAAACGAAAGAAAAAGAGAAAAAAAATGAAGGGTTAAAAAAAATGAATGATGAATGAAAAATGGAGAAAGGCCATCGCGTCCGACGGCTCAAGCCCTTCTTGATTCATAGAACGTTCAAACAATGTTAAGCTGGTTGCTGTTCCGCAGTGGGTGAGAAGATAGAGCTCCGATCTACACGGGCGATCCCTTGTCGACACTCGTCGCCCTCGGCGACGAACGTCTCCAAAGCACCGCCCGTGGGGGGCATTTGTGGACACTTAATTTTTCCACCGTTCATTAATATCATTTTGTAAAAAAAAAGAATGCCACGACCAGCACCAATTGAGAGTGAGAGACCCACTGCGAGCGCTACTGGCAGGGACCTGGTCGAGCTATTCCTGTCAGGCCCCCGATTTCTCTCCTTTTTCTCTTTTCCGCTCCTGCGGAATCTGATCCCCGGAAGCCGTCGGGATCCCGCTGCTCGCCGGCTGTTCCCGACGCTACCGCCGTCGCCGGCGTTGAATGCTCTGATTTCAAACAAAAAAAGGCAGGGGAGAGAGCCAGCTACGGCTAGCCCCCTTGTCGCCGGCCTTCCTACTTTGGGGGGGACAAAAAATAGGAAGACGCGGGAGATCGCGGCAAGAACCCGAGGTGCTAGTGATGGACTTCCTGATTTTGCGAAGGGTGCGGTCAGAGAATAAGAGGAGAAAGGGAGGGCTCGCGCGAAGGAGAGGATTCGGCACCCAGCTTGCCAACAAAAGTTAAGAGAGAGAGGGAGCTGACAGAAGATCCCATCGGCTCCCTCCTTCCCGGGTGACCTCCTCCTCCAGCAGTGAAGGCAGCCTTCTTCTCCAACAGCACCTGCGGGAGAAGGCATTGGCGCAGAAGCCCTCTCGGCTCCCTCCTTCCTTGCGGGTCTTCTCCCCCAGCAACAAGAGTGACTGCAGCACTTCCCGCAGCGGGCTCTCCTTCGACAGCAACAACAACCGCAGCATCCTCTTCCGGAACCAGCGGTGCTAGGGGAAGAACGACTGAGAAGAAGAGGAGAAGGTAGAGAGAATAGCCATGTGACCCTTCAGTTATTCCCCCTTCTCTTGCCCCCCTCGTTTCCGCTCTACGCTATAGCCAATGACGATGGGCAAAACACCTCCCTCCTCACCACCGAGGCTACCACCTGCCTTGGCCAAATCTGTCATGGCCAGACCTCTCTCTTCCCATGCAAGAAAATCCACGAGCTAACGCCATCAACCTACCACGATTCTAGCCAAGAAAAAGGAGAGAGAGAGAGAGAGAGAGCGCACCTGCCCCCTTCGCTTCCATGGCCTTCGCCCATTCTATCCACTATGGTCGGACACCTCTACGTGCCGCAAGTCCCTCAATCCCCCATCTTCCCATGCCGACGGCAGCCCCAGGTCCATGCACAGACCGCCATCCCGGTTTCGTGGCAGCACTTGCGGCGTCAGCACACTCCACGGCGGCCGCAGGGCCGACCGGTCCCCTCCCACGCCACGTCGGTGGTTGCTTGTAGCGGCGGAAGCCGTGCGGGCTCCCCTGTCATCAAGGAGTCCAGCAAGGGGACTTGCTCCCAACGACTTCGTCTCGCAGGCGCACTCCAAATCAGCGATCTGGGGTGCCGAAGGCGCGTCGGACGGGAACACTTCTCGGATCGTGATCCCGCAGGGGATTTTTCCACCTCCGGCCGGTGACGTCCGCTGGCCCTCGCAACGGCTCCGTCCTACTGCTGGTGAGGGGCGCGGTGCTGGCGGCGGCCGGCCCCGGCACCCTCGACAGAGGCCCGTCTATGGCCGGGGGCGCTTCGACCGAGCCGGGGCATACGCTCGGTCCAGCGTCTCTGTCTGCCGCAAGTGGACCCATCAGGCAATCGGGAGTTGCTGGAACCGCCGGAGGCCATCTCGACTCGGCCGAGTCGACTTGCAGCAAGCCTTGACACACAAAAAAAAATTAAATAAAAAAATTGAAATGCGAAATGCCATATTAAATAAAGGGTGAGCTCAAAATTTGAGCGCCCTAGGACGGCTATTCCGACTACGTCTCGGGTAGGCGCTCCTGGACGTGGGCGCGGGCATGTTCCCGTTGCAAACGGTTCCATTCTCCCCGGTGCGACAAGTCAAAAGACTTCGTCGTATTGGAGGTGAGCCCACTCGATCGAGGATCGGCCGGCATACTGCCGGAATGCCGATTTTTCCTCCGATCTTGTGAGAAGCGCACCCGGGAAGAGAAATTTCAAACCTTGGACTTCGGCACCGACATGATGTAACCCGACATCAAATGAAATGAAGTTTGTTCAAGTGTCGACATGGATATTCGAATTGGGCACCGAACGTTAGCCCGATGGGCCGGATAGGATGCGAACTCAAATTAAATAAATAAGATAAAAATAATAAAAACACATTAAATCTGAAGGTGTAAAAAAAAAATTCAGATTTCAAACAGTTTAAAACTCACCTTAAAATATATCTAACCCACGAAATCAAATTTCTTAATTAAATGATAATTAAATAACAACAAAGGGAATTAAATAAACAAACTCCAATACATTAAAAATCAATCAAAACAGTACGTAAACAAAAAAAACAGTTCTTAAGATAAATTTCAAATAACATAAAATACTCTTAAACAACTTAATCAAAGTCTTAAAATACATTGAACATACTTAAATCAACTTCACAACAAAAAAACAACGTATGAAATTAAATAATACTAATCAATGTGTTAACCATTAAATCACAAATCATAGCACACCTAATTCATTTAATCAAACTTTAAACTCAAAGCAAAATCATAATCAAATTGAAATTCAACAAAACAAATAAATCAAACTCAACCCATTAATTCAAAACGTTAATGGAAATATCAAAATTAAAAAAAATAAACAACTTGAAAAATCAAATTTAAATCAATTGGAAAAAATCACGTCTTAATCAAATAAAATCAACATCAACCAAACGTAACGCAACTTGTTCGCATCTCATCGGGCCCGCAAGGCTTACGGCCCTCTAGTCTATTGTTTTGTATGGATGTGCACTCTCTACCAAACGGATTGCTATGGCGGTTAATCAAGGGCGTTCGAGTACTTGCTCGATGTAAGTTAACGCCGGGTATTCGCACCATCCGGCGGAGAGGGGTCAAAATCAAATTTTCAAAGAACCCGAACCTCGGTTCTAATAATTTTAAATGTATCGTCGGACTATTTAATACATTTATAGGTTAATACCTATTTTCCTAAGTAGTCCAAAGGAGATGCAAAAATGATTTCGAAAATTAAAATGAAATGTGAAAAACGAGGTTCTCACACTGGACTTGCTCGTAAGTACGGCCGGTGAAATTGGCTATGATCTTTGTCACATTTTCTTTGTTATGCATGATCTCCCTCGCCTGAATCTCTACATCTATGGCTTGACCGCTTGCACCTCCGAGGGGTTGATGGATCATTATTCTTGTGTTGGGCATGGCGAGACGCTTGCCTTTTGTGCCACCGCCAAGGATGACTGAAGATGTTGATGCTGCGATACCAAGTGCAACAGTGGAAACGTCTGCTCTAACAAGCTGGACTACATCATAGATGGCCATAGTTGCACTGCAAAAAGAAAAATAAAAAATAAATGCATTAATTCATCATAAGGTGACGTCATGTTGCACAAAAATATGAAAGACTACGACGAATAATATTACCCTTTTCAGCTCAAAACTAGAGACGAGATCTTTATATAGATGAAGCTCAAGTTAAGACAACTTTTCAGAGCTCAGTCCAAATTTGAACTCACCAAGAAAGATGGCTTTGTGCCACCATGAGTAGACAGAGTTCATAATAGACGGAAGGTGTATTATTCATCTCCAGATACCTTGTCTCGGGTCGCTAACAAGGTAATTTGAGAAGCCTGCAGCTTGGGACAGAACAGCTTCCTGTTTATCTCAAACAATCAAGAGAAGCAGGAACCTACATTGCTGTCCTCTTCATTTTATCTTCCGCTTGGTGCCACAAGAACGGCACTTCGTACAGTCATGCTAAGCCTTAGAAGAAAAAAACTATATTGCGTACAATCCCAAATAAGACTAGCATTTATTGAGATATCCGAAGATGCAGATATACCAACACAACCACCCACCTTCCTTTGAAATTAACTCGAGCCATTGAAATTATCAAAGACCTAAGCTGGTGACCCGGTATCAGAAGACAGAATTTGTGAAGTTTTCAATAGCAAAAAAGTAAATGTGTTTTACTGATTAGAGCTGTAAACATCTGGATCCGCTCCGCAAGACATGGAATGTGATTTCACAAGAATTTATCAAGATTTCCTACGAATCTCCTTCCATGCATCTGAAAAAATATATATAATATCTCTGGTCTCTTAATTTCCTCTGCCTATTACTACTTCTAACTTATTAACTCTAGAATAGACAAACTACCTGTATCATATATCTTTTCTCATTTTATTTTCTAGTATTATTTTAGCTAAGTGGCCTTGTTAAGTTTATTTCATATGTTGCCAACTTTATTATGGAATCCATACAAAGATTCATCTAGACATTATTGTCTAATAAAATTTTACAACTTAATATTTTTATGACTATATGTACAATTAACCTAAAAAGTCATCAATCTCCTATACATACTGTTTAAGATGAAGGTTAGGTTTGACATGAGATCTCTTGTATGTCTCCTATTAACAATGGTTCCTTGTCTATTTTGAATAGATTACATGACATTTTACACTTAAATATACATTTTTATTTGTATTTCGGAGATCCAATCTCTAAAAGATTTTCCAAGATCTCTCTGAGATCATGTCTCTTCTATCTCCTAGAGATAAAATTGAGATACAAGATGTCAATCATTGCCGCTAAGCATTTCGGATAATCAGATATCCACTCTGGTTAAGTTTCGGATGTGAAGCAGATAATAAATAATGAATATCTAATAGAGCAAAGCAGATGCAGATAATATCCGGTTCACGGGAGTGCCTTAAAAATTTATTAACTCTGTAAAAATAATAAAAAATAGTCAAAACCTTTGCCTTCTTGAACCACAAGAAGTAAAGAGTCAACGTGAAAACAAGATATACAAATATTTTCTACTGTTTTCTTCCCATTTTCATATCTCCTCGAGAAAAAATCGAGATACAAGATGCCAATCCTTGCCGCTAAGCATTTCACATAATCAGATATCCGCTTTGGTTAAGCTTCGGATGTGAAGCAGATAATAAATAATGAATATCTAACAGAGCGAGCAAATGCGAGTAATATTCCGCTCACCGGAGTGCTTTAAAATTTTATAAACTCTATAAAAATAGTAAAATATAGTCAAAACCTTTGCCTTCTTGGACCACAAGAAGTAAAGAGTCAACCTAAAAGCAAGATATACAAATATTTTCTACTGTTTTTTTCCCATTTTCGAACGAGTTTTAAAAATGAACTTGGGCGTAACATTGCCATCAAATTTGGATACAAAAATGCAAAGACATACAAGTGCAAAGATGAGAGGTGTACTTGTCCAAGAAAGAATTTCTTTCAATAGGACTGCTCAAATGATTAATCTCCGTACCTGCTCATTCCTGTTATTTGGGCTAAGCATCACCAACATGGACTGTCAATGGTGACAACAAGACGAGGGTGAACATCTGTGAACTAGGGTTGTCAGCTGAGCATTGCCATTGCTGACTTTCAAGCAAAGAGCATCACCGTCGTTGCCAATGCTGTCACGGCCTGTTGAAGACTCGAAGGGGAAAGGGCTAAGGCAAGGAGAAGAGTGGCCACTGCTTCTTGGCTTGCCCCCAAAAAGGCCCGAAGCCCAAATAAAAGTAGTATTCCAGTGGCGGCTCTTTTCCCAAGGCACCCAGGCTAGGTGTCCCCAAACATTCATGCATGATAAAAAAATTCTTTCAGAGAGCTTTGCCCCCCTAATACCCTCCACAAGGAACGCTGCCCTTTGACCCTTGCGACATGACTGCGCAGGTCAATCCATAAATCCCAAACGTTTATTTGTAATAGTGTAAATATATTGACATATTTTACTATCACTTATGCTATCACATATATATAAGATTTATAATTATACATATATGTTATATACTTAAAATTTATTAAAATCTATTTTAACTCACTCCTCTGTCTCTCACAGATCAAGTTTTTCAAAATTAATTATTTCTCAAAATAAATATATACATATGTATACATAATTACATAAATAAAATCACATTTAAATATATGAACACAAAAAATATACAAATTCAATTATAACCTCCAAATATAATTATATTTATGAATATATATATTTGCATGTATGTATTAATATATATAATACTAA
This sequence comes from Cryptocoryne crispatula var. balansae, assembly GCA_036172225.1. NCBI lineage: Eukaryota > Viridiplantae > Streptophyta > Magnoliopsida > Alismatales > Araceae > Cryptocoryne > Cryptocoryne crispatula. Next base: position 16,565,603 of record CM069921.1, read on the forward strand.
CGTCGAATTATACATATGATTGTGTATAAATATGCATATGTACATATATGAATATATATACATCCAATGTTACCACCTTGACCACTTTGGCAACGCCTAAACGGCCACCTTGTTGTCTAAGCGGAATTGACATCTTTCAACGTTTTGAATGTCTTGTCGCCTTAGACAACTATGTTGGTCATTCTTCAGCTGTCTGTAGAAGCAACCCAACCAACAGGAACAACAGCAAAGGCTACAACTACGGCAGATGTTCATCCTAATCTACATGGCCCTACCACCCACCAGGAGATCAACGGCTACTCAATAAAAAAGTTGAGTAGGATGGCAGTTCATTCACCCATAAGCGCCCAAGAGAGCTAAAATGGCAACCCAAATTACCAGCTCCACATACTTTAATGACTGCTAATCTTTTTGATGCTTTGCAGGACGTTTCTATTGAAGGGAATGACCCCACATACTTTAATGACTGCTAATCTTTAAGTCAAGGATACAGAAATATCTTGTTGCGTTAGAAGAAAGGGATGAGCGCCCTTCTTGTCCGGTGGTGTGATTGCCGCCGCAAAGGTGTTTGTCACATCCTCCACGAGATGTATATTGAGCAAAGTTCGTCACATCCTCCACGAGATGTATATTGAGCAAATATGTTAATTATAAAAAATAATAATTAAAAATGTCAATTTAGAAATGAAGAAGATAATAACAAATCTAATTTGACAATTCTAAGAACTCCTATCTAAATTGTCTGTCATAATAAATTTACAATTTAAGTAAGCAAGAACTAATTCAATATTTTACAATCCAAGAAAACCTCGAAGCTAAATAGCAATAGATTTCTCGACTTCCTCAATTGGCTCTTCAAATTGTAACACCGTTACATCTATGTTACGTTAAACTTGATTACTTGAAAAATATTAAAAAAAATAGGATGAGTCATATAAGCTCACTGAACTCCCCCACAACAATTCTTACTTGCAAACATAAATAACATAATATTTCTCACAACACATGATGATATAGAAAAATAATCATAGATCATCAATTTTGAGAACAATCCGAATGATTCTAGATCGGGTTGGCCTGTCTAGATGCCGGGTTGGTCAACACATAGACATGGACGCTAGGTGTACTAGGCCAAGATAGGTGGCATAAGATTATCAGAGCGGTATTTTGGCAACAGAGGGTGTTGGGGTGACAAGGGCACTGGTGGGGGTGAGTCTGGGTGGGACTACATTTGGTAGGAGGGAGAAAGAGTGCAAGCAGGGAGGAGCAATAGTGGTTTTGACAAGAGAGAGTCGGGGAAATACAGATGTGCTGGGTGCCATGAATGTAGGGGACAGGGGTGGTATTGTTGAGAGAGAGAGGGGGGGGTTGAGTAGTATAATGTTCAAGTTTGAGTTATTTATTTTACATAAGTTTGAGTTTGAGCTCAAATTCGCATGAGTGGGTTCAACCTTGTAAAAGTTGACTTGTTATTTAATCGAGCCAAGTTTGAACTTGAACTCGAATAGAAACTCAACTTAATTTCAGGCGATATTCGAGTTCAAGTTTGATTCGGACTTATTTATAAAACATGGACTTGATATAAACAAATTTGTTAAACTCTAGTGTTAGCTCATTTATAAAACTCAGTCTAAGTTTAAATTTAAATTTAACATTATTTAAAATTATTTTAAGTTTTGAAAGTGATCAACTTTCTTGATGCCGTAAAGAGAAAAAAAAAACTAGGAACACACTACAAGAAAATCAATCTCTAGCTATAAGAAAATCATATCTAAGACTAAAAGGTCGTGGGTACACCTTTATCTGCTAGGAAAAGATTACCCCCGACAACATAGATCATAGATAAAAATTGATAATTATCTATGAAATTCTTAATTTTTGGTGAATAAAATCATTTAATCTTTTATACTTTTCTTGTAGGCAAAGTTTTACAAATAAAAAGATAATTGTTGAACACTATGAAGTGGGTTCTCATACGACCATTTCTACCTACAAAAATTTTCATACAGCTACATTTTGAAATACACGTCTTTCAATGTTCATAAAAATTTTCACACATTACTTTACTCGTACAACATGTAAGAAAAATAAGAGCGTTTTATATTCACAAAACATTCACATTCATTATTCATCAAGTGTTTGTAGTATTTGAATTCATCCATGTAAACCAAAACAAGCATAGGTGTTTGTAGTGTTCCATTCATCAAGACAATCACAAGTGTATGTCTTTTCCATTCATCTAAATTATAGCAAGTGCTTATTTTACTCCATTCATCAAGACAACGTAAGTGTTTATTTCTTCTATTCATCAAGACATTCATTGAGCAATGAGCATATAGACCACCAATTATGAATTAAAGTATCATTTTGTTTCACCCAACAATGCTTATAAATAATAAAACATAATCATTACAGTGACATACTCTTTTTATGAACATCAACTAAAACAAATTCATTATTGTACAAATCACTCTCCTTTTTACCTCCAATAATCGTGTAGATCTATTATAATCGACATATTTTATCTAAACTCTTAAATTTGCTTCTAACCTTTAGTGAGTGATAAAACGTACTTAATTTTATTAAAACTTATGTAATTTTTTTGTTTGATAAAAAAATCTGAATTATTTAGATGCTAAATGTTAGAGACTCATTCAGACGAATAGAGCAAATCAATTACCATGAGGATATTCAATACAATAATGATACTTTCGGTGATAAAAAATAAGCCATGTAAACACGTGCCAAAACCATAATTTTGGGTGAAAAAATTCAAGAACCGTGAGAAATATATATATTACAAGAGAGAGAGAGAGAGAGAGAGAGAGAGAGAGAGAGAGAGAGAGAGAGAGAGAGATCATTCCTCTATTTATCCACAAAATTTTATCCAACATAAACTATAACTCAAAAAGAATTAAACAACATGATTTTAAGGTACCTTATGTTTATACGTCACATTCTAAAATAAAAATGCATAAAAAATTGTTTGTACTTCACATTCTAAAATAAAAATGCTAAAAAATTGGCACCAACTGCTGCTCATCAAATCTAGGTAGACATGTAAAGCAATATCTGTCTTTTTGTACATGACATGATCCATACTCTGAATTCTTTACAGTAAAAGTTGTTCTCTTACCAAAACTTGGAGTCCTGCATAAAACAAGGAAATAATTCAATTCCAATAATCAATTCAATGTGGTGTACTGACAGCAAATTAAGACAAATAACAGAAATTAGGAAGTACAAGCCAAACAAATGCCACCATAATAGTGATTGTTGGAGAGTAGAAATACATAACCTCCATTATTTCAACATTGCTTCTATAGGATAGACATGTTAAACTCGAAAATTTTACTAAATTTGAAGGGCATTCTTTGACGGTGGTGATCAAGGAAACCCATATCGGTAGTTCAAACCAAACTGAACCGAACTAAATTACTAGTTTGGTTTGGTTTCTCGGGTTGAACCAAATAGTGAACAGCCCTACTCGTAAGAAATCGAGTGTCATAGAATTAGAAAGAAGAGAACTAGTTTCTTAAACAAATAAATGAAGCACAAATAGTAAATAGCATATATATCAATATATATGAGGCTAATAACATATATACCTCATACCTGTATATACGAGTCTAACCAAATTCACCATTCCTCTCTAATACCTGATTGTTTGCAAAAGCTCCTAAAATCAAGCACAAAACACAAACACACGTGACACAAAATTCAGACACAAGAATATCAAAGTCGAATACTTGTGTCATCTCACATGGCTCTCAAATTCTAATAGGCTTGATAAGCCTCATCTTTGTATGCACAACAGCATGTAAAGTAATCGGAAGAGTGAAACCTCACAAAACGATACAACCTAATTGAAGGATTCTTGTAAAAAGAATAGAAATAGTAAATTCCAAACTGGCAGAACTAGAGAGCCGTATAGGTTGGAAGCCTACCTCTCCAAGCAAAAGCAATAGACCAATAGATGTGCCAAATCAAAGTTGGATAAAGTACTGAAATCAACAAACTGGTACTCCACAAGCCAAATGTTTCTCCTACTCGTACACAATTAATATTCCCCATCTCAAGCAGAACACTCTGCAACCTCTTTTAATTTGGAGTCATGTCCTACACCAACCCAATGTACCAACAGTGCAAAAGGCCCTGTGTAATTCCCTTGTCTCTATTGTTGGTTCTTGCACAACAACCATTTTCCTGCAATATCACTAGCCCAAAAAGAAAGTTTGAAAACCCTGCTAATTCTCATAATAGTATTGGTATTACTTCTTCCTTCCATATTGATATCCTATAAGAAAAATGATACATGCTTACATTAAATATTAATTAATAAGTGAATCATATATTTTTTTGCAATAGGGGAATAGCATATGCATTCGGCGACATAAAATAAACATGCAATAGATACAAAAGAAGACAACATAATAATATTATGCGTGTATTCCAATTTGAGTTTGGGTTTAGTGATATCATGCTCAAATTTTGATCCCCATGGATCTGACTAAACCTAGATACAATAATATTATCAATGATAATATAGCTTAAGCCTAAACGGAAATGTATTGACTATCTTTAAGAAACACCATGACAAACCTCATTGATTCTTCTTCCCGGAAAAGAAACTACACTTGTATTCCAACAACCTCTCATAGGTCCAGCACATCCTATTTAAAGAAAGATGGTATCAACACCAAACTTAGTGCAAATAATAAAAATGAATATTTAAAAAAATCTATAATCGGTAGGATCTAGCAACCAACAACTATTATTAATATGTTAAAACCAAGGACAATGAAATGGCTGTGTGGGAAATCTCAGTAGCTAAAATACATATTAACTGAAAGTTTGAAGGTGGATCATGTATCAACAAGATTCAAACTCAGTCTTCACCTAATCTTTCATTTATGCCACCAGGCGCCTCCATGATCATAGCCAGACAACCTTGAATTCCATCACCAAGCACCTGGACCAAGGGAATTTGAATGAGAAACAGAGATCATAAAACATAGGCAATATTTGTCACTTTGTTTTTTTCGTTTACATAAATTGCATTTTGCTTCAAGAGAGAATACCATGAAGTAGAAGTTACCATCTTATCAACTGGCGTATTGCCTCCCATTTACATCATTGACCTCTTCATAATCAAGCCTTCATACAAAAATAGGCATGGCAAGTACTTGAGATTGGAAAGCGTGGGCTGCAGGTGTTGTCACTGCCTTTTCGCCAGTGTCTTCTTAGACCTTTCAAGATCTTCCAGAATCACATCATGTTCATCGTAGCCAAGACGGAAGAAACAACAAAAACTAGGATGTAAATCAGAGTCTATTTCCTTTCTAGTCTCCAACAACTCTAGGAAGAAGCAAGGAAATGGAGATAGAGAAAGAGGAATATGGGTGCAATTACCTGTGTGCATTCCAGCAAAGGCCTTGGTTGAGCAGCTGTTCGACGATGAAATTTTGTGTTCATCAACATCAGAGAATGATGAAGAAGAGAGAGAATAGGGTAAAGTTGCCTACTGAGCACCACCTCATTGTCCAGCTTCGTCGTGTCGACGGCATCTAAAATGTTAATAGCATTTTAAAGAGATAAAGAGGTTTATTCAAATTCAAACTTTGGTTGGTGATTTTATCAAACAGTTAACGTCTCTGATAGAATTAGAAATTAGAAGATGATTAAACTAAATCAGACATGACCGAACTATTGATGAAGATATATAATCTCAGCTGGCTGAAAACTTTTGAATATATTTCGCCCTTTGAGAAAGATCCTAGTGAATCAGAGATAAAAGTTAGATGATGGGGAGTTTATCTCTTGTTTTCTCGTGAGAACAATTAATAATAGAAGCGAGTGACTAGCAAGCAACAAATACAACAGAAACAAATTATAATCTTCAAGAGCAGTGTTTTGAAAATGTTTGATAGTCCTCTGTCTGAAATATGTATTGAAAGAGAAATTGGGTAAAAGATATTAAAAAAATATATAAATTTTGATTGCAAAATTGACTAGCTCATACCACACTACAACCATAAATGAGATATAAAACACAGCAACCAAGCTATGCTCAGTAGAATATTAGACTTTTTTTTTATTCGTAGTGCAGTAATATTCTACACTGGGAGAACTGCCCACAATGGGACGGACGCCGGGATCAAACACGGGATCACATCAGACGCCCCATAGGGCAGAGATGTCCCACTTCGCCACGAGACGGGGAATGAATATTTGACATTCTATCTGGCCAATATGAACTAAAAAGATTAATAGATATTCATAATTTGGTGTAAAATAAGAATGTATAACTTTTGTTTGAAACTTAAGAGTAGAGAAGCTGATGATCCAATATCCACTCAAAAAATGCCAATCTAGCAAAAAAAGACATGCCCATTAAACAATAACTTAAAACATTTGCAAGTTAGAATATAAGTAAAAGAACTATTTCATAAAAAATCATCAGAAAATCTTTAGTAGCAGAAAAGATACTCGCTTGACGTATATATAGATGGAAATGATAATTGTAGAACTAAAAAATACATGATATTGAATTTCACCTGAAAATATACATCTTCATGCAACTATTTTTGAGCAGCAAGACGAGACAACGAGGAATGAAGAAAGTATTGTTGTACCTCTTCGTCAATTGCTCTAGCATAAAAAACAAGAACGTATGCCTACTTTGTTACAAATTTTAGCATTTATTATTTTTTTTTACTAACAATGATATCATAGGAAAATTTAGTACGCATAGATAATATATTCCTAATATAAGAATGTATAGGTAAATTCGGCAAAAGTCAGATTTCTAGTAGTACTGACACAAAGAAGCTGTCTCACAAAAAAATGTAAGGATTAATGCGGTCCAATAAATGTGTCCCCATATCCACGACTGATCAAGTTATACTACAAAGCAATATATGGTAAAGTAATGTTGAGTCAATAACATATGTAAGAGAACAACATGAAATACACATTATTATCTATTTTAGAGCATCAAATTACACATGCTTTACGGTGATGATGGACTCAATAATATGAACAAATGCAGAGTGGTACCCAAGCTTATTTATGAAGAAGAAGCTCTGCTTCCCTCTAAGAAAATGATGTCCATGAAACTAGTGTTGATCACATTTTTAACTTACAAGCTCTCTAGTTCAAGAATCAAAGGGCATCTTCCATTAGTGTGAAAGAAATTAAATTGATAATTGCATTTCATTAGGGATTACCAGAATCGTTTTGATGACAAATTAATTAAGACAAAAGTAAATTAGTTCATTCATTAGCGAAAACCTTGCAATCAGAAGTGGGATCTAGACCCTGGATTAATTGGAGGTTATTTTGACTTTAATTGCTTACACATAAATAATATACTCTGCCCTTCCTCTGTATGATCTCCTTTAATTTCGATAGATTCGTCAGAGAACTAAGGTACTGCAAAACCAAATGAGATATATAATTAAAGAAGAAAATGGAATCAGATATCAACAATACATATATTCTTATACAATTAATTGACAGACACTTCAATATGTAGTCGAAGATGAGAAGGGGTTGAAATTCACATCCGGATGAGCATTGGAAAATATTATCAGATCACATATATATATATATATATACACAGACACCTGCTAAGAAAGTGGAGTTCTTTGTATTGGCCCCAACATTTCAAACAAAATTATATACGAATTTGTCACTTTAGTGCAACTGAAAATATAAATTCACGAGAATATCATCTTTATCATGTCATATGACTTTAGTTGTACGTATAACACATGATAAGAAAATGTTTGATCCATTGGAAGGCATTCCGATAAAATAAAACAAAATAAAAGTGACATATTAGATGCGGTATAGTTTTCAAAAAGAAGATACTCTAAAGCTTCAATTTAAAATAAGAAGCTTCTTTTGTAAAATCATATATCCTAATGTTATAAAAATTGGTTTCATAAAAAATAGTTATTTTTAACATTTTTATGCCAAAACATTCTTGTATGTCATAGTATTATTTTTAAAGTAATTAAAAGTCAAATAAAAGATAAGTAAAGACCAAACACAACAAAATAAAAATAACATGGAAAATGACATGCACCAAAATTTTTGGATGCCAAAATCCAAGTTTCAAATTGGTCAATCGAAATGTATTAGGTAAGTTTTACATGTAATCAAATGATGATCTGAATCCATTTTCCAGAAAATATGATAGAGATGCAACTATTTTTATAGGAAACCAATTAGTACACCTTATTTATGTACATATAAAAAGAAGAATGATAAAATAGGGACCCTAAAAAAATAGTGTGGACGAGCAGAAATTTGTGTACCTTAATCAGCAAAGGTCTCAATTGCTCTTCAATTTCATCTCTCCTGTTGGTTCTTGAACCACTAACATTTCCCTGAAATAGCACTGGCCCAAAAAGAAAGCCAGAAAACCCTCCTAGTTCTCAGAGTGCTCTTGGTATTATTTGTTCTCTTCCATATTGATATCCTATAAGAAAAATGATGCATGATTACATCAAATATTAATTAATAAATAAATGATATATAATTTTTCAATAGGGGGGTAGCTTATGCATTGGGCAACAAGAAATAAACATGCATTAGATACCAAAGAGGACGACATAATAATATTGTACATGTATTCCAATTTAATTTTGGGTTAAGTGATATCATGCTCAAATGTTGATTCTCATGGATCCAACTAAACATAGATACAATTATATTACCAATGATAATATAGCTTGAACCTGAATAGAAATGTATAGGCTATCATTAGGAAACAACATATGACATTACCTCTCATAGTGATCCTTCTTCTTAGAAAAGAAACAATGCTTGTATTTTGACACACTGTGAGAGGAAAAATAAGTTGTTGTGGAAGACCTCAACTTTGAATTCCATTAACCTCTCATAGATCCAACACATCCTATTTAAAGAAAGACGGTATCAAACCAAACATAGTGCAAATAATAAAGATGATTATGTAATAAAAGATCTATAATCAGTAGGACGATCTAGCAACCAGCAACTATTATTAATATGTTAAAACTAAGGACAATGAAATGACCGTGTGGGAAATCTCAAGTTCTCAAACCAAAATTGAACAACAACAGTCCAAAAAAGCTGATCGCAGTAGCCAAAGTACATAATAAATAAAAAATTTAAGGCAGATCATGGGTCCAAAATATTCAAATTCTGACATCACCTAATTTAAGGCAGATCTCTCAGAAACCTCACATCATGTTCGTCGTAGCCGAGACGGGAGAAATAACAGAAACTAGGATGAAAGCCAGACTCTATATAATTTCTGTAAGATCATATTCATGATTCCTAATTTCCTAGGAGTGTTTGGCAGGGTCCAAGAACGTGGGTATGAGAGACGTCTACCTAAGCAAAGATTGGAGGTGCGCACCACCAGTGTCTCCAACGTTGCCAGGAAGAAGCACGGAAATGGAGATAGAGAGAGAGAGAGGGCATTCCCGCAAAGGCACTCATTGCGCATCTGTTCGACGACAAAATCTTACTTGTGTGCATCAACGTCGGAGAATGATGAAGAACATAGAGGAATCTGGGCGCAGAGCACCAACACATCTTCCGGCACGTCGGGACGGCAGCTCTGAATGGAAAAAAAAAAGTTAGCTTTGACATCTTAGAGATTCAGAGCGTTTTAAAGAGGTAATAGGTCAATTCAAACCTTGGCTAACGTGATTTTATCAACAGTTAAAAACTTATTATCGATGAGGGCTGTTCATTATTCAATTAAACTTAAAAATCAAATTAAATTAGTAATTTGGTTTGATTTTATTTTATTTGAATTATCGATGGTTTTGATTTGATTTTCAAGACACTTCAAATCAAAACAAATAAATAAATAGAGTAATCCGAATTAGATTAAATATTTAATTTAAGTTATATATGATATAATATTTATGTATATTTTCTTATAAAAATATATTTTATTTAAGAGTTTTTAAGATAGAATTAATATAATGTATAAACACATACCCTAAAGTTTAATAGAACATGATTTAAAACAAATAAAATGAAATTATATATCGACACATCTACTGTATTTTTATGAAATATAGATTAAATTGACTCAGATCAAAATAAATCAAATTAATTTGATACAGTTCAATCTGGTATGGGAGATAATTTGGTTTTGGTTTGATTTAAAAAAATACTCAAAAATAAAACCAAATCAAATCATGGACACCTTAATCTCGAAGGATTTATCTTGTCTTTTCGTGAGAACAATCAATAATACCAGTGAGTGACTAACGAAAAACAATTAAGAGATAATTTATAATCTTCAAGAGTTCCTAAAGATTTGAAAATGTTTAACATGTAGCCGCCTCTGGTCCGAATGAAGATGAGTCAAACATTAATGAAGAAAATATGGTTGTACTTCTTCGTCCACTACAAGAATTATTGTTACTGGCGACGGCTTTAAGCCGTCGCCAATGACCATAAAGCCGTCGCCAATACTTATTGGCGACGGCTCTTCAACCGTCGTCAAGTCGTCGCAAATAAGCCATTGGCGACGGCTTAGTCAAAACCGTCGCCAATAACTATATACGCGACGTTTAAAAGCCGTCTCTTTTACTATTAGAACAATCAATTGCTCTAGCATATACAATGAAAACAATCATACAAAATATAAGCATACCTTCTCTTTTAGAAATGGATTTTATCATTTATTATTTTTTACACCAGCTATGATGATATCTTCGGGAAATTTAGTACGTATAGATAATCTAATTCCTACTATAGAATATGTAAAGATAAATTTTGAAAATTTCATATTTCTAGTAGTACTGAAATAAAGAATCCGTCTCACAAAAAATTGTAAGAATGAATTACTGTGGTAAAGTAATATTTCTATATTAACTTGATCATCCACGATTGATCAAGTTATACACACCGATATGGTAAAGTAATGTTGAGTCAATAACCATGAGAGAGCAACATGAACTTAATTCACATGATTATCTATTTTAGAGAATCGGCAGTATATATATATACTTATAAATTAAAGTGACAAACACTCACACCTATATATGTAGTGGAAGATGAGGAGGAGTTGAAATTTATACCTGGGGGAGCATTGTGAATGCTAAAGAGATCAATTTAAAATAAGTAGATTTTTTTATAAAATAAAATATCCTAATGTTATAAGTATCGGTTTCATTAAAAATAGTTATTTTCAACAATTTTTATGCCAAAATCATTCTTGCACGTGCATACGTACGTACGTACGTAATATTATTTTAAAAGTGATTAAAAGTCGGACAAAAAAGTAGTAAAGACCAAACACAACAAAATATTAAAGAACATGAAAATTAAATGGCATCCACTGAAATTTTTTGGATGCCAAAATCATAGTTACAAAGTGGTCAATCCAAATGTACGTCTTTGGTTGACTCGAGTTTTACATCTAATCAAATGAAATGATCTGAATTCATTTTCCAAAAAAAATAATCATGGAGATGAAACTATTTTTATAGGGAACCAATTAATACACGGACCTTATTTACGTACATATGAATTAAAAGAAGTAGAAGAGGAAGAAGAAAATGGAGACCTTAAAAAAATAATATAGAGACAAGCAGATATTTGTGTACGTACCTTATTAACCAGCAACAGTCGATCCCAATAGGCCTTCCTTTTCAGACATATATATATATATATATATTCGACGTATATAGAATATTCCTTGCAAATATTTGTGGCACCTTCAATAATTAAAGTCCCATTTGGCCTCCAACCCGAGAAATTTGGCGTAGGATCCTTGCATGAACCTACTTTCAACCTCCACGACAGGGATACGACGGATGATGGGGTCTTCCTGGTGTATGCAGCACCACTCCGCCAAGTCTGCATGGCACCTTTCAATACGTAGAGCCTCAAGTGACGTAGGGAATCCTCCATCCGGCAAGCGTTGGATGCATGGACAGCCCACAACGGACAACACTTTGAGGTTGGGAACGAGATCTCCCAAGTTCGCAGGCAACTCCTTCAGATATTTACACTTCCAAAATGACAAGCACCGCAGGGATGTGGCGACGGCCGTCAACCCTTCCTCCTCCGCCGTGGAAAGCCTTAATACTCCAGAATCACGTATCCCCAGTGTACGCAAGGAGCCGATGATGTGGCCACGAAAGAGGGCCTGATCAATGTTGTTGTTCTTCTTGTCAACATCATCATGAGTTGGAAGCCATGTCAGCAGCTTGGTGTCGTCCGTACGGATTTCCTTGAGCTTCGGGAGGCACGACGATGGTACTGTGTCAATATCATTCTTATGCCAACAAACAATATCATTCGACGACACCTGCTCCAGTTTGGGATCACATCTATAAATCTCCAACTGCACAAGGGACGGGATGGATCGGATGCCCTCCACTATTGATGACAAGGTCAGCTCGGGACAGTTATCAAGAGCCAACGTGTGGAGTGCCGGTGAACCGGAGAGCAACATCTTTGAAGGCAACGTCCGCATGTCCGTACAATTCCACATGACAAGCGTCTCCAAAGAGGGCAGGTGAATGGGAGGCCCATGATGTTGGTGGTCCCCACTGAATGCATTAATGTCGGGGATGCCATCCAAAGTTAGTTTACGGAGAGAGGAGGACCAAGCATATTTATGTCTTCCATCAAGGCATACGTGCAGCAGTTGATGCGATAACTTTTTCATTGTTAATCGCAATCTACGTGCCTGATAAGTGGCTTTTTGTTTTGGACTATAGGTTTTCTCAAGAGAATAGTCCAATGAAATAATATAGGGTGAAACCACTATTGCCTCATCGGAACATTTGATGAACAGCCAGTCCACAATAAGTGGTTGTTGTAATGCCTCCTCAATACAACTCTGCGAGTTCTCGTACTCTGCGCCAAGGGATACATCATGAGTTGAGGCAAGATTTCGCATTTGTGAGAAGAGTGACTTGTTTGATATCTTCGGGCAACCTCTCAGCCTAAGTTTCTTGAGGGATGGATGTAGCTCAATGCCTTCCGGCAATGCCTCCAACTTGGCACAATTTTCTAGGGTAAGCTCCCCTTTTAGAGATTGCATAGTAGCTCGAAAAGCATCCCCTTTCGGCAAGTGCATGAGTTCTCTACAATTCACAATGCTCAATTCTTGTAGATGCTTCATGTGATGCATTAAGATTCCATCTTGCAAGGTTGTCAACTCCTGGCAATCGTTGATTCTCAATACTAAGAGCTCAGGTGGTTCATAATTACTAATTTGACCTTCATCGGTCAATGCTATTATTTGCTCGTGATGATACCCACTGCCCAAGTAAAATTTTGGAAGGAACTTCAAGGGTAGCTCGGACAACGTCAACTCTTTCAATGTTACCGGAAGCAATAAATTAGGTTGTTCCACCAACTTGGAAATCCCACGTAGAGTTAATTTCTCCAAAGGTAGAACATGCAAGTTGTTGGGAAAAGCTGTCAACCCTACATCTTGTAAACACAAGTTTGTTATTGTTTGGGGAAGCTGAGGCAATTCCTTCAACTGGTTACAACTTTCAATGCTTAGTAGTTTAATGCACTTCATCCCTTCAAGTCTCGGAAGTTCATCAAAATTTGGACAATCTGTCAGGTGAAGAGATTGGAGCCTTGAAATTGAACCATTAATCATCCAGTTTGGGACTTTGACACCGATGTATCCATCTATAACCAGCTCTTTTAATTGTGCAGGTGGTTCTAAGCATTCAATTATAGACTCTTCAAAAGAGGGATCCACTTCATCAAAATCTCGATCATTTTCCCATACCATTTCTAAGACATCAAGATGTTGCTTCTTCTTCAATGCAGCTTCAAGAGACTCTTCCTTTGTGTCAACATTTTGGAGGTTTATAATGCAGAGCTTACCCCGTAGCTCGTTCATCATTTTCAGTGCACTTATTTTATTCCCAACTTCTTTTGATACAGAGAGAACCTCCAAACTTTGGAGATGCATCAGGTTTCCAATCCTTGATATATTGCAAACTAGTTCAGGTCTAACCTCAAGATAGTGAAGGTTTACCAAACTGCCAATGTATTTTGGTAGTGTGCTCAATTCATCACATCCTGTCAACTTTAGGGTTTGAAGCTTGTAAAGAGTGCACAATGAGTCAGGCAATATCTTGATTTTTGTATCTCTGAGGTTGAGATAGCGAAGAGAAATCAAGCAACCTATAGACTCAGGTAGACTGAAAAGAGTGGACTCGCTTAGATCCAACACCCTCAGGTATTTTATTTCACCGAAGAGAGTTTGAGAAAATTTGACATATCTAGATTCTGAAAACCAGAAGGAAAGTGTATGAAGGTGCTTAAATTCGCATATCATTTGCAAGCTCTGATAAAACAATCTGTGATAATCCACACTCAAGTGCCTTGTGGAATAAGCCTCAGCTGGAATTTTCGTAATTTCATTTGGATCAATTTCATAACAATCATTTTGTAAGATATGCCTCCCCAAATCATGCAATAAGTCATGGACAACATATCTACCATTCACAAATTGGATTAAAGACCTCTTAATCAGATCATCAAGATATCTCATTCCTACATCCTCAATGTTCACCTTTTGTTTAGGATTAAGAAAATCTTGAGCCATCCAAAGTTGGACTAAGTCAATTTTTTCAAAATGAATCCCTTTGTGGAACACAGAAAGATAAGAAAAACACAGTTTCAATTCTGGAAGTAGATATTCATAGCTAATCTTGAGTGCCGGAAGAATACGATCATTTTCTCGTTCCAGCTCCCACAGTTTGCTTTCCATTATGTTTTTCCAATAAAACTCGTCTGATTCAGATCTCAACAAACCACCTATAGTTGATGCTGCTAGAGGATGCCCTTTCAACCTCTTAACAATTTTCTTGCCGATAGATTGTAATTCCGAATACCTTACATCAGATTCTCCATCGGGGAATGCATGCCTCTTGAAAATTAACCAAGAGTCATCAAATGTCAAGGGCTCCAATGAAATATTCTTCACAGATCTAACTGCACCAGCAACACCCCTACTGCGAGCTGTCACCAAAATCCTACTACCTCTTCCTACTACGGAAATCAGAGGAGCAACAAATGTTGACCATTTTTCATGGCTCTCTTCCCACATGTCGTCCAAAACCAAGAGAATACGCTTGCCCTTCAACCTCTCTGACATGCATGTCTGGAGTACACCTAGACTCTTCACATTTTTAGGACCATCAACATGTTCAAGAACCTTCTTGGTTAGTGCTGTCACATCAAAACTAGGGGACACGTGAACCCACATCCTCCCGCTGGGAAAGTGACTCTGAACTGCTCCATCGCCGTAAATGTACTGAGCAAGAGTAGTTTTCCCGATGCCCCCCATCCCAGTCACACATATTACAGGTAGGCCTCCGCTCTCAACCGAGGATGACGACTCTCCACCCCGGGTGTTTTCCTCAGTAGTAAGCATCCTTATCAGCTCACTCTTTATCTCATCTCTGCCATACATCTCAGGATCTGTCGGGAAAGGGCCCATCTCCTTCACTTCAGCGCCGAGCTTGGATGATTGGTCGGCCATTTGATGCTTTAGATAAAAGTTTGTCTGATTATTCTTCTCTACCTCCTCAAATCTCCTCCAGATCTCATCCAGTCTCTGGGCTAAAATTTTAGGATCAAAGGGAACATCTGCATTGACACAAAGAGAGGAGCGCTCACCTGTCTCCAGGAGTGATTGATGCTCCACCCGGTGACGGAGATCCTCATACTCGAATTCATCGAGCAGATCTTCAGCGTCATAGATGACATCTTTCAGCTGTTGCAGCCACAATTTGAAGACCTCAATCTTCACCTTCACTTGTTGTGCATCCTGGAGCATCGCCTTGAAGCGTTTGAGCTCCTTCTGCAGCCTCTCGACCTCCTCTGTAGCTGACATATCCATCCCTCCACTGTGTGCAGTCGTCGCTGTAAAAGGAATCAGGGACCAGAGAATTAATCAGCGGATGTGGCAGATGCTAAGCAAACTTCCTAATTGTTGTTATGAGATATACATTGATTAATGAGATCGATGTCAAGGCAAGCGTATATATACCATCGAGCTCCTCCTCCATGGAGGGCATCTGCTTTTCTCCTTCTCCATCGAGCAGAGCTTCGGCGTCGGAGATGACACCTTTCACTTGTTGTAGCCACAATTTGACGCTCTCCCTCTCCATCTCCCCTTCTTCTGCATTCTGGAGCATCACCTTGAAGCGTTTGAGCTCCTTCTGCAGCGTCTCGACCTTCTCCATCATCACGACGGACTTCCTCTTTCCTCCGCTATTTTCCATCGCTGATCAGAGAGGGCAAGTAGGAGATGTGGCAGAAACCGAGCAGATGCGAAGCGAGCTTCTAATTGCAGCATGCAATTACGGGAGAGATCTATACATGGACATATATTGACATATATACAGTACTACGCGACGCAAGTGCATATGCCTATATTTGTTTATAATAATCAGAGGAATCTGGACGTGCATTTATGGCCACGAGACGCAGGGGTGCGATAAAGGATCCGTTCCTAACAAAACCGGTTATAAAGGATGGCCGTGATCAAAATATCGTTTTACATCATTAATTTTTTCTTTGAAAAAGAGTCGCTTAACTTATTTTTTGTTATATATTTATTTTTTTCTAAAGAAAATGCAAGAGTCAGCATGGCATCGATACACGTACGTACCCCTCGGATAAGTTCTTAAGACGCCTCCTTTTCAGATTATTCAGGCATACATTGTCTCAGGAAGAAATTAAATTAGTAGATAGATAGATAGATATATACGTAGAAAATAGAGCACACAATTTCATCTACATATACATATATATACGTACACAAGAGAGAAGAACGGGTCAGCCGCCTGTTGATAGAGGAGGAACGTGGCGGCGAAGACGACCCTCTGCTGACATATATGCAGACAAGATGACCGAGTATATAAATTGCCTGCACCCTTCCACCTGATCAAGCTTTGTCCAGTCGGCAAGAGACACGTGGCAGATAAGACCAGGCACCTACCCCCACCAACCCGACGAAATTTATTCCTTTCCTTGACTCTTCCACCGGATCAATAATTTCGTCGGCAGCGCCTGATTGGGCGATCGCGGTGGTTGGATGGTTCCCGGTCCATAAAACGTACATGGATTTAATTAAGATATGAAAGGAGATAAGACGTACGACCCATCTCTCCCTTTCATGTGCAGGTTATTTAATTAACACAATGGACTTGAATATGGAAGGGGTAGGTTGGAGTTGGGGAAGGAAGAAGTGATGGCCCAGCCATTAGATAGGCAGCTCGGCCATATTCATTAATGCTGGATGGACAGTACTGTTATGATAGATAACAGACAATTTGACGATCCAGAGTTAAATAATTTTTGGTGTAAACTTTTTTTTTCTTACATAAAAGATTCCAGGTGACTCAATTTTTGTTAGGTATGATCTCCACATAGGAATGCATAACGTAATATCAAGTTGTTATATTAACATCCACAGAAAATATTAAACAGATATTTCTGACAGATTAGATCTTAAATATCTTCGAGAAATTGAAAATTCTTAAACTATATTTTTTCATGAACAATATAGATATGGACAAACATAATGATTTAATTCACTGCCACGGTAAAATTTGTTGTAACACCTTCATTTTAAAAAGAGATTTTGTAAATGAACATTTAATATGGGATGACAAATGTTTAAATTATCGAAGTTGGATATGTCATGGTGAAATTGAACTTAATTTTTGTTAACGAGAACGATATATAATTAAATAAATCACGAGATAAAAATATACAAAATGAATTGATGAAAATACTCCAAGATTTACATACCAATCAATTTTTGGCCCGATATAACTAGGACGAACCAAACAAAGAAAGCTTAAAATATTTTAAAGTACAAAAGACCATAGAAACACCTTTATATAAAGGTTGCAAAGATATATCTAAATTATAATTTATTTTGTAAATAATTCAACTAAAGTCAATAAATGACATCACTGGAAAATATATAGATATATATATATATGATACCATCTTTATTTAAAGATGTGTCACTCAAAGATGCAAGTGTTCATGACAATTAGTATGAACTTAAAAAATATTAAAAACTTAGGACTGAGTTATTAGAAAACTGATGTACATAGAAATGATTATATTTTCTTTTGTAAAGAGAACGAAGATAAAATTATTTATCCACAATATGACACTTCAAGATATAAGATGATCTTAAAAATAATAGTAAAAATGTGACACAAAATATTTTTCATTATTTTCATCGATAAGTCGATCCATTATGAATTGGTTGGTCCTGATCCCATCCAGATTGGGATCAGATTGGTTGATCTTCAGGGCCATCTCGGCCTTCCTCAGCACCTCTAGGTCATCCCAGTCTTCAACCTCTCCACCACCTTCGAGTCATCTTGGATTTCATGGATAGGTCAATCCAATTCAAATCGGCGGGTCCCAATCTAGTCCGGATCGAGATCAAATAAGTCAGATTGGTTGATCTTCTGGGCCATTTGATCCAATCCGAATTAGTCTTCATAGATAGGTCGATCCAACTAAAACTAATATCTATAAATTTTTAATTGACTTTATCTAAAGTAAATCAACCAAACTTAATGTTTATGACTTTTCAATATGATAGATGAAGAGATCTCAAATTTCATGGATAGGCTGATCTAATCCAAATCGGTGGATCTCGATCCAATCCAAATCGAACTCAAATTGGTTGATCTTTCGGGCCATCCCTGTCTTCACAGATAGGTGGATACAATCAGTGTTTTCAAGGCGTCGCCTAGGCGACGCCTAGGCGACAAGACGCCCCCAGAGGGGGCAAGGCGATGGGCGCCTAGGCGCCCATTGCCTTAAATAACTATTTTGTATATTTTAATAATAAATAATGCTAATTAAAGGTCAATATCACATAATTAAGTTGTTTTGGACTAAAAACAACTAGTTATTATAGTTAATTTGACTATAAATTAACATTTTTATGAAATAATAGCTACACTTAAATAATTAAGTGTTACTAATAGTTAATAGAATTTAAATAGTGAAATTAACTAATTTGTCAACTTATTTAGTCTATGTAACTATGTACTTCCCACATTATTAATTGATTTGTATGGTGTCAAAGTTATTTTGCATCATTTTTACATATATATTTATTATTTTATCTATTTTACTATATAAAAAAATACGTCGCCTAACACCTCGCCTTATCGCCAAGGCACCAAGGCGGTACTATGTCGCCTTGATCGCCTTGGCCGCTTTGACAACTATGGATACAATCTAGATTGGTGGGCCCAAATCCAATCCAAATCAGGATTGGATCAGCCAGATTGGTTGATCTTCCAAGTCATCTTGGCCTTCCTCACTACCTTTGGGACATTCCTACTATCGTCACCACCTATGGGTCATCCTAGATTTCACGAAAAGGCTGATCTAATCCAAATCAATGGGCCCTAATCTAATTTGGATCATCAGATTGGCTGGATTGGTTGATCTTTCAGGCCATCCAATCCAATCCGAATTGATCTTCACAGATAGGTTGATACAACTAATCTTAATGTTTATGATTTTTCAATTGACTTGTTTAAACTGAATCAACTAAACTTAATGTTTGTGACTTTTCAATATAGTAGATAGAGAGATTTAGTGAGAGTCGACAGACATCTCAGGCAGTTGCATCCCAGGCAAGTGGATCCTATGATCAAAAAGTGGATCTCAAGCTCAGCAAGGTTCATCTTAGTAGGTTCCCTGGTTGCTTGGTCCTTCATAGGTAGCTTCTCAGCCTCCTCTATCAGTTGACTCAATCGAATGGCTAACTCAACAATTGTCAGCCATAATTAATCAAAGACTCCCCACACTAGCTGATCCATCAAGCATATGCCATCTCTGAGAGAGAGAGAGAGAGAGAGAGAGAGAGAGAGAGAGAGAGAGAGAGAGAGAGAGAGATGTAGAGGACGAAGGCGAGGATGAGGAGGATGAAAATTCATTTAGAGAAGATGAGTGAAAATGTACGAAAATGTGTGTGTGATATTTGTATACAATTGTTGTGTGTTCATTACATGATTCTATTTGTATGTGTTTATGTGCATCCAGACAATTGTCATTTTTATTGTATGTGATATTTGGATCAATGTATCCTTCGTAGTATGGTTTGTGTATGAAAATGTGTGGATGGTGTATGAATGTATATGGTGGTTTGTGTATGTATGAAATTTGTGATTTGTGTAGATAGTGTGGGAATTTACATGGTTATTTGTGTATGTACATGATGGTTTGTGAATGTATGAAAATATATCGGTTTGTGTATGAAAATGTATATATGATCATTTATGTATGTATAGGGTGTATTCACAGATGTGATTATTTACAAATGTTGTACGATCCATGCAAACATGAATTTTTAATTTTAAAAATATAAAATATTTTTAATTATTAAACATGCACTCGTCATCAAAAATTACTACAACAGGTAAAAGGAATATTGGCGATTATTATCAATCATCGCCAAATTAGAAAATCTCACCCAAAATTTGTTCAAGTGCTGATAGTTTTTGATTTGGCAATGGCTTATAAGCATCACAATTAAGTTATTGACAACAACTTAAAGCCATAGCCAAAATAGAAACTCCCATCCAAAATTTGTTCCAGTGTTGGAAGTTTTGCTTTGGCGACAACTGAAAGTCATCACAACTAAGTTATTGGCAAGGCCATCAACCATCGCCAAATCAGAAACTCCCACCAAAAATTTGTTCTGGTGCTTGGAGTTTTTGCTTTGGCAACTACTAAACGTTGTCGTAACTAAGTTAGTAGCAACGGGTTCTAGCCATCGCCAATATACATTTGTCGTCATCATTAGAAATATAGTGATGATAGTCATTGTTAGTAACTTGTTGCAACTACTTCTGGCAAGTTGTTGAGAAAAATCAATGGTGACGGACTTATTCATAATGACATTTAAGACATCGTGAAAAGGCTTTTAGGACTGCATTGGTGCTTTTTGAGATGACTTCTAACTATTGCTAATAACCTTTTTAATATTATAAGTACTCCATCTAACCAGAACATAATAGTCAACGCCTTATAAGACAACATAACAAGGTCAACATGGGTGACATGAGCTGTGTTTAGTGGCAATTGATATTTTAAATTTATTTTATGCCAACTCTCTGTGTGATACTTCGTACTACTACAACCTAAGTATGTTATCCGCTGAAGCATATCTTTCTACCCTCTAGATTCAAAGCTTTACATGATGTTTGGTTGCACAATATTTCTACCTTCTAGATTCAAAGATTTACATGATGTTTGGTTGCACAATATTTCTGCCTTCTAGATTCAAAGATTTACATGATGTTTGGTTGCACAATAATTTTATATACAAAATGTTTTATTAAAATAAAGTGTAAACTACTTAAAATTGTCATGTTTGGGGAGATGTGATAACAAAAAAAAATAGTGAGAGTTGTAAAAGACCAAAAGTGGTGGGGGATGGTTGCTAAACACCTCTTTTAACTAGTTTTGTTAAAGAAACATAAAATTGTAGCAAAAAAATCAATTTATTATGCATCACACTCTTAGTTCCCTTAAAATTGATATTCGTTGCATCTTGTAATTAAAACTTTAACTTATTATTTAATTATATAATAAATTTTCAAGGAAATAATTACTAATTACAATGGTTAAATGTCTGAACTATCTATAGATGTGATAAATTCGATCAAATTTCCTAGTGTTGACACAAACTTGCCCCACCCATGTGTTATCACTTGCCTTGTGAGGTGAGCACATCAAGTTGCCATGGTTTATCGATTAAGAAGACATCAAAACATAAGTTGTTCGGTAATCAACTGCATCAAAATCAATAGGTGCAAAATTGTGGCAATTTCCTATTGTAAAAAGTCCTCAGTAGAGCAAAAGTACACACTACAAGAAAATAGGTTAGTTCAAGCTACTTCAAAAAGTTATCTCCAATAAACTTATTAACAGCAACTAAAATGAAGATGTCTCAACCACAAAAACTAGCGACGACTTCTTTAAGGTGTCGTCAAATAAGATATTCATGATGGCCATTACAAGCTCCGAAAGAAATGTTTAGCTTATTAGTGACGGCTTTGATTAACTGTCACCAATAATCAGATTTCGACGGTTCAACAGTCAGATGTCACTAGTGACGGCTTAAGCCCTTGCCAATGACCTCACAAATTTAACACCCATGCAGCCCATTTTCTCTCTTCTTCTCTTTCTTCTTCTTCTTCTTCTTCTTCTCACACTAACCTTAGATAAACCATCGTACATCATGGGTAAGATATTTGCAATGACTTGGAGCTGTCACCAATACTTTCGTGGCATTGACTTTGATCTAGCCGTCCTAAAAAGTCATTAACGGTGGACTTATATGCGATGGCATTGTAGTTAGTCTGTGTTTATATTTATTTATTTTTTAAGATGGCTTTTAGCCATCACCATTTTTTTTGGCAGTGACATGCCCATTCTCTATTGGTACAACTAGATCATGGCATGAAACTCAAATTTTAAGCTCATTTATACTAGATTTTGAATTTAAGTTCAAAATAAATTTGATATCAGCTTATTTAATATATTTATTAATAATATATTCAATAATTTTTATTTTTATTTTTAAATAAATATTTAATTAAATAGTTAATCATTTACTTAAATGATGTGCACAAGTTTTAACAAGTCTAAAAAGTCTAATCAAAGTTGACTAGTTAACAAGTTAATTCCATTTGTCTTATTCAAACTTACTAAAAAATAACAAAAGATTCAGTGAGTTTATCTAATAATTATACCAGTTAATCAAAATACATCAAAGTAAAAGGTCAACAATTTTGTTATTTTATTTTTTACTCTTTATTTATATTCAAGAATGTTGTGACCACGACAATACCACTTAAAATTATCTTGTAATTTTATAAATATCTTTTGTAAATGTTTGTAATAAGTATTTTCTTTTACTTTTTTATTTTTGCTTAAGTTATTTCTACTTTTTTTAGTATATGGGATCATTGCATAGATTGTATCTTTTTGTATACATCTATTAATTATCTATTACCCGAGACCACCTCCTTTCACACTTGACTAAATATAGCCTAAATTGAAATGTTTCCCGTTAACATTTCATTCACCTTGTCATGAAAACTTGCGCAGATAATTTTACATGGCAACAGATGACGCACCTTTTCCTGCGGAGAGAACAAACGGATAGCAGGGGAATCCAATCCAACAATTCGAATACTAGTATCTTCTGGAATTTCATTCCTTGATGCAGCTGGAAACCATGCATTCACCCAGAACCTTTTTTTTTTTTTTTTGAAGGAAGCATTCACCCAGAGCCCAAGATCATTAATTAGTGACCCTGCTTTTTCACACATCCAAGAAATAAGTAATTGCACTTCGAAACTACAGCAAATTCCTTCGAGACAAAAAAGAACAAAAAACCTTAACCCTCAGATTTTGAGCCCGGTTCCTAAATGCCCCGGAAGATGTTCATAGTGTACAGCAAATGACTTTTTTTGGGTTAGAAGTACAGCAAATGACTCGATGGGTAGTACATACGACTGTCTAGCTAGTATATCTCATCGTCAGGAATATCCGGAATCAAGAATTTCCTTGGATCCTTGCCTATCTCTTCATAATTTAACTTGGGCTTCACCCTTTCTGGCACGGGAGCAAGTGCAATAATAGAATCCTTGTCGATGACACCGTCGAGTATGCCGTATTCCACAGCTTCCATGGGCGACATGTACCGATCTCTGTCAATATCTTTCTGGACTTGCTCGTAAGTACGGCCGGTGAAATTGGCTATGATCTTTGTCACATTTTCTTTGTTATGCATGATCTCCCTCGCCTGAATCTCTACATCTATGGCTTGACCGCTTGCACCTCCGAGGGGTTGATGGATCATTATTCTTGTGTTGGGCATGGCGAGACGCTTGCCTTTTGTGCCACCGCCAAGGATGACTGAAGATGTTGATGCTGCGATACCAAGTGCAACAGTGGAAACGTCTGCTCTAACAAGCTGGACTACATCATAGATGGCCATAGTTGCACTGCAAAAAGAAAAAATAAAAAATAAATGCATTAATTCATCATAACGTGACGTCATGTTGCACAAAAATATGAAAGACTACAACGAAAAATATTACTCTGTTCGGCTCAAAACTAGAGACGAGATCTTTATTTACATGCAGCTCTCGTCAAGACAACTTTTCAGAGCTCAGTCAAAATTTGAACCCACCAAGCAATATGGTTTTATGCCACCATGAGCAGACAGTTCATAGTAGACAGAAGATGTTATTATCCATCTCCAGACACCTTGTCTCATGTCGCTAACAAGGTAATTTGAGAAGCCTGCAGCTTGGGACAGAGCAGCTTCCTGTTTATCTCAAACAATCAAGAGAAGCAGGAACCTACATTGCTGTCCTCTTCATTTTATCTTCCGCTTGGTGCCACAAGAACGGCACTTCATACAGTCACGCTAAGCCTTAGAAGAAAAAAACTATATTGCGTACAATCCCAAATAAGACTAGCATTTATTGAGATATCCGAAGATGCAGATATACCAACACAACCACCCACCTTCCTTTGAAATTAACTCGAGCCATTGAAATTATCAAAGACCTAAGCTGGTGACCCGGTATCAGAAGACAGAATTTGTGAAGTTTTCAATAGCAAAAAAGTAAATGTGTTTTACTGATTAGAGCTGTAAACATCTGGATCCGTTCCACAAGACATGGAATGTGATTTCACAAGAATTTATCAAGATTTCCTACGAATCCCCTTCCATGCATCTGAAAATATATATATAATATCTCTGGTCCCTTAATTTCCTCTGCCTATTACTACTTCTAACTTATTAACTCTAGAATGGACAAACTACCTATATCATATATCTTTTCTCATTTTATTTTCTAGTATTATTTTAGGTAAGTGGCCTTGTTAAGTTTATCTCATATGTTGCCAACTTTATTATGGAATCCATACAAAGATTCATCTAGACATTATTGTCTAATAAAATTTTACAACTTAATATTTTTATGACTATATGTACAATTAACCCAAAAAGTCATCAATCTCCTATACATACTGTTTAAGATGAAAGTTAGGTTTGACATGAGATCTCTTGTATGTCTCCTATTAACAACGGTTCCTTGTCTATTTTGAATAGATTACATGACATTTTACACTTAAATATATATTTTTATTAGTATTTCTGAGATCCAATCTCTAAAAGATTTTCCAAGATCTCTCTGAGATCATGTCTCTTCTATCTCCTCGAGATAAAATTGAGATACAAGATGTCAATCATTGCCGCTAAGCATTTCGGATAATCAGATATCCACTCCGGTTAAGCTTCGGATGTGAAGCAGATAATAAATAATGAATATCTAATAGAGCAAAGCAGATGCAGATAATATCCGGTTCACGGGAGTGCCTTAAAAATTTATAAACTCTGTAAAAATAATAAAAAATAGTCAAAACCTTTGCCTTCTTGAACCACAAGAAGTAAAGAGTCAACGTGAAAACAAGATATACAAATATTTTCTACCTGTTTTCTTCCCATTTTCATATCTCCTCGAGAAAAAATCGAGATACAAGATGCCAATCCTTGCCGCTAAGCATTTCACATAATCAGATATCCGCTTTGGTTAAGCTTCGGATGTGAAGCAGATAATAAATAATGAATATCTAACAGAGCAGAGCAAATGCAGGTAATATTCCGCTCACCAGAGAGCTTTAAAATTTTATAAACTCTATAAAAATAGTAAAATATAGTCAAAACCTTTGCCTTCTTGGACCACAAGAAGTAAAGAGTCAACCTAAAAGCAAGATATACAAATATTTTCTACTGTTTTCTTCCCATTTTCAGACTGTTTTAAAAATGAACTTGGGCGTAACATTGCCATCAAATTTGGATACAAAAATGCAAAGACATACAAGTGCAAAGATGAGAGGTGTACTTGTCCAAGAAAGAATTTCTTTCAATAGGACTGCTCAAATGATTAATCTTCGTACCTGCTCATTCCTGTTATTCGGGCTAAGCATCACCAACATGGACTGTCAATGGTGACAACAAGACGAGGGTGAACATCTGTGAACTAGGGTCGTCAGCTGAGCATTGCCATTGCTGACTTTCAAGCAAAGAGCATCACCGTCGTTGTCAATGTTGTCACGGCCTGTTGAAGACTCGAAGGGGAAAGGGCTAAGGCAAGGAGAAGAGTGGCCACTGCTTCTTGGCTTGCCCCCAAAAAGGCCCGAAGCCCAAATAAAAGTAGTATTCCAGTGGCGGCTCTTTTCCCAAGGCACCTGTGCTAGGTGTCCCCAAACATTCATGCATGATAAAAAAAATTCTTTCGCAGGGCTTTGCCCCCTAATACCCCCCACAAGGACGCCGCCCTCGACCACTCGCGACATGACCGCGCAGTCAATCCATAAATCCCAAACGTTCATTTGTAATAGTGTAAATATATTGACATATTTTACTATCACTTATGCTATCACATATATATAAGATTTATAACTATACATATATGTTATATACTTAAAATTTATTAAAATCTATTTTAACTCACTCCTCTGTCTCTCACAGATCAAGTTTTTCAAAATTATTTATTTCTCAAAATAAATATATACATATGTATACATAATTACATAAATAAAATCACATTTAAATATATGAACACAAAAAACATACAGATTCAATTATAACCTCCAAATATAATTATATTTATGAATATATATTTGCATGTATGTATTAATATATATAATACTAACATCGAATTATACATATGATTGTGTATATATATGCATATGTACATATATGAATATATATACATCCAATGTTACCACCTTGACCACTTTGGCAACGCCTAAACGGCCACCTTGTTGCCTAAGCGGAATTGACACCTTTCAACGTTTTGGATGTCTTGTCGCCTTGACAACTATGTTGGTCATTCTTCAGCTGTCTGTAGAAGCAACCCAACCAACAGGAACAACAGCAAAGGCTACAACTACGGAAGATGTTCATCCTAATCTACATGGCCCTACCACCCACCAGGAGATCAGCGGCTACTCAATAAAAAAGTTGAGTAGGATGGCAGTTCATTCACCCATAAGCGCCCAAGAGAGCTAAAATGGCAGCCCAAATTACCAGCTCCACATACTTTAATGACTGCTAATCTTTTTGATGCTTTGCAGGACGTTTCTATTGAAGGGAATGACCCCACAAGTTGGCCCCTGTGAGGCATGTACTCCCTGCCACCAGCCGCCTTTGGTCCCCACCCTCCTATCCCCTCAGGTTGACCCCCCCCCCATGTCATCTCTCTCTCCGCCTCCCACTGCAACTCTTGCCGGCTCTTCTCAACCCTAGGCAGAGAGTCAGGTTCATTCCTCTACCCATGTGGTGTTTGAAGCTTCAGTCCATGACCTATCTTATGATTAATTCTCTTGTATGGGGAATATCATGGGAGTTGGGAACTCCCCCTCTATTCGAAGACCATCTTCCCTTTGCAAGATCCAAGAGATTCACATTGCATGTTTGTTGGAACCCATGATTGATAACTCTAATCTTCAAAGGACTTCTACTAAATTTGGCCTACCTAATTTCTGTTCTCCGGGTGACACTGGTGAGGACACTAGAGGAAGAGACTGATTTGAAAAAACTTATCGGCGTAGACGACGTCGACTGGAGTCCATTTGGCTGGGTGACTATTAATTTTAGGCCAATTGTTGATCAGAACATACTCCAGATGTATTTTGTTAATTTTATAGAATTTTAGGGGTCTTAGAAATATTTTTCAGTCATTTACCAAGTCCTAGTGAATTTTTTTTTAAGTTCTGGTCATTTTTCTGTATTTATAGGCATTTTTTCGGCATTTCCTTGAGGCTTTGTCAATTCAGTGCATTTTTCTGGCATTTCTTTGTATTTTCCCCTATAAATAGGGCCCCAACTTCCTGTAGAAGATATGAAAGTTGGAAATGAAAATTTGATGCAATGTGCTCATTCCCCTTTTGCCCCTGGGTCTCTCTTCTGGTGATGTTCTCGATTGCCACTGTTTCCGGTACCCCCCCCCCAATCGTGGTGAGTGATAAGTCGGTGCACTCTTTCTCTCTGGTCATTCGGCTGATCTCGACCACGGCGTTCGCTCTCCCTCTAGCTTCTCCTGTCCAGTGGTCTTCTCCAGTAGCTTCTTTGGAGGAAAGTGTTCCCCGTCCTTTGATCTATATCACCCCCCCCCTGTTCAAGCTCTGTCGGACAGCTTCTACTCAGTTTCCTAGCAACCAAAGTTGTTGTTGTTGGTGTGGTTATCTTCCTCGGATCCTCTTCCTGTTCCATTCTACTTCTGAAGGGTGATTCTACAGCTAGAGAAGCGTTTATGAGTTCTATTGCTTGGCAAATCTCTTTCCCAACAACGGATCTGAAAGTAGAACCCTCGGATGGAGGCTGCCGATGTCAGATCTGCTCATTTCTAGTATGTTCCAGCTTTTACAAGTGGTTTTCCTTCCGGTTGGTCCAGATCTGACGGCTTAATGGTAACCCCTAACTCACGTTGCCATCTCCGAGCTTCCGACTCATAGATCTGGTGACGTGGTCGTTTATTTGAGGAGCTGAAATTAATTTCCAGTTGATTTCCTGAAGTATTCTCGTTCTTAAAGTAACCGGTTTAACCTCGAACGAGTGTTGCCCGGATCTGACAATTCTGAAGGTAGCCTCAGCTCTTTGGTGACATTTCCACTCTATTTACTTGCTGTTTGTGAGGCCTTACAGTAATTTCACCCTTGGTTCTGATTCCACAAGCTGGTTTAAACTTGAGAACTGGTCCATCTCCAGTCCAGAACTTGTTCAAGTTTCAGATCTGAGGTTATTACAGGTGGTTGTGACATTTCTTCTTTTTGATAAAGACTGGTCCGAACTCCAGTCTATTCTGAAATTGGATTTATTCATAATATGTCCTGTTTGAGTTGCAATTGAAGTATGATCTGATTGTTTGCATGGGTTATTGAACTGGTTGTCCATCCATTTCCATCCCTATGCTGAAAGATTGTTATGGTTGCTATGATTTTGTTATGAGCAACTTAAATTCAATTGACATAGTATTCTTTTACTGTCAATGATATGAAATGAAGGCACTGTCCGGTTAATGTTGGAAATGAAGAATTAATGGAAAATGATGAATGACTACACCTCAAGGTAACCTGGTGACTTGGCTTAAGTATCCAAGATGCCGGTACCAACTTGCTAGTTCTCAGGAGTCATTTAACTCTACGACACACTTTGATGAGAACATTGTGGGGTTAATCTGATTCCACGGCTATGATGAATCCTAAGCCAAGATGTTTGAAAACTGTACTTTCCTTGAAGTGAAAGTGTGACTCATTTGTTGGATACCATTTTGTTTTCCCACAGTCTACCATCGGATTGATTTGCATACAGGCCATTGTGGATTTAATCTTCTGGAAGAGGATTCAAGTCTTTCTATTCCTAATAGTGATAAGGTAACCATGAATACCCTTTTTTCCTGGTTTGCACTTCTTGTTCCTTTATTATACCAATTCAAACTGCCATATTCTTGAGTGGAGATAGGTCCTAGCCACATTAAAACAATGTTGTTGGTACATTTCACAATTAATTGAGTAGCCGATCTTGATTACTAAAATCTGTTATGTTAATTGTTTGAACAATTCAATTAGTGTGGTTATCTCTTTCAGCATCTGCATGGTTTAAAATTCTTGAAGCCAACTTGATTAAGAACAGTTTCTTGGTTCAATTTCTAGTGGTAACTGAATTTTCTCATACTTACTGTCTTCTTTAATTTTTCTGGATTGAAGTACTGTTTAATTCTTCCAAGTGCATTGAATTTCAGTAAATTCCCCAAGTCTAGGTCATTGTCCCCCATCAGACACACTCGGTGAAGTTTAGATTTTCTGGAGTGATTCTATATCTACAAAAGTTGCTCACACGACTTCACATTTTATCACACTTCATGTAGATGATATATGTCCCTATTTTATCACCTTTGTCTATGCTAGTTGCATTTTAAAAGATAGAATTCCCATCTATGGCCATCAGGGACCATTGGTTAGACATTGGTGATTTTTTTAAGGTCAAAAGACAAATTTTATTAAACTAATAGAGCGAAAAGAAGAACACAAACTAAGAACAAAAAAAACATGTGAGACTAGATCGGCTAACCAAGGATTGAAACTCTGCCACCCAACAAGAAGTGACATAATGTCCAGCGGTTCCACCCAAGCAATCTCCTAACATATGAATAGTACTTGCCATAAGGAGTGAATTATGCCATGTTTGAAGAAGAGAACATCCATGCCTTCCTCACCAATACCACAGAAGATGCAGTGAGTCAGGACATCTGGGAAAAATCTCTAAAGGTGATTTCTCATGGGGAGACGATGCCTTGCAATTTTCTATAAGAAAATCTTAATCTTGATAGGAATAGATATCTTCCAAACAACCCAATGCCATTGAACATTGAGTTCTTACCAAGTAGCCAAAGAAGTTTGTCCTCCCTGTTAGCATGGCAACTACTATGCTCAAGTAAAGCAAGTAATGAGAACTCTTGAAACTCATCATCCCTTAGATTCCTTTCCAGGAATCACAAACCCTAACAGAAGGTGCACAGTAAATGTTAAACGGTGAAGGGAACATAACTGCCAGAGGGGTATGACCCACCCATCGATCTTCCCAAAATGAGGTTCTTAAGCCATTTTCCAACTCAATCATGGTA
This sequence comes from Cryptocoryne crispatula var. balansae, assembly GCA_036172225.1. Classification (NCBI taxonomy): domain Eukaryota; kingdom Viridiplantae; phylum Streptophyta; class Magnoliopsida; order Alismatales; family Araceae; genus Cryptocoryne; species Cryptocoryne crispatula. Next base: position 16,596,376 of record CM069921.1, read on the forward strand.
GCAAAATTGAAGAGATCACAGGTGTGAAAGATGCTTTTCCAGATGCTCAAAATTATTCTGAAGTCTCAAGTCCAAGACCCATTCTAACCAATTATGTACTTGGATCGAATTACTTTGACCCACAAAGAATTGGAGTTGCTGTTCAGTTTCCATAATCACATAAGAGAGAAGTGCACAGTTAATATCTTCCAAGGTAGAAAGACCGAAACCTCCTTCAAAAGTAGACCTGCACACATGATTCTATTTAATAAGGTGTAAGTCCCTACAACCACTATTGTTTGACCAAAAAAAAGCCTTGCCTCTCTAATCTTAGCAAATACCTTTGGGCACTTTAAGTATTGAAAAAAAAATAAAGAAGCAAACTTTGCAGAACTGTTTTAGAAAAGATCCATCCCCAGCAAATAACATTTTTTTCATCCTTGCAATTTGCTCTCAAGCTTGTGAATAATATAATCCCAATCCTTGTGTCTAGATCCACTACACTAGCAGAGAAAGGTAAGCCCAAATACTTAATTGAAAATGATACCCCAAGGCAAATTGAGGACTCTTTGCACATGTTCCTTCTGATGATCATTCATATTAATAGAAATGAGCTCACACTTTTCTGAACTAATCTTCAACTAGTCATAGACTGCAACAAAAGAAGCAAATTTCTCAAATTATGACATTTGTCCCATCTTCCAGAAGAAAAAAGAAAAGCATCATTCACAAAATTGAAGATAGATGATACACTCCCTATCAAAAGCTACTTGAATTCTTTTAATCAGGTCACTCCAAGCAGCATTCCCCCACATAATGCTTACAATTTGTCCAACCAAGACAAATAACAATGGAGAAATAGAGTACCTTCTCTGAGTCTCCAGGAAGACTCAAAAGAAGTCAAACGCTATACTGCTAATATTAACCGTGAATTTAACAGTGGAAATACAACTTTTGATCCATCTAACCCATAAATTATTGAACCCTATTAACTGCATATTTCTTAGTAAACTAGACCATTTTACTCTATCATAAGCTTTTTCGAAATCCAATTTGAGAAGAGTACACTGCTTACCATAGTTATCAAAGGTGCTCACCTCAACTACCTAGGCGGTTGAGGCTGGAGAGGCACCGGCAAAACGCCTCGCCTCGCCCCAAAATGCCTCGCCCCACCCAAGTCAAACAAATCTGGTCAAACATGATCCATTTCTTAATTTAATTATGATATTTGTCTTTTTTGGTTATTGATTTTTACTCTCATTAAGTTGTTATGCTATGTTATGCTTGATTTGTACTCTACTCTTATTAGTTGTTATGATGTTATGTTTCATATTGACCTTCTTTTATTGTTATAACATTATTTATTGATGGCTACAATATATAGTTACTAAAATGATGTATTTATTTCGATATTACAAGTATTTTTTAGATTTATTTCAACTATTTATATTAGATATATGTATTATTTAAATTAAAATAATTAAATAATATATAATGTCTCGGACACCTGAGGCGAGGTGCTAGGTCCCTCGCCTCGGGCGCCTCACGCCTCGGATAACATAGCTACTTACCCATTATCTTCTGGTCATGAAGACATTCATGTGCCACCCTAAAATTGGAAATTGGCCAAAATATGTTTCTTGAGGATGAAAGCTGACTGATTGTTACTAGTCATTGGTGATTTTAATTGTTTTTTCTCTTATGAAAAGGTTGGTGGTCTCCCACCTAGTCAACACTCTATCAATGTTTTCATGAATTTTTGAATGATGCTAACCTTTCAAATCTTGGTTTTGCTGGTCCTCTTTTCACTTGGAAGAATGGTCAAGTGATACTTCGTGCTATTAAGGCTAAGATTGGATAGAGGTTTGGGTAATCGTGCTTGCCAATCCTGTTGTACTTGCGCTATAAAGCATATTCATCATTTTAACTATGATCATTACCCTCATTTAGTTTCCTTTTCTCCTTGCTCCCCTTCTCACAAGGGCCATTTTAAATTCATGAATATGTGGAGTAGGCATCCAGACTTAATAATTGTTGGAATCAGCCTTTTCATGCTTCTCCTCTTTGGAAAACTCAAGAGACTTAGAAGCACTCTTAAATATTGGAACTAAAATGCTTTTGGCAATATCATTCAACACATTAAAGAAAAGAGGTTTTATATTTACAAATTTTATTTGACATTAATCCTAATGATGAACTGCTATCTGCTCTTAAGATTACTAAGGATAGGTTACATGAACGTTTGCATGGGAAAGCAATTTTTTGACATCAAAAATCTCATTTAAAGTGGGTCAATGGGTCAAGGAAGATGACCAAAACACGTCTTTCTTTCACTCCATTGTGAATGGGCATCGCAAGAGAAACTTCATCTATAAATTATTGAATGACCAAGGCATAGAAGTTACTACCAAGATGACATCCTTTCTATGGCTGCTAACTACTGCTGTAACTTTTTCTCTGCTGAAACCAGGATCCCAAATAATCTTGGTCTTTTGCTGTTAACTACCCCTGTTATTGTCTCTAAGCAGGAAAACACCAGGTTTACCTCTAAACCAGGTCAAAGAATCGGTCTTCTCCCCTTGCCCAGATAGTGCCCATGGGCCTGATGGTTCCTCAAGTACCTTATACATATTTTGTTGGGATATTATTATTAATGATCTCTTTGAATTATTCAATGAGTTTTTTATGGCGGCACGCCCCCTAGAGCTCTCCCTGCCACTCTGGAGATCATTCCCAAAGATGAAATCCCAACTACTCATTAAAGATTTCAGACCTATTAGTCATTGTAACTTCGCCTATAAAGTTATGCATGGAATCACGTGTAATAAACTCTCCTCTCTTCTTTCTTGTCTAATTTTGTCTTTGCAGTAAACATCGCGGGCTCAGAATCGAAGTTGGGATTAGTGGGTATCAATTCAATCCGGATGATCGAATCCGTCCGATCCGAACCGATTCACCGGAACAAAGACCGATCTGGAATCAGTCCGGATTGGTCCTTTTTTATATTTTTGCTTCAAAAAAGTTTTTAAAAATCAGAAAAAAATCCCAAAAAAATCTAAAAAGTAAAAAATAATACAAAATTGTTAACAAAATAAATTGTGTCATCTACCACATTTTCATGTAAGTAAGAGAGATTTTAACATAAATGGATGTAAACTAACAACAATATTCATTCTATTAAATAAAAAGCATGATACAAGTCATATGTACTAGAAATTATACATTCCAATCACCACCAACTTCGAAATTGCCCCTCATAATCATTGTCATGCTCCTCATTTTCTTGGATTTTTTCATTAACACTGATTACTCATGATTAGCCCATAACCATATGAAAATATCGATTACACCATCTAGCTAAAATCATAAACTCCACTCTCAGCTAGAGTTGGAGGAGATATTGGATAACAAGCCTTGAAGTCTGAAACAAGATTTGAATAAGATGCAATGTACTCATCGAAGACATTCAGCGGCTGCTGCTACTTCCACTTGAATGTCTCATGTTAGTCAAAGCATCAAGACCAGCTCTAGCTCCACTCATACATGCACTACTAGTACAAGGTGCAGCTTAGTCAGACTAAGCTGTCAAAATTCGAGATGCACCTTAAATTTCCTTCTCAAGATTTATGTTCTGATGGCACGGATGCTTGAAGTCTTCCTTCATTGCATCCCACCCAGTAAGTAAAGAATTGAGCAGCATTTCAAGAAAAAACGGGAACTACATGAAGAACAATTAAAAAAACATGCAGTTTGACATCAAAGCTGGTCTAAAAGACGGACAAATGAAGGTGATTGAGACATGTAGAGGAACAAAAACACACCCTCCTTCCCACACTTGTATTATTTCAATCCCCTCTTAGGGATTTACCTTTCACCTAATATCACACACACACACACACCCAGGAGAATTCTCGGTGAAAAGCAAGACAAACGCTAACAAGCATTAGTTTTATCCTTCGCACTCTTGAATGCACTCGATAAGGATTCTGAGAGCAAAACAAAATCAGATGAACAAACAATTTAATCAACCTTTTGCAGGCCATCTTATAAGATGTCAGCGGGCATCCAAAGAAAATCCCTTTTTCGTTTGTCCATCCCTTGCACAAGCTCACCTGAGGGACCCCCCAGGGGAGTTAATGAAGAGCCGGATGTCCTTGGTAGGATCCTGCGCGTCCAGAAGCAGCAGCTGGCTGATGATAGCGTCCGCCACAAAATCGTCTATACTGCTGCCCAGGAACACGATCCGCTCCCGCAGCAGCAGCCCCATTACGTCAGCCTCCGCCCCTCGCGCAGCTCCTCCGGGCGTCTGTGGCGGTGCCACAGCGGATGCGAATACGGACTCGAACGGCGAAAGGTCGCGCCCGCCATTACCCGCCGAAATGGGGAGAGGGATGGGAGGAGAGGAGGCAGCCAGGGCGCAGAAACGAGAAGTAGACAGCCTTGGAAATGGAGGGAAAAAAGAAGAGTTTCTGACGGTGGTAGAGTAGGAAGACGAGAGGGAGAAGGAGCGGGAGAGAGCGGAAGGGGGTGCGGAAACGGAGAGGGAGGCCATGGGGAAGGCCGACAGGACCTCCGAGCTCCAGGAAGTGGGGGGCCGCGGATGGGGATGATGAGAAGTGTCGAGGAGAAGAACTGAAGAAGAGACACGGCCGTGAAGTGGACTGGGCCTTAAAGGGTCGGAAGGTTGCATCCGGTCCATTTGCTGCTAATTCGGCCCATAAAGATGAACACTAGAAATGGTCTACAATAGCTGAATAATTGGAAAATGTTGATTTTAAAACCGAAAAAGATTCTAAAATTTTCTATTTTAAATAGATGTATTGGGTGGCATAAGTTACCTTATGAAAATGCCTGATACATTAATCTTCTAGAAGTTTTACAAGTAACTCTTTGTAACTGAACAAATTAAAAAAAAAATCACTCAAGATCTTGTTCTGAACCGTAAAAGTACTTTGAGCATGAAGTATTAAAGGTCCGTTTGGTACTAAAATAATGTAGATAGAATTCTAGTCTGTCTTTAAATATTTATAGATGAATCAACGGTATCCCTTTCCATCTCTCTCTCTCTATATATATATATAATACCTTGAAAATAATTGTAATTACGTGGGTATTATTTTTTCTTATTTTTGGGCATTGCTAGCGCCGAAATAGGCATACTTTACATGACATATTATTTTTATGAATGTTGGCTCTCACCTTCAAACCACCGAAAATCAAAATCAGTCATTGTGGAATCAATAATTTTAAAATAAATTAATTAAAATGCACCAACTACCTCTAAATGCGGCTAAAAGCTGGCGAAACTTCTTTTCAGTGGTATCAAATGCTCACTGGACTTACTGCAACATGCATGTCTTTGGCTTTTGATCTTGACTCGATAGCCACAAATTAAATAAAAAAATAAAATATTAAAAAAAGTTGTCACTTAATAATTTTTTAATTAAAACCAAATTTTAGATTCACATAGTCATAACAAGATATGTATCTTTGCATTAATTGTTTAACTATTTTATTAAGAATAAAAAGTAAGTGATCAAAAGTAAAATATTAAGACCCAAGAAGAAAGAAACAACCCTAAGGGTAAGACAACGCATATTTTCTTTTTTTCAATTTTTTAAAATCATGCATTTTCAATTGATAGTTGAATTCAAAAGAATTGAAATAAAGAATAAAATGACGTTTTACGTTTCCACTTTTATTTATTTAAGTTTTATACAAAAAAAATTAAAATAAGATATGAATGAATTATTTAAAATAAAATATCTAAAATTTATCATATCTCACAAAATATAATAATCTTATGTATTTGGCTATTACAAATTTGTTTTAATATAAACTTTATCACGAAAGTTTATAAAAAAAATTTGTGTGCAACGGACCCCTCTCTCCCACACACACACAAGAGCAGGTCTATAAATTTCATCTTTAATATTTGACAAAATCATTCATCCTGCGGAAGCCACTGACCCAAAAGAAAAGTAACTCAATCTGAAAAGTTAACGAACATCGCTGTTATAAAAGTAAAAAGTAAGAAAAAGGTATTTTTCTTTGCATATTTTTCTGTTAATTAGATGACAGATAATGTGATTTCCATACATATATATATATAGTCAGGAATATAACTCACAACACTAATCTCCTCTTCCCCCTTCCATAGTTTTCAGCCATTGCTAGAGCATATGTCAAATTAGGTTCGATAGTGTCTAAATAACAATTCTTTATTCATGTACCCACAAGTTTGCTATCAGAAGACTGGGATAGCCCCCTCTTGTAGGGGTGTTCAGTATTAGATTCAATTCCGAAACAAAACTATGACTTAGAAGCAAGATTTATAAGATGTTTGGTTCTATAATAAGTTGAGTTTTTGCTATAATTTTATGTTTTTATAATAAAATTTTTTAAAAGAGGTGTTTGAAAACCATTACAAATTTATGATTTTAAAGAGATTCTGTTCTTGGAGAAGAAAAAAAAGAGATGATGCCCTCTTTTTTTATCTTGCCATCTTTTTTTTATCATACATGGTTTCCACTCTTTCTCCAAACATGACAATTTTATGTCATTAACTATCTTACACTTTATTTTAATACAAGTTTTATCAAAAAAATATACAAAAATTTATTGTGCAACCAAACAAGATAGTAGAGAGAAATCAAAATGTGTTTTGGGGCTCCACTAGTGAGCTTCCATGATTATCTACTATCTACCAATTGAGAGCATATATAAGAGATGGTTTGCCATCACCTTTACCCAAAATCGCCATACTTCCGTTTTCCTCTAGAATGGTTCTCCTTTAGTTGCATCTTGCATGCGTCTCTCTAGAGTTCATTGGGGAGGTTGACCATCTGCTAACATCTCTCACTTGACCAATGAAAAATTAAATGATTTCTAATTATACACTTACTCTTTGTTATAACATAATTATTCTATATTGCGAGAAGTTAATAAATTCTATGTGTACTCTCATTATTCTTGAAATACATGCATACAATTTATGTACCCCCACTATTCAATATATGTATATTTCTATATATTATACTATTCATGAGACGTATATACATTATAATATACTTGTATTATTTGTGAGATATATATTATCTTATACTCATTATCTATGAGATGCATGTATTTTCTTTTGCTACCCATGAATTAAAGCACTATTTTTAATATCTATGAAAATTACTTGTATCTTATATTCATGAGTCCCATGAAGTTCATATGTTTAATAAAATTTTTGGTTGAAAGACTTTTCACTTTGTGTGCACAATGTCTTATATGTAATGACGATATTGTGTTTCTACGTGTTTTTATCCAGAGTTATTCTATTCATTGTTAATTAGGCTAATGGTAGCTTCATTATCACAACATATCTCAATTGACCAATCAATTAAATTGAGATATAAATCTATCAAAATTATCTTATGTAGATGACATGAGTAGTAATTATACTATATGTAAGATATTCAGTTTTTTGTGTATATGTTATCATATATTCATATTTCTTCTTATCTTAAGAAATAATTACACCACCATAGATCATCGAGTGTCCCAAAAGGAACGTTCTATCACCTTTTATCCCCGCGGGAATATGCATCAAAATACTCAAGTATATCAAGTATTTTTCACTCGGTAAACTAACATACAATGCATTATACATTTCAAATACTTCACAATCCTCTTAATATCTTTTCAATTTGCTAGTCAAGAATTACTTTGATATCTGCTCACTAAAAACATAATATATCAGGCTTGGTATAAGATATTACGTATATTAAGTTTTCTCCATGTTATGCCCTGTTTGGTTAGAGTTTCATTTTTGGTACTATATCAATATTGATATTAATATTTTCAAATGTTGGAGTATCAATATCAAAAGTAATACAAGTTGACACTTTTATTACATAATATGCTTTGTTTGTATTACAAATTTTAAAATTGATACAATTAACCAAACACCTCTTAATGGTTCCTATCAATATCAATTTTAAAATTGATAGTGATAGAGGTACCTAATAGTGTTACCAAACAGGGTGTTAAGTATCGCACCTCTATGAGATAGTGCTTTTTACTTAATTTCTTTCTATAAATTGTCGTCTATTTACTAGATTACAATTATGCATCATAAACCTTCTCAGTATTGCCCGTAAGTACTTCTAGTTTGTGCTTAACAATCTAATGTCCCTTTCTATATAGGTACAAATGTCTTATCATGCCCTTTATTTTAAATGTCTCATTAAGTTCATATTTTATCTTATTAAACTTTTTGATGTCATTACTAATAAGTAATATATTATTTACATATAACAACAATATAATAAATATGTAATCAATCTTTATAACATATGTAAAGTTATCCAACTCATTTAAAACAAATCTGAGTTTAATAATCGTCATTAAATTTAAGATATCATTGTCTAAATGATTGATCTATTCCAGAATTTTTTAAATTACAAATCTTATTCTTAAATCGTTTCACCTAAAATTTTTCGGGTTGTTTCATATATATATATATATATATATATATATTTCTTTAAGTATTTTTGAGGTATGCAGTCTTAACAATCAACTTATATAATTCTAAGTCAAGATAAAAATTAATTGTTAAGATCATAAATTTTATCACATGAAAATAAGTTTCTTGAGTGTATACTTATCTTCTAGTTGAAACTTTTGACAAAACTAATTAGACCTTATACTTTTCTATATACCCATTAACTTGAAGCTCTCTCTTAAACACCTATTTACACCCCCTTAATATTCTTAGGTAAATGATATTGTTTTCACATTCAATTAATTTATGTAGAGTTCACTTATTTTTCATTAGCAACCAGCTATATCCTGATTGACGTAATTTATATAGAGTTCTCTAAATAGTCAATATAGTTTATTAGATCTATATAATTTTTGTCATCTATGATTAGCAATAAATATAAAAATTCACATTTTAAAATGGAAAGAAACCGTGGATCGTATCTAAAATTCTAGTTCTCTTGTTACTAACCGCAAAAGTTACCTTGGAAAAGAACATCATCCATCACCTTTTATCCACTAGCTTCAGGTATGTCTGCAACACTTTTATCAATTTTTAATTTTTAAACTTTATCATTTTTCATGCTACACTTTTTTAAAATAGCTGTCACATAAAACTGCTAGGTGTCAAAATGAGGGGTGAGCCTTCTACGGGAGCAGGGATATCAAGATAAAGGAGAAAATTTAAACGGTCTATTAATCGGATTCGACCGAACCCGGATCCTCTTAAGTGGGCCGATAGGCCCGAGGGAGTCCGATTCCAGGAACCTGGGTCCATACGATAAGGGCCCACGATGCCAGCCCAAGAGAGTGGAGCGTGGTGGTCTAATCTGTAATTCAGCAGTCGCTTTTCTTACTACAATCTGAGCCGTCCATCTTATCTCACATTTCCTCTCCTTAGGGTTTCATAAGGGGAGAGGGGAGCCGCCATCGGGGTGAGCGAGCGGCGGTGGCGGGAAGGAGAAAGGGTGTGAGCCCTGCTCAGCACGCGGTGAGATCTTATCCTCCGCCATCTCTTATTCTCCATGTCTTCCCCTTTCGCAGTTTCTCTCCTCCTTCCCCTTCGTTGGGCGGTCTTCTCATGGGCTCATCGTGCTGTTTCCTAGGTGAGCAGCCATGGTGAAGCACAACAATGTTGTTCCTAATGCGCACTTCAAGAAGCACTGGCAGAACTACGTCAAGACCTGGTTCAACCAGCCGGCCAGGAAGACCAGGAGACGCCTCGGTAAATTGGCTTCTGCTTGACGCCCCCTTCTGATTGATTATGTTTCGTTCGTCTCCCTTTGCTGCTTGTTGTTATGGCCGCTTGATGGGGTTTCTGTGTTGACAAAATTGCAGCCCGGCAGAAGAAGGCTGTTAAGATCTTCCCACGACCGACGACTGGGCCGCTCCGCCCCATTGTGCAGTGCCAGACGCTCAAGTACAACATGAAGCCCAGAGCGGGGAGGGGATTCTCTCTTGAGGAGCTCAAGGTAAAATTACTCCACTATGATCTACTCGGCGATTTTTCTTCGCTTTTTAACGTTAGTTGCGGTTTTTCGTACATTTTTTTTTATCTTCGAGCTCCTTTCAGCTCTCGATAGATGGAAACGATGAATCCGCTACTAAATTTTGATCTTTCACCACGGCGCTGAAGATCGATCTTTCATCCTTTGGATTATCTTTTTCTTTGCATTATAGTGTTATGAATGGAATTATCGGACAGAAAATATTCAGTTCTTCATCCCAATTTATCGGCTAGGGCGCCCATGGCCGTTTTCTCTGATACATATTCCAAACTTTACAGGCAGCTGGAATCCCCAAGAAACTTGCCCCAACGATCGGTATCGCAGTGGATCACCGTCGAAAGAATCGTTCACTGGAAGGACTGCAGACCAACGTGCAGAGGCTCAAGACTTACAAGGCCAAGCTTGTGATCTTCCCCAGGCGCGCTCGCAAGTTCAAGGTAATCCGTCGGCATGACCAAATTTGGAGTCGTTTGATGCCCAAAAGTGGCACCTAGTCATTTGTTGTGATACGGTCTTATTCTTAGAGATTGCTATAGATAGGCCCTTGCAATCGTGCGTAAAAAGACTAGTTTTCTTCTTCATCGCACCGCATATGGGCATCATGGTCATGAATTTTAATTTTTAAGCACCTTTAAACTTACATATTACACATTTGTTTTGTAGTTTGTCTGTCTGATAATTCTTTCTGCGCTATTATGATGAGGAGCCATTGATAAAAACTATGAAAATGATCTATCTTTTGGAGGAATCGGCTCCTAATTATATTGTTTATCGACGATCAGACACCAAAATGAACATCTTTCTCCTATAAAACTTTGTAAAGGGGAGCCTTCATCATCATTTTCTCTGCTTGCTCCATTCGATGATGTTCTTGCACATACTAAAAAACCTTGTTGTCTTAGGCCGGTGATTCTGCTCCGGAGGAGCTTGCAACCGTCTCTCAAGTCCAGGGCGAGTACATACCTATCGTGAGGGAGAAGCCCTCCGTGGACCTTGTCAAGGTCACAGATGAGATGAAGTCGTTCAATGCTTACGCCAAGATCCGCGTGGAGCGGATGAACAAGCGTCAGGTTGGCGCGAGGATGAAGAAGGCTGCAGAGGCCGAGAAGGAAGACAAGAAGTAGGTGAATACAGATGTTCCATTTGTGATCATTGCTTCTCAATTACTATGTTCTTGAAGCTCGTCCTATCAGTTCAGCTGAAGTAAATTTTGAGAGTTCTGTTTTCTGTTTTTGTTGCTTGTACTTGATTGAGGCCAGCACATGTATCGTCTACTTCATTTCTTAGTGGTTCCACCGGTACTACACAGCAGCATGTTTATCTTATCTAAGTGTTTCTGCATCTCGCCCGATGTGTCATTTTCTCTCGTCCTGGCTTTCATCTACAGCTGATTTTTCTTAGTATGTCAAATTTGGATTGTTTAGTATGCTAGATGTTAAATCTCATCTGTACGCATGCCAAGTCTAACCTTGATCCCTGCTTACAATCGTGGGTTGTCTAAGAATGTGTTTGGTACGGATTTGTAGTCGGTGGATTCTATGAAAATCTCGTGCATATCTTTTTTTTTTGGACACCAATTTTACGTAAATACTTGGTTAATGTTAGACTCTTGCTTGACATATTAACTATTTAGTTAAATTTTCTGTCTTTATTTATTATTGTTTGACAAATCAAACATGTCGTGGAATATGTGAAACATAAAGGTAAAAGTATCTTCTTCTTCTTTTTACTTTGAATTTTTTGTTCTCCGGCATAAGTTGAAGTTGGCCGCTTCTCAAAGGGATCTTCTTACTGTTTCTTTCTTTCTCCTCTCTCGTAAAATCTATCTTGCAAATTATTAGAAATTATGGGGTGTTTGGTTGCATGATAATTTTTTGTACACTTTCATGATAAAAAATTGTATTAAAATAAAAAGTAAACCAACTCATGACATAAAATTATCATGTTTGGAGGGATGTGATTACAAAAAAGAGTAACCACCGCTCATGACCAAACAAAGTGGGGGACCACAAGAAAAAAGAAAGAGGTGAGACCCTCTTTTTTTGTTTAAGAAGAAAATCACTTTCAAAACATAAAATTGTCATGGTTGTCAAACACCTCTTTTAACAAGTTTTCTTATAATTTTTAAAAATTAAAATAAAAACCTCAAATATCATGCAACCAAACACCCCATTAGTGTTTTTGGTTACACACTTGATTCATTAGAGGTTCGTAATTATCGAAGTTCTTTTTCACGTCTTTGCCAAACACAGTGCAAGACTTGGAAAGTTGTATGGGACCTGATCGACGGGTAATATATATATATATATATATATATATATATATATATATATATATATTGGCCGTCTTCTTCGATAAGAAAGCAAGTGTTCTCCTGTTGATGGAGAGAAGGGGGTTGTCTTGGGCTCCTTGATGAGGGGATGGACTTCATCCTCATTTAATGTCTCAATGACTCTCTCCTTATTTGATTAGATGGAGTTGTTTCGACCTTTGTTTGCGTTAATTACTACCGTTATATGTTCTTAACTTGTGCATATTATTACTAACATTTTTAGTTACTACCTTCTAGGTAGTTTCTTTTTGTAGTAGCAGTAGTAGTTGTAGCATGTAACACATTAACCTAGCCAATGTAGTAAATAAATTTTATTACGAGAACATGATGGACATGATCGTAAATATTTGTAAGAAAATTTATGGACCGACTTTAAAAAAATTACAACACGTATTCACCAATTGAGATTGAAGATAATTGAGTATATTTAGAATAAAAGATGATGTACGTTAATGACCAAGGTTAGACATGTATATTTAATATTTTGTTATTTGGTTAAATGCTGTTGTATCAGTGCATGGTTGTCTTAAATCTTAGTTTTTTTGTATATTTTTTAATAAATATTATCATGAAGAACATAACAAACTTTCTAATTTATTGTCAAGTTAAAATGATATTTCGGAAGTCTATGAACCCATGTAGTAAAGTGAGAAGTATGGATCAAGGAATTATTTCCAAAGAATCCATCGGTTGGCGGCCCTTGGGAAATAGTTGATATCTGTGCTAGATACTGGGGGCTTTAGCATTGGTCAAGGTGAATGCATCTCAATGATGCATTGAAGAGCAAAAACAAACAAACATGCATACATGTTGAGTTAATGTGTGATACCCTGAAGAAAAAGGACATCGCCACCAGCTCTCTCTCACCATCTAATAACTCCCCATCTACAACCCTTCCCCCTCTCTCTTTCTCTCTCCGATTGATCTCTCTCACGGTCTCACTCTCTCGGTCTCCAGGTTGATGCCCAGAGCCCCTGACCAGTGACCCCCGCCAGTTATGCCTGTATCACATCTTTTTTTGGTTCAAAAGTGAGATCCCTTTGAAAACCCAAAATTATAACCGTTATCAAGTATCTCTTTTAACAATTTTTTCCACCGATCGACCATGGATCGTTTGATGTGACCCCTGCTCATGGAGAGCAGGGGCGAGAGTTCGAATGAGTTTGTGACCCCGACCACCTCGGGGATAGTTTGCTGTGGAGATCAAACGTCGCTCTATCCCTCGTCTCGCACGTGAGCGACACTATCATTGACAGTTGAGTCATAGTGACAAAAAATCATTTTTGTTACAAAAATATAAATGTATAAAAAAATTCAATTTATCGTGACAAATCCTAACTTACACTATGTTTAGAAAACTTAACTTCCAGGATATCGTAAATAAGTAATAAATTTTTTTGGATAATTTGTTTATAGTTTCTAAGACATTTAAAAGCCCGAGGCCACGCCAGTGCAATAAAATTTTTACATCATTTTTATTTTATTAAAAATATGAATTCGAACAAAATACGTTTACTTTTATCATTTACATAGCATAATTTTAATAAGTTATTTGTTTCTGTTATGATATCAAAATTTAAATATACATCTTACTTGTTATCAAAATAAAAAACACCTATACATCGTTTCTCTAATAAGCTTAGAAACATCCCCTTCTGACCCTGATAACTCATAAAATACACACAGATTTTCAAATCAAGTAATGTCTATCAAAATTAAATTTAAAAATGAATTCTGAGGGGATCTTAATGGATCCAAATTAGGGGTGTAAACAAAATCTGATATTTTGATATTCCGTTTCAATTTTGATAAAAATTAATAGATTTAAATTTTATTTTTATATCCTATGAGTCATCGGAATCGAATATTCTGGTAACTTATCTAAAAATCAATTAGTTCTATTTTCATTAATCTGATTTTGATAAAATAAATAAATAAAATTAAATAAAATATAAAATATATTATATAAATTAATAAAATAATAATAAACATTTTAAAGAGATAATATTAAAATTTAGTAATTATAAGTAAACTATCAAATATAAAAATTAATATTTAATTTATATTACAAAAATTATCAGATTCAAATCTAATTTCAATAACAAAATATAAATTAAATTAAAATAGAAACATAATAATTTCAAAATTATCATAATTAAAGTCAAAATCTTTTAACTCTTCTCAAAACTAAAATCGAATTCTGATAATTTTGTTATCAAATAGGACCTGTTCACGGCTTGTTCCATTGAAGTCTCCCTCCTTCGCCGAGGTACCCCTTCCTTTAGTCTCGCCTCTGCAGTCCATCTCCTTCCATGCTCTATCACCCAGTCGTTGCTTAGTATTCGTGGTAGGTAATTGTCGTTGCCGTTTTGAAGTAGTTTTCGGCCTAAGAGAGAGGGGCGTTCCTCCCTCCCAAGCTCCATTTCTAACGTTTTGCTTAAATGTATTTTTAGGCATTTTGTCTTCTTTTGTTACGTTAGAATCATCGAGTTCAATTTATTTATATCTGTTTCATATATTTTCTTTTTTGTTGTTGTTAGTAGTCAGTTGGCCGAGTTATGTCTTGTGGTCTCTCTTTGTTAGTTTCATAGTTGCTAACTCTATTCCGAGACTGTTAGTCTGGACGAAATTCACTCTTTTTTGGAGTGTTCATCCAGTCTCGAGACAATTTTGGAATGTAACTCTATTATCGCTCTGTGATTTAATGTTTGATTTTTAGAAATTTTAATTTATAAACTAAATCTTTTCGTCATTAATTCGGCCAAATATTTTTTCTTTTTAAAATTGTTGTTTGTTATTTATGTATTTTTTTGTTACGAATGAATGTATATATTTTCTGTCTAAAAAATAATCTTTGCCGGTGACTGCTAGATGTTATTTTATGGCGCCGCCTTTTAGCCTTTTTTAGGGAAGCCCGCCCTGCTTTTGGACTGATACGGCTCCAATTACCGGGCACCCCGATACAATCCGTCAATCACAAAATTACTCTCTTAAGATATTAAATCTCGTATGAAATAAAAAAGATCCAAATCGACCATGTAATAACCCGCCTGTACGGCATTCTTTCAAACTTTTCGACTGGTCAATGCTGACGCCCCCCCCCCCCCCCCCCCCCCCCCCCCGTTGCAGGGGGGGGAGCAAATTTGGCTGCTCCCCTGCCGGGGTACGTGTCTTGTCGTTATTGGTTAATACGGGGGGAGCAAATTTGGCTGCTCCTTTGCCGTGGTACGTGTGCTGTCGTTATTGGTTAATACTCGGCGAGATTGCGTAGGGAGGTTGTGGTGTCTTCGTCACCAGCGTCCAGGATCTTCCGCCGCTAAATGATGTGTATTTGACTCAAAGAATTATTTACGACCACTGATAAGTATATAGAAAGATTGACAGAACGTAGCCGTCGGTCGGTAAAATATAAAAAAATTAATAAAACGTAGTATGTTAAAATATATCATCAGCTTTCCTTATTAACAGTTGATAAAAATACAAATTATAAAAATAGGGACTTGGCAACTGGCAGTTTCTTTCACAGATGATCCTGGCACAACCTCTTGAGAATGTTTTCCATGAGATTATTATATATTTAAGTATCATTTGACGAAAAATCTCTCAAGTGCACCTTAGTTTTATTACTAGGAATATAATTATTCGTTTATATTTACAGGTATTTATGAAGACCTGGGGGGGGGGGGGGGTTCAACGTCCATACCTTCTCAGGATCCTCCGAAGGCGGAAGAAATAGAACCTGTCGATCACCCTGAAGAACTTGGATCTCCACTTCTTGTGAAAGAGGAGGGTGAGGAAGACGCACCAGAGGCCCGTGACGTAGGACAGAGCCACGAACGAATAGAAGAGCTTGTCGTTGTCAAGGATGCCATGCGTGTCGTCGTCGTCGCCGGCGGCGGCGGCGGCGCCGCCCTTGTGGCCCGCGTCCTCGGGGGGGCAGATCCGATCGAGCGGCGCCCCGCAGAGCGCCGGGTTCCCTTCGAAGCTGGTCCGGTTAAACGTCGACAGCTGTCCGACAAAGGGGATCTCGCCGGACAGGCCGTTGGACGCCACGCTGAAGGAGGAGAGGAAGGTGAGCGCCGCCAGCTCGCGGGGGACCCCGCCGGTGAGGTTGTTGTGCGAGAGGTCCAGGCTCTCCGCGTTGCGCATGTTGCCGAGCGCCGCCGGGATCGGCCCGCGGAGGTGGTTGTGGGACAGGTTGAGCGCCAGGAGGGAGCTCAGCGCGCCGAGCTCCGGCGGCACCGTGCCCTCCAGCCGGTTGCCGGAGAGATCGAGCCCCGTCATCCCCAGCAGCGGGTCGCCCGTGTACGTCCTCTGCGCGTACTTGGAGGTGAACTGCAGGGTCACGTCGGGGCTGGCCGTTCCGCCGCCCCAGTACCGCTCGTTGAACCCCCGGTGGCCGCCGCCGGACCGCCACAGGGAGACGTTGCCGAAGCACGGCAGGATCTTCCCGGAGATGTCGTTGCCGGAGAGGTCCAGGACCTGCAGGTTGCGCTTCCGGCAGAGCTGCCCCGGCAGCTGCCCTTCCAGGAGGTTGCCACCCAGGAGGAGCCCCGATATGTTTCCGGCGCCCTCCAGGACGCCGAGGCAGGTCGAGATGTCGCACTTCAGGCGGTTCCGCCGGAGGTCGAGGATCTTCAACAGAGAGCTGTTGGAGATGCTCGGCGATATTCCGCCGGCGAAGCGGTTTCCGCTGAGATAGAGGTACGTCAGGGTCGGCATATGCGATTCCCGGCGAAGAATCTCTCCTTCCAGCCGGTTGTTCGACAGGTCGACCCACTCCAGGGTGGTGGCGTTCTCCGACATGCCGGCCGGCAGCCCGCCGGAGAGGCGGTTGCCGCTGAGGTCGAGGAACTGGAGGGCCGTCCGCCCCAAGGACGCCGGCACGCCGCCCGCCAGCCTGCTCTGTGACACGGTCATCTCCGTCAGCTGGGGGAAGAGATCGCCCAGGTTGTCGGGAAGCGAGCCGCGCGCTCGGTTCCCGAAGATGTCGATGGTCTGCAGGGTCGGCAGCGGCGGCGACGACGACGAAAGGTTGCTCTCCGGTTGGGGAAACAGGTCAGCGAGCTTGTTGTTCCAGAGCTGCAGGATGCTCAGGCTGGAATTGTACAGAAGGGCCGGTGGGAGGTTGCCGGCGAGGGAGCAGTCGTTCAGCTTCAAGAGGCTGAGACTTTGCAGCTGGCCGGCGAGGAAGGTGGGGACGGCGTAGCCGCTGCGGCGGTTGATGGGGCAGCCGCGTATGGAGAGGGTCTGCAGCTGGAAGGCCGGCGCCCAGGATGACGACTCCGTCTCGATCTCCAGACCCTGGTTCGAGGAGATGGAGAGGGACTCGAGCTTGGAGAGGTTGGCGAACGCCGACAGCTCCAGCGTGCCGGCGAAGTGGTCGCTGGCGATCAGAGCGTCGGCGAGGTTGGTCATGTTGCGGAAGATGGACCCGGGGATGCTGCCGACGAAGTCGTTGCCTTCGAGCCAGAGGTAGACGAGGTTGTAGAGGTTGCCCATGCAGGGAGGTATCTCGCCCTGGAGGCCATCGTTGGAGAGGTCGAGCTCCTGCAGCGCGACCAGGTTGCAGATGGAGGGGGGGAATCGCCCGCCGAAGCGGTTGCCGCCGAGCCAGACGGACTGGAGGGAGGTCATGTTGCCGATGCACGCCGGCAGGCCGCCGCTGAGGCGGTTCCTGACTATCCAGAGGGACCCCATGGCGGTTAGGTTGCAGAGGGACGGCGGCAGGCTGCCGTCGATCTGGTTGAAGGAAAGGCGGAGGAAGGACATGGAGCGCATCTGAGATATGCAGCCGTAGAACTCCGGCGGCGGGACGCCTTCCAGCAGGTTGCCGCTTAGATCGAGCTTGGTGAGGTGCTTCAGGTTGCACAGAGCTGCGCACGAACATGTATACATACGAAGAGATCAGCTGAGAAATGGGGCGAACGCCGCCGGCATCAAGAGTACAACGGTGACGCCGATCTCAAAGAACAGTATTGGGAGCCAGAGTAAGAGCTGACCAGGGGCGAAGTCCCAGCCTGCTAGCTGGTTATTGCCGAGATCTAACGTCCGCAGCTCCGTCAGGTGCCCTAACATGGTGAGGTTGGCGACCCACTTCCCTTGCTCGGTCGCCCTCTGCGTGGGCACCTCCACCTTGATCACCTGGCCTGTGGAGTTGTCGCAGGTGACTCCCGGCCACCGGCAGCAGTCCTTGTTCGCCCCCCGGCCGCCCCAGCTCGACTGGGCGGTGACGTTGGGGTAATTGAGGGAGTGCCCGAGCTCCACCAGCGCCCTCTTCTCCGCCTCCAGGCACGCCCCTTCCGAGCGGCGGCAACAGCAGGAAAAGGCTAGCACGGCCAGCAACCAGAGGCTCGCCGTCGCACGCTGCACCACGACGCCCGCCATCGGAGTTCGATCCCCTTGTTGCGGCGGCAGCGGTAGGTGAGTGTTCTAGCTAGACAAGGCTGAGGCTCGTGGTATAATATTATACATACCGGAAGCTCCGCCGCTTCATATTCTCCGTCCCCCCTTCCGACGGCGGCGCGCTCTCTTCCGACGGCGGAGAGACGTCGGGAAACTTCCAAGTCGCCGGCGTGACCGCAGCCGGTCAGCTCGCCCCGTCGTCGTCCACGGCCCCGCCTGACCGGGTTTTCTTCCGGGATCATCTAAAACCTTTGGTGAGCTGTAGGTGTTTTTTTTTCTTTTTTTCTTTTTTTTGGAGTTCGATAATTTTGGAATTATGTTTCGATTTCGACTCTATTTGAATTTAGTATCAGCATTAAAATTGATAAGTTAAGAAATACATGTTATGCATTAATTTTATTTAAAAAAGTTAATAATTCACATGTAATTACTAAAATTATATATACTCTTTTAAGAAAAAAATTTGTCACTTCATATATCATATTTTATTGTTTGTTTATTTTTATTTTTATTAATTTTAATCATACATATATATTTTTCTATCAAATTGAACAAAAAGAAGTAGCATCATTTTGAATTCATTTAGGATATTTTGTAGAGTATAATAAGAAGTTCTGTTATCAAAGTAGGGCTGCAAATTAGTTGGATTTGAGCGCAAAATCCCTTCTTTTCCGAACTACATATATCGTGCATAACACTAAAACGTTCAAATTAAATGAGGTATAAATAATTCTTCATTTGCCAAGAGCACTTAACTGTAAAACTGTATATTTGTGATTATTAAAAGGTCTAACGGTATATTTTGTCAATCCTATCTTATATTTATTAATCCTTTCTACGCTTTACTATTTTTCATGCTTCACTAATTTTTATCTATCTTTTAATACCACTTTCTATATTTTACTAACTCTTTTATGTTTTTATTAGTGATCATATACAGATAAGGCTTATTTTCGATGGCAACCGACGAAGCTTCCTTCACCAAATCTAGTATTGAAAAAAATCTTTCATCGAAGATAAAAAAATGTTGTCATTTCATAAAAATTCTAGTAGAATTGAGAGCGAAAGCTTTCTATTTCTAACTGCATCCAGCCGTTGATTCCGATGGTCAAGATTCTTTAGAAGTATCACTCGTCGGAAGAGTGGACGTGAGAAGTGGAGGAGGATATGTGGCATCTTCACTCGCAATTATTCGATTAGTTTGATTTAATTTTCAAAGACGAAAATTTTTCAAATTTTCAATTGTTTCAAACTTTTTTAAATTTTTTTGGAGTGAGGTATTCACAGAAGCTCCATGAATAGAATCAAATATTATTTCATCGTATTTTCAGAGTATTTCTCCTTCTGATGCTTAATCAGGTATCAAGGGACTTCATGGAGTTGATCCACGATTTATGTTTCATTTTTTTCTTTATGTTTTTAAAGAAAGATATGGATCGATTCTATTTGTTTTTCTTTTTTATTGATTCTTTTTCAACTGAGATGTATAGATATAAATATGTATACATTTTCTGTAGGCCTTTGTTCGCAGAATAATGAAAATGAGATAAAACTTTATTTGCCTATGCCATCATATAAGTCTTAGTCCTGGTCACTTATAAGTCTTAGTCTTAGTCCTGGTCAACGCAGACCCTAAACCCAATTCTTTAAATTTTATAATTATATCGTTTTCAAATTCAGCAAACTTAATCACCAGTGAATAATTAATATAAGACTGACAGCAACTTAAAGTAAGAAATTATTTTTAATGAGCCAAAAGTGACTTCTGTGAGTTTAAGAAAGAAGAGTAAATCAACTCCCGCCCCTACTTTTTCAGAAAGCTCTTTATATTTTTTTTAGACCCACCTTTCCATCTCTCTTGCATGTTTCCCTTTGAACATGCGGCTCTGCGTTGTGATCTGGGTGCCCATGCGCACATACACATTAACTTAATGCTTTAATTATTCACAGAAAATATTATTTTAAAAAAGGATACAATGATGAGGCTGTGATTAGCTGTGGCTAACTCTTTGTCAACCTAATGGGATGAAATAACACGATTCAACTAAAAAAACTGACATATAACCTTTGTCAACTTAGATGAATGAAGTATACATATATCAAATACGTACCAACATAATGTCTCTCTTTTGAAAATTTTCACCGGTGGCTACTTCCTCCTCGATCATCCGAGGACTGAGGTGATCTCGACTCTCTTTGCTGCTTTTAGCAGTCGGACATACCATGCGATATGTGGAAAAGAAAGGAACAAAGCACGAGTGATACATGTTTTGACAGTGTTTCGAAAACCTATACATGATACCCATATTTCTAAAGAACAGGGTATCAATAATATCACAATCAATTATGGCCTGTTTGGCACTCAAATTTTTTGGTCATCGTACCAAACATGCCATAAATGTCTTGGTCGTGCTGCAAGATTTGATCAAAATTGACAGCCATCACTAAAAATACACAAGGGGGGGACCTCAAGTGTCCATATGGTGGTGCACTCTCAATCTCTCTCATAAAAATATATTAAGTAAAATATTAAATATATGATTCAACTATTCATCAAATCATATATTTAATAAATTTTTGTGATAGAGATAAGGGTGTACTCTCGGACGGACACACGAGCGAGACCCTCCGTCCTCAAAATACATACTTTGTGACGGCGACTCATTTCTAATTTAAGGACGACAGAGGTCTTTAAACTAACGTCTTTGTTAACCAGACAAACAAGCTGCAGAGAACCACGGTCGATAATTTTACCCCCCGCAGAGGAGAGCATCCAAAAGAAAAGAAAAAAAAATAAAAATACCATAACGACCGATGGATTAAGGTTTGTAATAAATTAATACTATAACCCGGTCTCATCAACATGCTTTGTGGCTCTGGTCTCCTCTCCTTTCACACCCTTGCATGGTGAGGTGCAGCGCTCGGTTGGGTTGCTTCTCGCCTTCTCGGCAACGACGGCGGCTCGAACGGATCAGACACCCGCCACTGCGCTGTCGTCGCTCTCCCCCTTGACCCGCCATCGCCGCCGGTCGCCGCCGGTCGCCGCCGTCTTCCTCCCACCGGGTTGCGTCACTGACTCCGTCAGCCTCCTTACCCATCAATAATACACACACACACACACACACGTATATATGCTTTTTTAATCACGTACGATTCAAATCAAATCAAACTAAACTGTGAATTACAGCCCATTCGATTCAATTGTATACATGACCGGGTCCTTTTCTGCTCGGTCGAAATGGAGTCTCTGACGCAGCATCTCTTGTATGCAGTCTCAGTTCCCACGACCCAATTCTCACGCACGTACGTTCGGGCATGACCGGGTCATTTTGTGCTTGCTGAAATGGAGTCGTCGACCCAGCATCTCTCTTGCATGCAGCATTGTCGCTGTCTCAGACTCTATGTTCCCACGACCAGTTCTCTTCCGGTCTTCGCGCCGACTTGTTCTCTCCATCTCCTTCTCCGTCTCTTTCATTCCCATCAGGGTCGTGCAGCAGTGAACTCCTTGCAATGGGCGGAGTCCCCGGTTCGAGCCGAAGACATCCTCCCGCTGGAGGAAAGACCCTTCACAATAGAAATGATGTTCCACCACCGTGCCACAGCACTAGAAATTAACCTCTCTTGTCCTAGCTTTCTTTGCACGCCTTCGTGCATAGCTACGAAAATTTTTTGAATGTTAATGGGGGTACTGTTTGGTTGTACGATAATATAAGTTTTTATTTTAATTTTTAAAAATTATAAGAAAACTTGTTAAAAGAGATGTTCGACAATTATGATACTTTTATGTTTTAAAATTGATTTTCTTCTTAAACAAAAAAAGAAAATCTCATCTCTTTCTTTTTTTTCTCGTGGTTCCTCACTTTGTTTGGTCATGAACGATAGCAAGCACGGATTGACAAAAATAGTAAAATGTCACGGAGATTAGCAAGCACGAAAGATATTAGTAAAACGTAAAAGAAAGCTAATAGAATATATAAGTAGATAGAAAATATGAGATAATGTTAGTAAAAATGTGTTTTTTACTGTTATTCTAAAAGTTAAATGCACAAAATTTTTGTTGGATGCGTGATGTTATAAAGGTGGTGTCTATACATCAGTTGGTAACTAATAACCTGTTTGGTAACTGTATTAAGTTACCGTATTAATATCAATTTTGATATTGAGATTGATAGAGGTGGTAAAAATGTGTTCAATCATCAACATGTATTGAAAATGATACTGTGTCCTGCGCCCGCACTCTCACTCGGCCAGTCAAAGCTCACTTCTGGAAACCGACGGCGAGTTGCAGTGCACTTTGCCACGACGCTGCCTTGCTCTCCAGATCTGCGCCCAGAGCCTCTCTTTCCACTGCGGCCTAATTTCATTCTCCGCCGCCGCCGCCACCGCCGCTGCCAGCGGCGAGAATAGCTTGTCGGCGAGGGAGCTGTTCCACATTTAGTCATACACGAGGAGCTTTCGAAAACCTTCGTTGCAGAAGCCAAGGAGGCACACCAGATTCCGGTGATGCATCCGGCCAATCACCTGACTTCCTGTTGGAATTTCTGCTCCCGATCTTCGATCATGTTCTCGTCGAGCCTCTTCACGACGATCGCCTTCTCTTCGGCGATCATCCCTTTTAAGACTCGATGCCGAACAATCCTCTTGCCAAGCACCTTGGCAAAATTCATGGTCTTCTTCTTGAGCTCCCCGTAGGAGAAGGCCCTCAGCGGCATGTCCTCCACATCCAGCACGCCGGAGAAGTCCGACGAGGTCCCCACCTGATTATGCTCTCTGCGCAGGAAGAAGAGGAGTCCACTAGAGATGCAGCAGAGCACCGCCGAGCAGGCTACGAACCCGATGCACCAACCAGCAGTCCTTGAGATACCATCTTCTTCTTCTCCGGTGACGGCTCCTTGGTCGGGTGGCCATTGCTGACCCGAGGATCGCCTCCATTTGCAGTTTGGCTTCTCACCTTGATGAACATAATCTTGTTGCCGTATCTCTTCCCATTCCTCAACGGACGCGTCTGCCTGTTGCAGGTTCTAGCACCGTCGAACAAGGCGGCGTCGCAGAAGCAGTCCTCCTCTCACGCCGCCGTACATTGCTCAGCACTCACCGGGAATAATCCAGAGAGGAAAGTTTTTTTAGATCACATTTTAAGACCATTTAATAATAATTGAGCAATGTCAATATCATATATTTATTTTGATTGCACGATCAATCAAACACTTAATATTTTTATTGTCATAATTTTACCAAACACTTAATATTAATTTTAATTTTGTTATAATACTATCAACACTTAAAAAGATGTGGTGCTATTACTTTTGATATTGATACTTCAACTTTTAAAAATATCAATATCAATATTGATATAATATCAATTTCAAAACTTTAAATAAACAGGCCATAAGAGAGCTTTCTTCACCTAGATAATATGAACCCTTTCGCAATTAGATTCAATTCTAAAAGGCAAATCAAATAAATAATTTGGTTAGGTTTGATCTGGTTAAAAATTAAACCAATGGATACGATTTGATTTCAATTTTTTTTGGATTAAACTAAGATGGATAGACTGAATAATTTTAAGTAGATTAACTATTTATGTTAAATGAGATTTATTAATAATATTTATGCATTTTTCGTATGAAATAAATATTGGAAGATCAGTTCTTAAGATAAAAATTAATTGTATGTATAATATATCTTAGAAAATATAATTTAAAAAAATTAAATAAAATTATAATAAACATTATTTTTATATATTAATAAAATATGATTTAAACCAAACCATGTTGAATTAGTTCTGTTTAGGTTGATTTGGTTGGAAAGTATGTTTGATTTGGTTTGGTTTAGAAGAAAATTTGAAAAAAAAATAGCACCCTTTCTTTTCTCCGTCTAAACCTTAGACAAGTAGTCATATATCGTATTTATCTCATGAAAATTTAAATGTCATCCATGTTTAGACGAAAATTACAAAAGCTGGTTGATGCATAAAGAAATAAATAGAACAGGAGGGTGCTCGATCGGCCGTAAATACCAAAGTTAAAAAATCCTTTTTAAGCGTTTCACATCATGCATTTTCAATTTTGGATGTTAAATATGATATGGAAAGCAATCTATCATTGTACCGTACATATAGACACAATTTAATTAATCAAGATAGACTTAAGAAAATTTATATAAATAACTCTTTTTAAATTATTTTAATCATATTCTCTCAATATAACTCTATCAATAAGTAATATATTTAAATATATATCTATGTTGCGTCCCCGACAGAGAGATATACTCCTATACATAGCAAATACATTTGGTGACATAATCAAAAAAATAATAATAATCTCTATAATCGGTAGAGGGAAGGTAAATTCTAAGCATCAATTTTCAATTAATAATAACCTAATTTTAAAAATCTATATAAAGATTTAAAAATAATTTAAATATTTATATTATTAATAAAATAAATGGTTTAAAATTCAAGAGAATATCAATCTTAGTCATCATTAATTCTTTAAATATCATCTCATCGCAATTTTTCTACACTATTCCGCATGAAATTTGGCAATCTAACAATTCATCCTTTTATTTCTGCAATGAGTTCTCCTGACTCTATAAAAAAGCATTTAACAAAAATTGAGATTCAGTCACACATTTGACTAATTGGGTTTTAATTAGTCTCTCACTTCTCACATGAGGATAGCTAATTATAAGATTATATCATCTAGTTACTTGGGTGTGATAACATTGTTATCCTCCCCTATATATAGCTACACATTTTCATGCTACTTAACTCCAATCTAAGCATTTTTCTTTACTGGTATCCACATATTTTATAAGCTAACTATTATTCTAATATCTTGAGATTATCTTATATAACTAAGTATTAGAATTACCATCGTAAATAATTAATCAGGCTCATGACCATCTTGACCTTGTTACCTCTCATCCAGCTTCCTTTTTCGTTACTCACATCTGATATTCTCTCTTTTTCTCGTACATACAAACTAAAACAACAACACATGCCTGACTAATAATACGAATTTATCTAATTCATGAAATTTTCACCTCACAATATTTGCAACCATATGAGAAGTACCCATACATCTAATCAAATTGCTCCTAGTGTATCTAGCACATATAAAGAAGTAGCCTCGTTAACGATTACAACATGAATAATATTAAAATCGAACTCTCTATCTATATCGCCTAATAAATTTTAAAATGCCAAATGTGCTGCTTTTCCCGAAGGGAAATTTTAAAAAGGTAGTAGATTAAGATGATTTTACAGACAATGATTAGCTAGGCGGCATATCTACGAGTATTAATGGGCCCGATTAGAGGACACTGTAGTTTATGGGCTACTACTGGCCCAATCTAGGTGAGGGGCAGATCTTGTCACACTGGCGGCCTCAGCGTCCCCATCCCAAAGTTTAATATATATATATATATCTACAATTAAGAAAAGAAATATGGTGTCAAATTGAGTATAGTTGAAAGGTAGATACAGCGAAAATGTGACCGAGTAGACAGTACCTACAACGAATGCATCAAGGATAAAATAAGAATTGCTAGAATCGAGAAATAGTAAAAGAATGAAGAATTTGTTAGTTTGGATATATCAAACAACGTCTCCTCAAGACACCTATCAGATAAGTTGAAACATTGATATTGCCCATGCATAAGAAGCAGAGAGGTAAGCTCAAGTTAACGTGATGTAGATGAATCCAATATGACTTGAAGGAGTTAGACATACCAGAAAAAGTTATTTGAAGATCATGTAGAATAGAAAAGACGAATCTATGTGATCGATTCCCAATCATTTGAGATTAAAACTTTGAGATTGAGTTTGATATGGTACTCTATCTTTCTACAAATATCAATATAAAAATTGACACAATATTATTTTTGATACTCTAACTAACCGGGTCAGGAGATATAAATTTAAGTTTGCAACCCCAGAGTGTTAATTAGATGGCCATTTGGGTTGAAGTAGGCCATAACATGTCAAATGGACCCCAAGAGTGTTAATTAGATGGCCATTTGGGTTGAAGTAGGCCATAACATGTCAAATGGACCCCAAAACGCCTTTAGTGAAAGCATGTTTTAATTTAAGTTGCTACCAATCTTATATTATTATTATTATTATCATCATTATTATTAAGTTTCTTAAATAGACAATAATATACTTATAAAATAATAAATTAGGTTCGACTTAATTGGACTGAGATGGGGGTGTGGCTCACCTCTGAATTTAATCTCCTATATGGCGTTTAGTTGCGCAATAAATTTTTATTGTAAAAATAACAAGAAGTTATATTAAAAGATATCAATATGATATAAGGTTGTCGTTAGATAGATATGATAATAAAAAGGAGTGGAATCATGTACCACCAAAAGAGAGGGGGGGAGGGGAGGGAACCTAAGATGAAAAGAGAGTCCGGTCTCTTTTTTTGTCTAAAAATAATCTCTTTAAAACATAAAATTATAATAGTTAGCAAATACTTATTTTCATCAAATTTTATTACAAATATATATTTTTTTAACAACAACTCAATTTATCAGACAACAAGCACTCCCCCCCCCCCTTATCACCTTTTTTTAAAATATATATATATCGTCGTAGTGAAAAAAGAGTAGTAGCCAAGGAGTCTTTTTCACAATGGTGGAGATTATTTATTTATTTTACCGACGTCTGAGATATGCGCAGCACCTGCACCGTGGTTAAATTCCTGGAATCCGAAATTGCTGCTGTGTACGGGTGCAAACGAGCTGAGCTAAGTAATATAATGTTCAACTTGTTTATTTTACACGAGTTTAAATTTGAACTCGAATTTTAACGAATGTATGGAATCTTTATTTAAGTTTAGTTCGTTTATTAATCTAGTCGAGTCGAACTCGAACTCGAGTATTAATTAGACTAAAATTCAATTCATATTCAAGTTTAAGTTATATATAAATTCGTTTATAAAATACAAAATTAATGAAAATTATTTTTAAAATTTTAGATTTAACTTACTTATAAAATTTAATTTAAGTTCAAACTTATTTTTTGAATTATTTAATATATTTAAATAACAATATATAATTATTAATATTTATAATTTAATTTTTAAAAATAAATATATAATATAATATTTAATAAAGTTATTCGCGAGTTTATCCAATCGAGTAAGAATTTGTTCAAACTTATTCGTTAAATAAGTTAAATTTTATTTTTTTATTTAAATTTATTTATTTAACGTAATAAACGACAGTGAAACTCCGAGTTACCCGTGGACTGTATTGATTCGTTCGCACTCTATCTCCGTGTACATTTACGGAAGTCAGCCTCAGGTTCGCCGTCCAGCACGTGTCTTTATATTTTTACATTTAAAAATATTTCTACATTTAAAACCTTTATTCCGAATAACAACCATTTTTTGCAGGTTTAACGGGTTACCGCTCCAGGCAGGAGAGGGAAAGTTAGAAGGAAATAATATTATTCTTCGTCCTATTTTGGATAATGGATATCCGTTCGATGGGACCCACTGCCCAGTCCGTGTGCTGACTCAATGGACCGCCCGGTCAGGTTATGCGCGCCCCCTTCATTGATCAGATCAGAAGCCGTTAAAATTGTCAGATCGGCAACGTACGATCGAGATTGAGGTGGCGTATGCCGTAATTTGTCGTGACAACAGGGGTTTACGCGGTAATTGAAATTCATGTGTGTCTCCGAGATAGCCTCGTTCCTAACGCCCGAGCACGGCATCCGGAGCAGAGGAGGGGGGCGACCGAGGAAGCGGCCTCCGGTTGTCCAGCAGGCGTGCAGGGAGAGATGGGTCTCAAGGTACGATCTCTCCCTGCTGAGTCGCTCCTCCATTCCTCCGCTCTTCTTATATTACGGTCGCTGTTCTTCTGCTCTCGGGAGGTGTCGAGATTTTTGCGGATGGAGGTCCTTTTATGCTCTCTGTTTGTGATATTGGTCGCGCTTGTCGTTGACCAGCTTCCTCCGTTGATCCGCCGGGCGTCTATTTTTTTATGGGATCTGCCTCCTTGATCTTTGTTTTTCCGAAGATCTCGATCTCCACTGTTTTCGGCTGGGCGTTTTTTTATTTTTCATTTCTGCGTGCGAGGATCTGACGAATATAAGGTTCGGTTTTCCCGTGTCCGAGCAATATTATATTATGTGCTAGTCCTTGCGCTCTTTACTTCTTTCTGTCTGGATCTTTTACTTCTGATCCCCCTGCCTCTTTTCTTACTTTCTATGCTGATTTCGGTGTATATGTTTGAAGACAACCTTTTTATTTTTCGTCTGATTTAGTCTTTAAGTGATGATCTATTCTAGGGATCATCATGTAAGGAGGAAGTTATCTTGTTTGTCTCAAAGCTAATGTCTGTGAGGCCATGGCCATTCACATTTGGCGCTCGTAAGCTCTCATCTTGGTCTATAGTTTCCAGGCATGCTACGTACAATCCTAGTATGTGCATAGTTTTCACGCTAATATAATTAATGAGGAATGGATGATCTTCTCATACGGTTTTGACATTGCTGCTGGTGAAAGTATTAAGTAGAGAATCCATAGTGTATCTTTGAAGATCTTTCCGTAAGAAAGCAGTCCGTTGTTAGAAGTCCGCATATGCTTATTGTGAACTTTATTCATTTGTTGGTAATGCCCTCCGGGACTTTGTCTTGCCCTTCATGCATGATAGGAAGAGTTTGAAGAATACGCTGAGAAGGCTAAGACTCTTCCCGAGACAACCACAAACGAGAACAAACTCATTCTGTATGGGCTTTACAAGCAGGCGACTGTTGGGGATGTGAATACTGGTATGGTACCTCATCTTCCCTCATTCCTGACATTTTATTTCTTTTTCCACTTGGTCGTTTGAGATGGATCAGAATAGATGATTTCACGTCTATGGCTTCTGACTTGCCGATACCTTTATACTTCAATTTCTAGAGATATCTGGCTTTGACGATCTTGTGTCTATGGTTCATAGTTGTCAAGGCGACAAGGCGCCCAAGGCGTTGAAGGGTACCGATTCCGCTTAGGCGACAAGGCGGCCGCTTAGGCGTCGCCTAGGCGGTCAAGGCGGTATTCAAGGAAGGCTGAATCGGGAGGTTGTTATATATAAAAAAAACATAAATATAATTATATTTTTTATGTTATAATTGAATATGAGTGTTTTATCAATGCACATAAGTAAATATGATGTGTGTAAAAGAAAAGAAAGTTAAATAAATATTTATAAAATTTAAGTATATAACTCATTTATGATTATAAAATTTATATATGTGCAATAGTATAAGTGATGGTAAAATATTGTTATAACATTATTAAATGGGGGGGCGCAGAGTTGAAAAAGAACTTAATTAAGTATATAATATATGTTTATAATCATAAATCGTAAATATGTACGATAGTATAAGTGATAATACAATATATTAATATATTGAAACTATCATTAAATAAGTGTCCCTTGTGAGGGGTATCAAGGGAGAAAAATCCCTCAAAAACTTTTTTTAATGATGTAAAAATACCCAAGGTGCCTTGTTTGGGCGCCTTGGGCGCCTAGGCTGGTGCCTTGGGCGCCTTTTTGGCCCCAGACAAGGCGCCCTGGCAAGGCGCCCTTGGAAAGGCGCCTTGCCGCCTAGGCGGCGCCTAGGTGCCGCCTAGGCGGGCGCCTTGACAACTATGCTATGGTTCTATGTTCTGTTTGAAAATTTGGTTCATTATGATAAGTTGACTTTTCCAATGCTGCGATACATACGACTTCCTAGACTTAGCTTTTTCATAATGACAACAACCTTATTAAAGGATGTAAATTTTTCAGTGTATGCTGCAATAAAGCATGAAAACATTTTTTACAGTAACACGTTTTTGTGTTACAAGTAGTTACTAGTCTCATTTTGTGAATATGTTTTGATTCATCGTATATCTTGGAAGCTTGTGTAGTTTGTTTGTTCAAGTATCAATGTTTTGTGATCTCTGGAACAGTTGTCAGAGAGAGATATAGTGGGGTATCAGATCTAATCAGGCTCAAGTTTGTCTGACCAAATCTCTATCATAGGTGAGAAACAAGTCATGATATATGAAGAAATGTAAGATAAAAATTTAATTTCTATATTTAGAGAGGGAAAGACTAATGGTGCTCAGTGCTGCTGGGTACTCTGGATGCCACATTTCTCCCTTTGCCGCTCAGCGCTCCTGGGTACTTGTCCTGGCTGTGACCAGCAGTGCTGTCCCCCTCCATCCCAGAAAACTGCGGAGGCCTGCAAGGCTGCAACTGCCTCCAGTGAATGCATGCCACAGTCATATTATTGACCGCTATGGAGGTTTCTCAACTGTTCCTTTCCCTGTATAAATTGGCATACTCATCTTTCTTACATCATCGAGTGCTCTTTGAGGTTTATGGTCGAGATCTGAAGAGTCAAAGGCATTGTCTTCCTTTTCCCAATGTGATTTTATGATCTGTAG
Organism: Cryptocoryne crispatula var. balansae; assembly: GCA_036172225.1. Lineage (NCBI taxonomy): Eukaryota > Viridiplantae > Streptophyta > Magnoliopsida > Alismatales > Araceae > Cryptocoryne > Cryptocoryne crispatula. The sequence goes on from CM069921.1 coordinate 16,627,569, forward strand.
AGATGAAGGCTTATCTGACGCTGTGCGCCCTATTCCTAGGCTTCATGCCATCCCCGCTATGGGTCTCATGCCCTACGCCAGGGGCCTCTGGGATATCATATTCTGTTCCTCTCTGTTGGCACCAGGGGTGAGCAAGTCAAGATCGAGGTGGAGGGTGGAGTGCTGAGGATCAGTGGAGAGAGGAGCAGGTGGAGGGGGAAGTGGCACTGCTTGGAGAGCATCACCAGCAGGTTCTGGAGGTGGTTCAAGTTACCTGCAGGCATCGACAGGGACGGCATCGAGGCACACCTAGAGGAAGGCTTGCTGAAGGCTGAAGATGACAGTGTCCAAGCTTGTGGAGGAGAGGCAGGTCATGGTTGTGGATGTCTCTGAACATTCTATGGGCCTGACATATGAGGGGGGCAAACTGGCTTCTGCGCGCGCCCAAGGCCCTCAACCCAACAAAGCCGAATTCTTCAATGAGTGCTGGTTCTTTGGGTGATAATTGGGGGGATCCAAATCCGAAATTTGTTTATGGATTCAGATATTAGTCCAGATCTATAAAGTCAGTGCTTATCTGATTTATTATCAGATCTGGAAATTTCTTTTCGGATTCGGATCCCTATCCGGCCCATTTACACTTCTAAGCCTCATGATTACTGAATGTACCATGATTGTCTCACATGACTATTCATTGATCTTTCATAGAATCCCTTGATATAAACATAAGATAAGAAAAGCCATTTTGTAACTTTTTATTATTTTTCTCTGTTGTTTGACTAGAAAAGCCATTTTGTAACTTCTTATTACTTTTTCCTGTTGATTGACTATCATTTATGTTGCCGACCGAGCTTGGCTCGGTTGGCACGACGCCACCCCCGGGGGGGGGGGGGGGTGGCGGGGGTTCGATCCCGGCTGTGAACAGCCGGGACCACCCCCTAGGGGGGGGTGGTTATCATGTGGGGTTCGAGCGCTGCACCGGCAGCGCTCGAACCCTCGCCGGTGCGCTGTGCTGCGCACATCTGGCCATCGGGCCATGTTGTCCAAAAAAAAAGACTATCATTTATGTTGGATGCCATGATACATGTAAATGTTATCCGTGAAATGGTCTAAAGAACCGCAGAAGCGTGGGGAGAATAGTTTTATCTTGTTCGTCCTTCATTTCCTTAATCATGTTTCTTATTTGCAGCACGCCCTGGCATATTTAACCTGAGAGACAGGGCCAAGTGGGACGCCTGGAAGGCTGTCGAAGGTCGGTAGCCATGCTTGAGTTCAAACTTGTCGGAGATGTTTCTTGCTCCCCCTACGGTGTCTGTATTTCACGAAATTGACTGCATGGTATGTTGTACAGGGAAATCGCAGGAAGAAGCCATGAGTGACTACATTACCAAGGTGAAACAGCTGCTGGAGGAAGCTGCTGCAGCAGCAGCCTGATTTCTCTGTTCTGGAAGATTACAAGATTTATTATTAGACTTTATGCTCAATGTTTTTCAGGAGCGGTGCATCCTGGAACTTCTATTCGGCTATGCATTGGACATCTAAATGGATAATGTTTGATGAATCTTTCCCTTAAATGCTGATATCTAGTAATAGGCTGGTTATTCAGCTAATAATTCCTACAATCTGGGATAATGGTAAATATTTTCTTACCCTCATCCATAATTCCAATAAGGAACTGTAGGTCTTAGTGATATTCCGAGGTAGTAATCTTAAGGCCGCTAATGTTTGAGATGTTTTATAATGTCCAAACTTTAACTGTTCTTAGGTATCGCTCACTCTTCCATGAAATTCAACTGTTCGGAATTGGGATTAAGACCTGAAAACAAAATTCAAAACATGACGGGGGAACTGCTAAATAGGTGAAGATCAACTCATTTCAGAGTTGGTTGACCCTATGTTGTAGAAACTAAAACAGGATACCTGCCCAGAGGTCAATGGGGGCTATTTGGTGCATAGTAATTTTTATACATTTTCTAGATAAATTTTTTATATCATAGTAAAATATGAGAGATAAAGATATAAAATTATCGTGTTTTCTATGTTTATAAAAAAAAGATGCGATAACAAATTAAAGAGGGGGAATGACGCGTAACTGTAAAAGGCGGTGGATCACGAGGCGAGAAATCTTTTATTAAAATATATTTTTGTAATGATTTACAAGCATTTTTGAAGGAAAAAACTTAATTTGTCATGCAGCCACCCGGAGTATCGGAGTTAGAACATAACGGATGATCGAATCATACCAGGTTAGCAAAATATTTTGTAGCATTTTTTCACCTTCTTCGACGGCATTAAACTCCATGGCCATCAAGATATAAAGTGTTCGACGTGAACAGAGAACATGCCGTGTAACTTTGGCACTGGATACAGGTTGCTGTGTAAACTCTATAAATTACAGATGGCGAAAAATAAGTAAACGGAATTAATATATAGTTCACAGGGATTCAAAATTAGAGCCCAAATCAATCAGCTGTCTTTTTTTTTTTTTTTTGATCTGCAAGGTCAATGAAATTAACTGGCAGGCGACGCATCTTGAACCCTGTGATCTGCTTCTGGTTTCAATCACCTCGTCCGTCGCCTTGCTTTGTCCCGTGCACAGATTACAAGCTTGTAAGCGCGATACCACACTGAGTTCCACATATCTTGCTCTTTTAATTCTACTTCCAGTTTGTAGAATAAGCAAGGTCGATGAATCTCCTTCTTTTTGTCTTGCAGGATCATTTAGGATTGGCCAGGGACAGCCAGTCCAGTTGAACAAGCTCGGCTGGTCTGAGATCGCCTAGGATCACGATCAACTAATGTTACCATGGAATGCCGGATGCGGTTGGGTCAGATCCTGTCGATTTTTAGGCTGACCGATAGGCTCTCGGTTTTTGGGTGCCCTGCTTCACCGTGGCGGCAGGGTTGTGGTGATCATGATTTCATTTTTTATATTTTTAATAATTTATAATGAATATTTATTATAAAAATTATAATTTAATCACTTAAATAAACTTTTTAGTTGTGATAATCTTTATAGTTTTGGTTATTTTAACATTTCTTTATATTTTTAGCATTAACATTTTTTTTAAACCGGATATGATCATGACCTACCCATGCCGATCAGATCTACCAAGTACCAATCCCAACCTGATATGGATTGGTCTATATCTAACCCGATTTTGATCCGATCCCCAATCCTTCCTACCTTGAACTCTGAACCCGGGTCAATTATCCCGGCTCAGAATCAGTCAATTCCAGTCCCTTCGTGCCAAAACACAATTAATCACAAATATTCAAATTCAAATTAACATGCAAGCCTCGAGGCTTCTTTTCTTTCAAACAGAACAAGGTCGATCAAAGGTTTTGTTTAATGCGCAAGAGCAACAAATCTGCTCAAGGCAACAATAAGATTGAATATTACATTTCACTCAAAGATGATACAAGTGTGGTGTTGTCACAAGAGTTAAATACACCACTTTAAGTCCATAATATTTCTTCTGAGATCATGCAGGAACCTTACACCAACGCACACGATATGTCCAACCCCAATTTCCAGCATCTGCATGCAGAAGTAGCATTATTTTGACACTTCCAATCTGACTGCCCCACACATCTGATGCACGCACCGGAGGTACCAAACTCAAACTTAACAAACAAAGAGATTCTTGGGGCTTCAGAAGTCAAGACATTTCTCTTGGGACAGAATACTGCAGTGGAGGAATTTTTACATCAGAGTCCAAATCCACTCAATCCAAGGAGATAAATTTGTACGAGTAGCTTCCTTGGTAGGACCAGGAATAATCAAGTCAAAGCTCTGCTGAAACACTGGAGGCACCACCCCCAGTCGGTTGCTCCACGGCTTCTCGTTTCTTGGCCCTCTCTTTCTCTAGCAAGTAAGCCTGCTCAGCTTCAGGCATGGCTACCATAATAGCGTGCATTTTGAAATTCATTTCCTCAATTTTCTCCATGAGAATATCGTTTGTAAACATGCCAAGGAGGACACTTTGTATCGTATCCCAGCTCTCTTTCAATGGTAGTACGATAATGACAGCTGACCCAATAGTTCCCCATGCTATTGCAATAATTGCCCAGAAGGTGAAATAGCCAAGGTTATATTTTCCTGCATGAAGACCAAAAAGGAGGATCGGATACATGTTGAGGATACATCTATGTTTGCTAATACATCTACTTTGTAGCAAGTCGTTTAAGTTTAAAATGAGAATTTCTGTAGTAAACTGATAAAAATGTTTTATTCATTTGAAAAAAAAAAGATAAGGGCAATGCAAGAGATGCTTCATTTTATGAACTTTAAAAAAATGAAGTCGCTAAATGGAATTTAGTTTTTTCTCAAATTAATTATATAACAATGGGTGACTAAGGCAAATGGGGCTTGAATGACGAAGAAAGGTTCTTTTAACCATTTTCTACAATGAATGTGTAAACATCCCGGAGGGGTGATAATAGGCTGCTGCTTTGGTAAGAGAATTGAAATGAAAATGAAATTACCAGCTGGTAGAGAGAGGAGAGGCCACAAGATCACGATGATGACAGTAAATGCAACACCCCACTTTACTATCCAAGATTTGGCTCTTATCAACTTTTCCTCTTTAAATTCTTCATCTGGTAACTCAGTCTTCACCCTCTCAACCATCGTGATCTGCCTAGATGTTCCCCAGTCATAGTTCTGCGGCCAAACTAAGCTAAGGGCTGCGTGCACTAGTCCACCTGTAAGTATAGAAACGAGGTTTCCAGCAAGCATTGGGGCATTCCTACCAGTTGTATCAAGATTTATGCGGCCATATTCAACCTTAGTCACTGTTAACCATGTGATTATTCCAAGAATACAACCAGATATCGTTCCAGCGATGGCTCCAATCGCATTGGCTTTCCTCCATAGGAGCATAAATGCTATTGGTATAACTGCTGAACCAATAAATACTCCCATGGCTAGATACATCCAACCCAAGGAGACACCGGCCTTGTTCAGTATGACTGCTAATACACCCATGAAGCATCCGAAGCCAAAAACTATGGCCCTGGAGATCTTCAATATTTGCTTTCCACTTGCATCAGGATTGATATATGTACGGTAGATATCATAAGTGCACAAGGAGGAAACTGCTATAAGTTCTGCAGAGCCAGCTGAAGTCACAGCCCTGTAAATTGGTGATCATGATAAAAATGAAGGAATCACAACAAAAGTCACAACAAAATACTAACAGATGTTAACTTTCTAAGGCTTAGAACAGTGATCTTGCAACATGGGAGAAAACTTTGAATAACAACCTAAGAAGAGAAATAGAAACAGATGGTAAAACAATGCTTACATAAACAACATTGTAAGAAGAAGAATAGATCCTGCTTTCCCCATAAGAGCTATAGCTGTGGCAGGAGGAACAAGTCCATGGCCAGCCTCACTTTCTGTAATAGGAAGATCAAGAGCGAGTGCACCAAGACCCAGAGATGTTGCCAGGGAGAATGGTACAGCGAACCAGACCAAACCACCCAATAAGTATCCCTTGTGGGTAGATGAAGGGCGAGCAGCTATTGCACTAACCCAATACCCCTGCACCATGAAAGCTCAGAATTATGAGTTTCTTTTCTATTTGTGGCATAATAAAGGAAGCCGAGATATATATTGCTTATTTTAGCATTCAAATCTTTTGTTTTTATATTCATAAAATGGGCAAGTATACGTGTAACTTCAATTAGATAACATACTTTGAAAAACATTCAACGCTTACTAGGATCAACTTGAGTGGACCTAAGCGAAAACATGCATTCGGGTTTACTACATATTGTCTAACAGAGAGACTATCGTGAACTTGCAAACATGCATGTAAAAGGCAGTTGAACATATATATATTCTTTTGATTGCTTCATTAAAAAAAATCATCTCTTTGCATCGCTTGCTGATGGTTTTACTCTACTGAGATAATCCTGGAGACATCATAAAACGTTGAACTCATGTCCTGCCAAGACACAAGAATCTGCCAGACTTGAGTGTTCCGTCAAACCAGGAAAACTTACATTGTCCACGAAGACTGTACCAAAGTTGCCAACAATATTGATGATTCCAAACACAAGACCTCCTGAGCTTAGCATTGTCAGATAGGTTCCCTTATAATTTCCACTTACTGGTCCACAGGCTTGCCCACTGTGAGAAATAGGGTCCTGGCATACTCTTGAGCTGCTGGACGCCTCCAAAAGTCTGTTGTATACAATTTTTGGACTGCCGAGTTCACTACTTGATGCATAGACTAGGTAGATAAATATGACTAGAACAATGTGAACTGCACAAGGACAGTTAATTGCACAGGTTAGAAGTAATGAGAATGAAAAATATCACAATATCAAAAGTGACTAAAACCCATAGACAGAGGACTCCATTTGAGAAAAGCTAAGAGTTAGTCTAATTGTCTACCCAAAAAAATTTAGCAGGTATGTTAGAAGCCTTTATAAAAAATAAAATAAATCAAAAAGTTACAGAAACAAGAAAATAAATTTGAACAAGAACTGCCCTCTGGGAAGGGAGATGAAAGTAATAAACCTTTAAGGCAACGATAATGATTTGAGTCGTTACAGCAGGCTTAAATTTAGAAATTACAGAATAACCTTGCAGCATAAGAGCATAGCCTAAAGCAAATGTTGGAAGGAACAGTTTCACCAGGATTAATGTGCTCTTACACCCATACCCTTGGATGCAACCACAGATAAATTCCATGGTTGTCATCTTCAGATTGCTTTTAAGAATCGGCAATTGGTCCAGATTAAAAGACACAAATAATTATCATTATTGAAATAGCTGATACTCATTAAAATACATCAAAGATTTACTCCTAACTCCTATGGCAGTGTCAACGTTCCAATCGCATGACCATCTGCTGAATTATAAGTGCCTATGACCCCTATATAGATATTTTCTAGGTCATTTACTCCATCATTTGTCATCTTTGACTGAAGACAGGCTCCATGTGTATACAGTTGTAATACCTAATTACTATATGATAGTATTCCTAATTTTTTGAATTGCTTTCAGCATCTTAACTTCCTTCTCACCACAAAAACGGCGAAGAGAGACGACTCTAAGTGACATAAGTTAATTCAGGTAGACGTTTCTCAATTTTTGCCCAGTTCAAAGGCGGGCAAAATTAGATCGCAAATATCTGGATCAGTAGCCTGATAAAAACTCCCGATAAATAAACGGTGGAGTCCTGCCTATTTGAATCTGGGAGTGACTGGTCTGGACTCAGAATTGGTCAATCCTGAGTCGATTAACCAGATAGTCCAAACTTGATCCAGACTAGCTGATCCCAGCAGATTCCTCTGATCCTACCATGCAGAATTAGGATTGACCATTGCCAATTCTGATCCAGACTGGTAGATTCTGCCAACCATGTTTGATTCATATCACTGCAGGAGTCTGCTTGTAATTGGCCAATTCAAAAGCCAGCTCACACTTAAAGAACTTGCTAATTCTTTTGCTTTTCTTCTCCTACATGAAATAAGGGGTCACATTCAACTATCAGAACTGAATTGGCACCAGCCAAACCTAAACCTGATGTAGATTGACCAATCTTGATATGGAATAAGTTGATTGTGGGTCCAATGTAAAAATAATCAAATGTATTGGAATAAGACATTCCAGCATTTGTGCCTTAAACAAAAGAAAACACATCCCTAGATACTACATCAGAATCTGGTTGGAGGAATCGACCGATTATCAGATCGGACTGGCACCCACCGATTCAACTTTGGCCAGGATATCCAATCCCAACCAGAATCTTGGCCAATTTGGATCATAAGCAACCGATCCAACGATTCCAATGGGAAAAAAACTGAGAATCACACCTGAATCGGGTCCAATTCAAAAGAGTCGAGTTGATCTTGACCCTCTTCACCAAGTAGTGATTCAGATGTAGTTACAGAGACCCCAAGACAAGGAGATTTAGGTGGCGGTGCAGGTGCAAATACAGGTGCTAGTACGAGTGTTGGTGTAGGTACAGGTGGAGGAGAAGGTCAAGCTAGAAAAGAAGAACATGATTTGGTCCAATGCCAACATTCTAGTGGTCGAAATCATTGTTGGGTATAAATAGAATTTGATGATGACTATGCAGCATATTGTTATCTAGATCTAAGTGCAATGCAGACACATATTCCACCTACACAACTACCACCAGTTGAAGAGTATGAGTTTAGAGAGATGGTGCAGTCATTATTTAGATTATATGAGCCCATTATGACTTCTTACTCATAGTGGACAGCATAAAATCTAGAAAATGATGAGTCATATGAGAGTTGTCACAGATATTGGTGATCTTAAGGTACAACTTGTATCATATCATTTGTACCATGTAAATTTGTTGAATCATAAAATTAACATAGCATATTAATGTACTCATTTTGAAACCTCTCAAATTGATATGTATGTGTGCTCAGATGTTTGACTACTATTTTTTTATATGTTTTACAATTTTCCTTTTTTTTCATTTTTTTATAAAAAGGACCTATTCCAATCAATTCTGAATCGAAGTTCTTCAAATGAATTGGCCGATCCTATCCAAATTGGAATCGGAATTGGTACCCACTGATCTGGTGGCTGATTCCAATTATGTGATCCTAGAGTCCACATGATCCATTATATAACCTTTTGTGGCAACTATGGTCAATTCAAGCAACATCCAGATTCATTCAAGTCATTTGTATGTTAATACGGCATTTTCCCCCTGGCTACAGAGAAAATTGAGATTTAGCTTTTAGACTGGTTATGTAGGTTATATTCCAAATAGATTGGAATCAATTATCCTGCAAACCACTCCTAAATATCAATTTAGATATGATCCCAAGGAAAGAGTTATCTCACTTTTGCATCCAGAGAAGACATGAATCTTTCGTACGAGCAAATTTATGAAGCTTAATTATAAGATTAATCAAAATCAAGAGAATAAAGATCACGAATAAGAAAAAGCAGAAAAAGTGGCTTACCGATGACTGAGTGTATATAGCTTGCCAAAAAGGTGGCTTTGAGGCCCCCAGCTAATGTGTACACAATGACACCAAGAGGTATCAGAAAACTAGCAGAATAGATGTTAACACCAGTAAGTGCATTTACAACTGCGGAGCCACCAAGGAGGAGCATGGCAGTGACAATTATGTTTGTCATGAAGCAGAATGTGAGGAATACCACATGTGCAGCCGTTCCCCACCTGTAAGAATTAAGCTGCTTGTTTAATTATTTTGTTCACGTAAGAGGGGAATTACATGGGAGACAAAACATAAACAAGTTCTTATCTTACCGTGCCCTCACAATTTCACATACGGTGTGGGCATATGGTGCCTTCCTTTTGATCTCTATGGCCATGACACCAAACAAAAGCACCTGTTTGATGGGAGGAAATAAGTAAGAAAGATGCCACTTGCCACCTGTGCTGAAGTGAAACTTCAGGATGCATGTAAGAGAAATTTTAACAAGATTAGAACCTGAATGGTAGCACCACTCGCATACCAAAAAGGACCACTGATCCCATACAGCCAGGCAACATTGGAGCTCTGCAAGATTGTGGCAGCCCAAGTCCACTGCAAGACCAGATGCCATTGAGAGCAAGATGATTTTCAGAAGAAGGGCATACAAGTGATCTTTTTAGTAAAATGAGCGAAACCTGTGAGACAATGACGCTGGCGATGAGTCCAGTCTTGACATTTCTACCGGCAGTGTTGAACCACTCGGAGGTGTGGCGAGCTCCCACATACCGTTTCTCTATCCATACCTGATATACAGAGATAAGGAATGCCAATCAATTGCAAAGGCAACAATAGTTTTCTGCAGTGGGAAGCCAAAAATTCAAGATCATTGCTTGCAGAGAAGACCAAGAAGGCAAGAAGGGTTTGTTGATCCCCGGAAATCCAACGCAGGAAACTCAGAAATTTTAGAGCTTTGATAACATAAGGATTGAAGAAGTTTTGTGTAGAAAAAACCAGACAGGAAGGGTGCGCCAACAGATCTACCACCCTTCAAAGTCAAAATACAAGTGTCATATCGCAAATGTCCATGCATTGTATGGGCATACAGAGACAGTTATAATTTGTAGGCATTATTAGGTGATTATGCGTATGCACGTTTATATAGAACAATAATGTTCTTACGTGAATAAATCATAATACTGAAATTAATTTAGTTGTAATTAATTTGAAAGTGTCATCTAGAGTACTTAGCACATTAATGTCATGCGCAAATATGTACAAAGTAAGCATAAGATTAATTTCACTTAAGTATTTTATGAATAAAATAATCTGGCAAAACATTTTCAGCCTATTGGTTTTACTTTAAACCTCTCGTTTCAAAATCACTCCTTTAAAATTAAGATTCTTTTAAAATTAAAACAAGAGCCTTCGTTTGGTTACCTTTGTACAAGATATGAAAAATAAAATAGAGGACCACATGATTAAGGTGATTTATAACTATAAAATATTCTTGTTTTGATTTCCACCGTTCTCATAAAATTTAAAACAAGAAATTTATTTTAAAATATCATTTTATATCAATTAAATAATTAAAATTACTTCAAAATAAAACAAAATATACTATTTATAAAATTTTATGATCAAACAAAACTAAGCCCCTTCAAGAAATACGTCCATGCACACAAAATTATCAAGATTATGTTTGCCTAAATGGAAATATCTTTTTCAAGTAAAGAGGCGATATTAAACATTCAGACTGAAGCCCCCGGAGAGATGATATTTCTTTTACGTAGAAAGCGTTTTAATTTTTTCTATAAAAATAAGCAAAGGACGAAAGTACCCATATGATAAAAACAGAGAGTAGTTCGGTCTGAATGTTTAAGCTAATTCCAAGATAAAGAGATAGTGAAGTTAAAGTGAAAGACAAACATCATCAAGCAAGTGGCTTATATTATATCAATAAAAAGCACCTAGGGATCTGAAGTCAACCTTTTGAACGCCATTTCACATCCTCCCTAGACTGAAAAATAAGAGAACAAGGGAAAGGGACCCACTGATCCCTTTCCCTTTGGGGGAACTTTAGAACCTTGAATATATTAGAACAAGGGTGAGTGGTATCTCATTAACCTATATATAGGTCATGTGGTTATAGACACTACATACAAAGATACCAGCCATCAGGTGCAATATGAGTAGAATGTTAGAATCACTTGAGTGGCCTTTGTTTTGACTTGATCTGAAAAATCTCATTAGTTAATTTTATGTACAAGTAAAAAAGTAATTAATTTGGTTACGATGTTTGTTTGTCAATCAACTTAATTTTTACTTGACTTCATAATATATTTGAATAGATTAGATCTGAAAATAAAAAGCTAACCGTACCTTATTCCTTTGAGGATTAAGCCCATCTTGTAACAAGGATAGTCACAGATAAATATTTGATTCTAGTAAGAATATGGTTTATCTTGATTTCAAACAAAATGAAGAAGAAAAACAGTAGCATCTGAATCAGACTAGCCTCGCGTGGAATAAGTCATTTCTATCATTCCTGTTCTAAAACTAAATAGACAAACCCTCCCAAGGCCCCACTTGATGGCTATTCAATTGAACTGAATTTATTTAAGGCTGCAAAATAAAATCTGAGATACCTAAACAGAAATTTATCATGATGGGTGAGACATGATAATAAAGTGTGAGGATCATGTGTAACTAAAAAATGATAGGAGTTCACACACGAGAGAGAGAGAGAGAGAGAGAGAGAGAGAGAGAGAGAGAGAGAGACTCACCTCTTCTTTTGTCCTTAAAAAAATCTCAATGAAAACAAATTTTTCTTATGATTGTCAGATACCCTTTTTAACAAGGCTTGTGACAAAAATATAATTTTGTAGTAAAAACTCATTTTACCATGCAACTAAACACCTTATAAACATCTAGGAGCTATTGTATAATTTACTATGTCGCAAGGATCTAGAACCAAATTTCCCTACTTCAAAGTAAGCAGGGCAACCCGAAAAACTAATTGATTTGATTTAAATTAATGATCTGTTTGGTTTTATTCGAAAAGTCAACAAATTAAATCGAATCAAATCAAACTAAATTAGATTAAATACTTATGTTAGCTAGAGAATATTAATAATATTTATGTACGGGATATTTAATTTTTTATTTAAATAGGACTAAACAAATCGGAAATATAGACATATATATTATATCAAAAAAATAGATTTGGTTTGATCTGAGAAGTATATTTCAAGGTTTGATTTAAAAAAAAAACTCAAAAACTAAACTAAACCATCAACACCGCGTGTTTGTATCTTCAAGTTGGCGTAAGATAGAGTAGCTGGGGGGGGGGGGGGGGGCGGGGGGGGGGGGAGAGAGAGAGGAAAAGCCAATCCAAACAGATTGGAGATTCGACTTCTACTCCATGGGGATCTTCCAAGTCTAGAAGCTCGTGGCAAAGAAAGCTTCCAAGTCTTCCATGTCCTCCCCACGGAATCACAGTCAGACTTCCGAGCTCTCGGCAGCTCCGCAGCCGGAAGACTGGACGGATAGAACTCTCCGCCCGACCCCCAAACCAGAGGAAGATGAGCAGGACGGGCTGATCCAAGCCCGAACGGCGGCCCACCGGGGACCGGTGATACGCACAGCCGGACGGGGAAGACGGCAGTTAGGACTTACCAGGAAGGAGGTGAAGACGGCGAAGAAGACGCCGAAGCCGAGGATGACGGAGTAGCCGACTCCCTGGTTGAGCACGGCCTTGCCCCCGAAGAAGCTGCCCTGCCGCACGCACTCCCCCGCCGCCGACACCGTGTAGTACTTGCCGGAGAACCCCAGAGGGGGCAATGAGAGGAGGACGGCGGAGCCATGGAATCCGAACCCGTCCTGCTCCTGATCCTCCCACTTTGTTTGCCGGCGAGCACCCCTTCCGAGGCCCGCCGCGCTCATTTATATCGGAGGCGCGGCCGGCCGGCGGCCGGAGATGCAGATTCCGAGGGTGGGAGAGCGGGAGGGGGTATCGGAAGTCAAAAGGGGAAAGAAGTATCTGCAAATGGGGACCGAAGAAGGTCAAGTGGGGTCGGCGACGGCGACGGCGACGGAGGGTCGGCCGCCGTCGCCATCCGTGATGATGTGTGGGAGGAAGAGCAAGATGGTGGTATGCTGCTCCTGCCGTTGCGGCTTCCCCGGCGACGGCGCTGGTTTGGTCTAGTCTAACCATATCTTGGTTCCCGTCGGGGAGGGGGGGGGAGCTGATAATATATACAACTTTTAAAATTAAGTTGCATATTTAATTTTTTATTTTTCAGATTTATTTTTTATAGATAATGAAAATAATATATATGATATAATTTTAAGCAAACTACATTGAATAATATATAAATATGTTGATATTTATTTATTTTTTTGAATTAAGTCAAAACATATGCTACCTTAGTTTCAATTCTCAAATTTTCCTTTACCAATTTACACATTATATACTAATATTCATGATATATATATACTTTCTACGTGATTATTCAGTGCTCGACGACTGCTCTCTTTCAAGGAATAAATTGAGGTTGATTCTAATAAAGGAGAGTTTAATTTGACTTAATAAAATGTTTAAAATTTTAATTGTATCTCTAATCTATTTGGTGTGGAAAAGAAAAATCCTAGTTGTAAATATTGGACAATTTACAGGCATCAGGCGTGTACGAGTATCCAACGTAGGAAGCTTAAATAAGATGGAAAAGTTTGTGCGTCATGCCGAAGTTTATAGAACACCATGATCAATCATAGAGAGGGGAAACCAAGTCGATCGATGTGATTGATTGTATCCAGTAGAACATGATTAGATATATACATCATCATCAACAACAATTTAATCATCAGAAAATATGGGTGTAGTTCTACCCTATTACATCTCGTTTGCTGATAACAACAATATTAAACACTTTTATCCCCATTAATTTTAAAATTAATGGTATAACCTAGCTAGATCACCACAATTCTTTGACTATCAAAGCAACTTTTGAAATTTATATCACAAACAAGGCGCAAATAACAAATGTGTTTTCGGTACTCTATTGCATAAAAGAATATGGATATCAAAATTGATATAATATTTTTTTTAACATTCTAACCAAACGACACGGTAGATGGTGAAGAGTAGTCATTCAACTTAACGATATATCAAGTTGTGGGCACCGAACGGCGTGACATAATTTACATGTAAATTGTTCGTTAGGACTGCAAATGGAGTAGATAAGGTGTTTTTATGTCCGCTCCGTTTAGCTAAACCGATATTTCGTATCACATCTAAGTCAGATATGTATATGTATCACGTATTATTATGGTTGGGATATTCTCCGGATTTGGAGTGAATCAGAATAATATCTAGTTCAAAATTTTAACTAAATTTTATTTTATCAATATATAAATATCTAGAAATAAATTTATTAATATATTTATTAAGTATATTCTTTAAATAAAACAACATTAAATATACATTATATATTACATACATGTTATAAAAAAATGTATTCATGGGTAGATCTTAAATGTAGTGAAGTAGGTATTTTCGTGTACACTTACTCTGGTAAACAATCAGATGACATCCATGTCTCCGTTTCTACTCCAACCGATATCTCATAATCAGATGTATCATCTACAAAAGTATGTACAAATTCGGTACGAATCTAAATAAAATCCGGATCCATTCACAACCCTACTACTTGTTACTGTCCTCTCTTGTGCCCAAAATTAGAAGAGAGTAGCTAGCTAGTGAGGTCATTCATGATTTATGTAATACCCCGTATTTTTAAATAAAAAAAATTAGTTAATATTTAATCTTATTTTAATCTGCTCCTCCCCCTATTTAATCCCCTTTTTTTCCTCCCCCGGGAGAAACCCTCCCTGTGCGAACCCTCCCCGGCGCCGTCTTTCTCCCCCACCGCGAAACCCTATTTTTTTCCCCTCTTTTTCCCCTCCTCGCTGCGCCGCCTCGCGGGTGACGCCGCGCGCAAGTCTCCGCCGCCCGCGTGTCAGCGAGGTGTCCGCGAGAAGCAGCCCGCCGCCTTGGTCCTCCGCCTCCTCGTACCGCCTCGGGCCGGACGCCGCCCACGCGCCAGCCCCGTCGCCGCCCTCGTTCCTCGCGCCCGCCCGCGCGCGCTCGCGGTCGCCGCCGCCCGTTGACGCAGCCGCGTCGTCACCCCGCCGCCCGGCGCCGCCTCGCCCCGTCATCCTCGTACCGCGGCGATCGTGCCCCGCGCAGCCGCCCGGCCGCCGCGTCGCGCCCGCCGCCCGGGTGACGCCGCCGTCCTCCGTTGACCGCCCCGTCGCCGCCCGCCGCGCGTCGACCTCCGCTGCCTCGGCCTTCGCGCCCGGCCTCCGTGAGCCGCTGCGCCACCCGCGCCGCGCGTCCCTCCGCGTGCGCCCGTCTGCACCGCTCGCCCGCCGCCGTGCGCCCCTCTTCTCTCTCCAGCGCGGTGATACAACCTCTCTCCTATCACCTTCTATTCAACTCCATAATTCATGATTTCTCTTCTATCCACAGATTTTAAGAACACCTACCCGCCTCGATTTTCCGTCGCCGACGCAACCGCGGCAGTCTCGTCGCCAAATTCTATTTCCTTGGAATTCCGTGCGCCGTTCGCCATCGCCGTGAAGGTAGGCGTCTCGGCTATTCTTAGGACTCTAATATTTCTATTAAACCGTAAGAATCATGCTTAGATCACCAGGATTAGAAGATGGTGATTAATGGGTTGTTTTGGATTTATTAGCATGATTAGATAGAGTTTAGATTAGTTTGTGTAATCATACATGTTTAGATGGTCCTATATTCATGATTATTCATCATGTTAGATAATTATTCAATTATGCATGTTAGCATGTTAGGTATGTCTTTATAGTTGAATCTAGCTAGTTTAGCATGTTTTGCATCACGATAACCTTAATCATGTATATTCCGATTTGATAAAAAGCCGTTGTAAGGTTTAGGCATAATGTGGTTAGAACTTAGTTTATTTTCTTTTATGTGATAGATAGTTCTGTTTAAGCATGTGATTAATGTGTTTAGGTTGTAAATTGCATGATCCCATTTATATGCATTAGTTTGTGATAGATTGTGGTATGGTATGCAAATATGTGGTGCATAGAACCATGGGTGTTCATCTATGTATTTCATGTTTGATTGCCAATTAAATGTTCATGTGTTTACTGTCTGAGTTAATTATATGCTTGCATGGTGTGGAATGTGGTTAGTGCAGTGAGCTGCATTGTGGTTGTATGTACTTCACCAGACTAAATTAGTGGCCCGTGGGCAGCGGAGATTAGTTGAATCTGGAGTATCCTTCGATCCCAGATACCGCGGTTCATCCTAAGTACTTCCCTGCCTAGGGGTACTATGGGATTTAGTTACTATATGTTACTTCCTACTATATGGTAAATCTGGTGCTAGTTTTGTGATGTGACTGCATTTATCTGATGGAGCATGATATTTACTCAGACAGGTGTCTAGTTTTGTGGATTGGCATAGATGGTAGTGTTATAGATGTGTCATTGGTTTTATGTCAGGTCTATGTGTTCTGGGCATACCTAGAACAGTTTAATGTGTAGGTTATGTTGGTTTTTAATGCATTTAGAGTCTGGTTATCATATTGGGTAGTAGAATGACTTTGTAATCAATTAATTAAAGATATACAATTAGTTTACACCCTATGTATTAAATCTGATTTTTAGGTTTATTATGTATTGTATACCACTAGAATCATTATTATAGTGGGGTAGTTCGGGTGTAAGTCCTACTGGGTCTGTTGTGACTCACCCCTTCCGTTGTTAATATTTTCAGGAGTGCAGGTTTAGCGCAGCAGAAGCGTAGTGGTATTTTGGAGTCCGAGGAGCTAGTGGATTTCTCATTCTATGTCGGTATTTAATTTGTTAGATAGATGTTTTGATTCTATGTTATTAAGTTGTAAAGTGTGGAATTATGAATTTGGATTGTGATTTTAGTCTTATTTGGCTCCAGACCGATATCCTTTCCCGTTACGTTGCCGGATTATCTTCCGCTGTGCATGTTAAAAATCCGGGTCGTGACAATTTCATTCTATATCGCTTACCCAAAAGAGATCTGGCAGATGGGAAATTCATGATGGGAAGATGCACCTTTTGTAATTTGAATTCCATTTAGAGTTCTGCCCACGTACGTAATACCCCCATTTGATTATTATCACCCATCCAACTAGCTTTTTAGGGGGTTTGACATCTTGGAGGGAGATGTGGTGGATGGAGAGACAGCGGATTAATTAGCTGGGATGACCACCCTTGGGATCTTCCATGGGAGGAGGAGGAGGAGACCGGGGATCCCCCCCCCTCCATTTTGCTGTCATTCTTCCATTTCCTTTTGGGTTCTGTGAGTTGTTTGAAGGGCTGGTTTTGAGGTCCCTTGATTATTTAATTGAGAGAACTGAGTGATCACCCGGCTGTGGTTGTGGTTGATTACATATATATTTGTTTAATCCCCACTTGACAGTACTAAAACTTGTTGTTATTTGAACATTTGGGAAGATAGAAAAATCTTGAGGTGTAAAAATGAAGATGAATGTTATTCCATGATTTGCACATGTCAACGGACGCCGTTCAGAACCCCGTTGAGATTTCTAGTCATGGCAACTTGACAAGGTTAATCACAGTGTAATTAACCAGAGATGGAAATATCTAATCAGTAAATATTATTAGTTGTTTGATAACATGTATTTTTTATATGATGGTGGACTAATTATGGATATGATTAGTTCATTTTAACCTAGTAAATTAAATAGAAGAGCACAATACAGTTTGTTAAACCTGAGTGCATGTAAATGGGGGGAGGGGGGTACCCTGCCCTGAATCCCTTACCTACAGTATGGTGATCTACTCCTCAAAAAAAAAAGAAAAAAAAAAGGAAGACAGTATGGTGGCCGGTCATATAGGGTAGATTAGATCCTATTCGATGGATCACTTTTATAATCTCATCTAACATAACTTATGGGGGTGTTTGGTTGCATGATAATGAAAGTTTTTGTTTTAATTTTTAAAAATTGTAACAAAACTTGTTAAAAGAGGTGTTTGGTAACCATGATAATTTTATGTTTTAAAAGTGATTTTCTTCTTAAACAAAAAAGAGGATCTCACCTCTTTCTTTTTTCTTGTGGTCCCCCACTTTGTTTGGTCATGCATGGTAGTTACTCTTATAAGTGAAATTAAAGGGATTATGGGTGGATAGCAGAAAATTAGAAGAGAAAACATGTCAAATGGAGAAAGATAAAGCATAAAAAGTATGTAAATTGATTTATGCCAAAATTTAAATCTAACAAGAATTGTTAATGCCAATTACCATATCAAGTTAATTATATGTATCTTATAATTACAAGGTACACGTATATTTGGAACTCAAAAATATTATGATTACAAGTCTATTTATCACACCAGATTTATCATAACTTACTTATGATTACAAAAACTTTTTAATATATTATCTATTCGAACGTATCTCCCATGTTATTGCGTATAAAGGGACGTCAAAAATAAAAGAAAGATAGGCAACATTTTGTTTTTTTTTTTGGTTTTTGAATTTTAAACACCTTCGGATGTTTTGAGGGCAAGAATGATATTTTATCTGCCCTTTGACGGCTATCTCTATGTTATATCGTCGTTTTTTTTTTTGAAGCAGGAATATAAGAAATTGTCAAAATGAGATCTGCTGTGAACTTGAACTTGTGACCGGACCCCTTTCATATATTTTTAATAAGTAAAAATGATATTTTTGACATAAAAAGTTGAAAGTTATTTGGCCCGTTTTAGCCCGCGTCGGCCCGCTTCGGCCCGTATGTCGGCCCGACTAAAGCCCGCGGGCCAAAATGTTTGGCTCGTCAAATGACCCGCAGCCGGCCCGGCCCGCAAACCCGTGGGCCGGCCCGGCCCATTGCCACCCCTAGTTGTAAGATGGTACAAAATTGGGCATAGTCCCACATCACTGTCATAGTCCCCATATTAAGGGCATAGTCTCACATCAAGGACCCTTCACTTTAATACCATGGTTTTGAGGTTTGTAAGATGGTATCAAAGCCCATGGTTCAATCCGGGTCTATGTGCGCGCCATCTTACCACCTCAATACCATGACATTAAGGTAGAAGGGCCCAAGATATATGAATCAAGTGAATTTTCGACAACCACCAACATGGGACAAAACCCAGTTTCCAACACTCCCCCTCACTGTCTAGATGGACATTGAGAATATAGGAGTTAGGATAATAAAAAATTATAAAGAGGTCATCGCCCTGCTTTGATAGCATCTTACAAACCCAAAATCATGTCATTAAAGTGAATAGCCCTTGATGTGTGACTATACCCATAATATGGGGACTATGCTCATGATCTAGGATTATGTCCTATTTGGTACCATCTTACAACCTCAATACACTTACAAACCCCAAAATCATGATGTTGAGGTTGAAAGGCCTAGGCCATACAAGTATATGAACCTTTTATGAACCATCCAATATGAGACTATGCACACTTTCCAACACTCTCCCTCACTGCCAAGATTGGTAGTGCGATAATAGGAGTTAAGATAATGAAAAATTATATAAAAAGGTCACTATCCTGCTCTGATAACATCTTACAAACTCTAAAACCATGACATTGAGGTTGAAGGGCCCATGACATGTAAGCATGTGAACTTTTTATGAACTGTCTAATATAGGACTATGCCAACTTTCCAACATTGTTAAACAAATGAACCATCCAACTTAAAACCTTAAGGTTATGAGTGGAGAAGGCACCTTTCTTATATTTCCAAATCTTCCTTCATTGTTCCTAAAATGGGACTATTCTAACACGCCATCTCACGTGTAGGCCGAGTTTGGCCCTATCACATGGACCAAAAATAGGGGTGCACGTGCATAGGCCTGAATTGAACTATGGGCTCTGATACCATGTTACAAACCTCAAAATCGTAGTGTTGAGAATGAAGAGCCCAGGATATATGAAGCAAGTGAATTTATCTACATCCACTAATGTGGGACAAAACCCACTTTCTAACGATCCCCCTCACTGCTAACATTGGTAGTGCAAATATAAGAGTTAAGATAGTAAAAAATTATAAAGTGGTCACCACCCAACTCTGATACCATCTTACCTAAAATCGTGACATTAAAGTGAAGAGCCCTTGATATGGGACTATGCCCATAAAATGGGGTTTATGCCTATGATGTGCGACTATGCTCGATTTTATACCATCTTACAACTTCAATACCTTTGCAAACTCCAAAATCATGGCATTGAGGTTGAAGGGCCCAGAACATATAAGCATATGAACTTTTTATGAACTATCTAAAATGGGACTATGCTCACTTTCCAATACTCCCCCTCACTACCAAGATTGGCAGTGTGAATATAGGAGTTAAGATAATGAAATATTACAATAAGGTCACTGTCTTGTTCTAATATCATCTTACAAACTTCAAAACTATGGCATTGAGATTGAAGGGCCCAAGATGTATAAGCATGTGAACATTTTATGAGCACATGTAAAAAGGAAATTAAAAAAATATTTAAAAATGATAACTAAATGTTAGAATACGAGAATTCTAAGAGAGTTAGAAATATAAATATGATAAGAATATGTGAAAATTTGAAAATTAAGGATCTAAATTTTTTCGGAAGTTCCAAAGCTATAAAACCTCTGAAATATGTGGAATCCTGAATCCAATAAAGATCATAAATGTGATGACTCAAAAAACCCTAGAATTTGAAGATACCCAAAAGAAAAGATTTGAAAATTCTTAAATGTGAAAACCTAAAAAGGTTGAAAATATAAAAATTGGCTAAGGGTCCGTTTGATAACACTTAATCAATGTCTTTTGTCTGATTGAGTCAAACTTTAGACGTTTGGACATGTTTGATAAATGATCTGAAAAAATCTCTTACCGAGCATCCACATATGAAAAAAGCTCTAACACGTTCAATCCTCGTTTCTAACATTTATTACAGTCAAGCATAACCACTCCTATATAGTAATGTAACGCAAACCCAATAGATGCAAAGAGATGAGACCACATGCTCTTCTCTCTCCTATTTGCTCCATATGTGACTACCCACACAAAAGAAGATCACGAGCATCACGGTAGTTGAATGTAGTTATTTCTCTCTCTCTCTCTCTCTCTCTCTCTCCCACTTATAAATTTAGTAAGTAGGATATTTTATTTTAAGCTTTATCTTCATATTTAAAATAGTTTAAAAATATTTAATTTTATAAAATAATTAAATTTTTTTATAAATATTAGTATTTGATAAAATATTATACATAAAAATTTTTATATTTTATATATTGTCTAAGTTGTACGTTGGTAATACGCTCTGTTGACATATATATATATATATATATATATATATTACAATGTATACAATTGATGTCAATTCATCCTAATAAGATGATGTTAATTTAGATATTTTATCAAATAACATTGATCACTTATATTTTAATCAAATTCAGCATTTTCTTACCACTCGTTAAAAGATTGGATATGAAATTAAATTTTTTAATTTTTATATTAAACAAATCAAAAGGCTGACAACCCGAAAAGTCTAGAAATCCCCAAGATTTGAAATTCTCAAATCTTAGAAAATAAGATCCGAAAGATTAAAAAATTTGAAATCTCGAGTGGAAAAATATGAAAATTATTTGAGCTTGGGAAGTCAAAAAAACCTACCCAAATTTGATTAAATTTGAGACGTAAGTACAATCCAAAGTATTAATCTTGAATCACAAAAACAAAGTCTAAAAATGAGCACTCACCCTCACACCGTGGGAAGCACCCGGGTTCGTTCCCCTGGGCTTGACCCGTTTCAGCAACTGTTGCACTAAAAAAAAAAAAAGTTTATGGAGTGTTTGATCGCAGGATAATTTTTTGTACGATAAAAAATTATATTAAAATAAAAAGTGAATCAACTCATTATGACATAAAATTATCATGTTTGGAGGGATGTGACAGCAAAAAAAAGTAATTACTATACATGACCAAACAAAGTTGGGGATCACAAGAAAAAAAAAAGAGGCGATACCCTCTTTTTTGTTTAAGAAGAAAATCACTTTCAAAACGTAAAATTGTCGTGGTTGTCAAACACCTCTTTTAACCAGTTTTCTTACTATTTTTAAAAATTAAAATAAAAATTTTTATTATTATGCAACCAAACACCCCATCAAAACGATCACTCCTAAAATACTTCATGGTTGAAAGGAGAGATATAAAAATCAATCCCAAAACTAAAATTAAAAAGAAAAAGATTTCTTAGTACCGACCTCGAGACTCCGACGTAATAGATGTTTTTAAAATTTTATTTTTTATTTTTTTATTACACTCTCGGTAAAATATACTAACTTGGGTCCTGGTCATAGTTGATGGCTGACCTGGGTCGATCTAGTCCCAACCATGGAATAGCCGGGTCGCGACTCCGCTCTAACCTAGTTCCGACCCAAAGATCTCGACTCTGTAATTAATATTTTATTATTATTTTTGATGACTCCAGCCGACTCCGTCCTGACCCAAGTGGGTTTGAAGCCAAACCGACCCGGTCCCGACTCCCGATCTCTCACCTCCTTTGCCACCAACTGATCCACTCCCGACCCTCAACCTCACTCCCCTTGATTTTGATATCATTGAACAATGATCTACCAGTGAAATCCGGCGTGTGGTTACTTGTGTATACGATGGAGAGCAATGTTGAGCTTTCGGTTTGTCTTTAGTTTGACAAGTCGAAGCTAAGAACGTCAACGGCTACCTTGAAAAGAATAAAAAGTTCGTCCGAGGGGGAAGATAGAATTGAGAAAATTGAACTCTTGGTTTGGATCCACCTGGTTGAGTGTAAAAGAAAGGACATTAAAAATATTTTACATAACATTCACTTTTCATGGAAAAGGAAATACAAAATCACTTGCTTGGCACATCCAAAGATGGTCTTCTTGAAAATGCTACCATTTGTTTGGTTGCACGTAGAAGACTTCCGGATCAATTTAATATACAAGTTATTCGAAGATTTCTTTTCCCCAAAGTAGAATGAGAGCAACTCCAAAAAAAAAAAAACTATTTACCATGGTTACAGCTATCATTTTACGATTTATAATTTAAAATAATTATATTCATCATGAGCACCAGGTCCAACCCGTTATGGGTGAAGATATCAAAAGTTTAGGTTAAAAAAATCAGAGAAAGCAACCTGAGTGGAATCAATTTTCCGTGAAAAATAAAATTAAATGTTTTATTTGGGACGCATAAATATCATTTTGAAAAAAAAAATTAACTATTTAGCTGCTGATAAAATATTTTTAGTGAACGAAGGTCTCTGAAAATTATAAATAATCCGTTGTATTTCTTCTTTATCCTCCTCTTTTCATAATATTTATCATAATATTTTTAGTGAACGAAGGTCTCTGAAACTATAACTGACTTTTTACTAAGAGTTAATAGGGTGTTTGGAAGCTATTTTAAATTTGAGATAACTTTTTTTTTGAAATTGAAAATATCTATTTTTTCAGTTTTAAATTTAAAATAAAAAAAAGAACAACTCCTATGGGGTGTTTGGTTGCATGATAATTGAGGTTTTTATTTTATTTTTTAAAAATTGTAAGAAAACTTGTTAAAAGAGGTGTTTGACAACCATGACAATTTTATGTTTTGAAAGTGATTTTCTTCTTAAACAAAAAAAGAGGGTCTCACCTCTTTCTTTTTTCTTGTGATCCCCCACTTTATTTGGTCATGTGCGGTGGTTACTCTTTTTTGTAATCACATCCCTCCAAACATGATAATTTTATGTCATGGGTTGGTTTACTTTTTATTTTAATACAATTTTTTATCATGAAAGTGTACAAAAAATTATCATGCAACCAAACACCCCATTAGTGTTTGGTTAAATTGTCATCAACTTTAAAATTAATAGAACAGTGTTTGACTATGTCCCCTCCCTCCCGGGCGCTCCCCTCTATCTCTGCTTGGCCATCACGCTGTCGTCAATGCTCGACGAACGCAAGACCTCCATTCCGCGGCAACGAAGCCCCCATCCTGCTACCGTTTCCGTGCCCCCTCGGTCGGGACACGTTGGCTCCCCCGTCCCCCAGCTTCTAGCGGACAAGTCTCCCCTCCCAGGTGCTCGCCTCGGCCCCCCCTGCTTCTACCTTTCGACCGGGGCACGCTGCCCCGCTTCCACCTTCAGCCCTCCAGGTTCCGTCTTCCGCACCCCCTTTGTGGAACCGCTCCCCCCCCCCCCCCCCGCGGTTCCTGCTTCATACTTCCGCCTCCCCTACGGTCGGGAAGCGCCGCCCCGTGGCGGCGCCTACTTCCGCCTTCCGCCTCCCCACGGTCGGGAAGCGCCGCCCCCCGCCCCCGGCGGTGCCTACTTCCGTCTTCCGCCTTATGCCTCCCCCGCGGTCGGGAAGCGCCGCCCCCTTCCCCCCTCCCTCGGCTGCTTCCGCCTTACCGCCCCCACGGCGGCGCACGCTTTCGCCTTCCGCCTCCCCCGGTCGGGAAGAGCCGACCCCCTCCCCCTCCCCGCCTTCCGCCTCCCCCAGGTCGAAGCTCTGCCCCCCCGGCCCCCCGGCGGTGCCTACTTCCGCCTCCCCCACGGTCAGGAAGCGCCGCCCCTTGCTGATCGGGGGCGTGCTGCCCCCCGCTTCCGCCCCCTTCCCCCGGTCGAGAAGCGTCTTTCAGGACATCACGAGGGAGCCGGCTCGCTTTCAAAAATAAAACAATCGCGGGGTTGTTTTGTTTCCAAAATAGAAGAAGTAAAGAAGGTAGACCATTTTTAAAAAAGAAGGAGCACTAAAAAAATTCAACCAAACACCATATCTTCTCTATTTTTAAAAATAAGATAAAAAAGAGGTAAAAAACTGGAACCAAACACCCTATAATAAAATAACTTTAAAATATTATGATAAATTTCAAATACTTACCATCTAACTTACTCAAATGTAAATTTGAATACCAGTCAACTCTTGGAATCTGCCCTCTTCACAATTTTACCATAATAATTACGCATAACAATAATATTAATGTTTACACATACACATGATAAATGTAGGAAGACAACCATAGATCAAACTTGTTCGGTGGCAACCTATTTAATTTTGGATCAAGTACACATATTCTTACATCTTTTGCTCAGATGAAGAACATATAATTACGTGTCAATGCAGCTAATCTGACATCCTTAACTTTCAATCAATAACATGGGCCCTTCTAATTCAAACAAATTTGTCATCAAGGCAAGCAAGGAAATGATGCTATTCTCTCTCGAATGTCCTGTATCATCGTTTAGATTGTCCTAGGCTGGGATTTTCCAGATATCACTTCTATCATGCATGTTGTATCATCGATATGTCTCTTCTTTCACAATTCATAAGATTAATATTTCATCATGTTGACAATGTATTTGAGTGTTACAGCTTTCATTGTATCATTTGTACAGCCACTTGCCCTAAATTTGTAGGGGTACAAGAACCATATAATTAAGCTGGCATCATCAAAATAAATATACAGCTGGACTAAGCACCTAATTAGATAAATTGTAGCAATTAAAATCAACCAATGCACCATATCATTTCTAACATGCAGTCTAGTGAAATTTTCGTCACATCCTAGTTCATGTTCGTATTAATTTGTTGAATCTTTCAACGTACTCTCGTATTATCTGTGGTGTCATCAGCATCGCATAAACAAACCATAAACGTCATTAGGAGGGCACGAATGACATGTATGTCATACACGTCATGATCCCGATGAGAGACGTAAATTAATCGGGTGTTTGGTTGTGTTTTATTTTATTTTATGATTTTACCACAAAAGATTATGGGGAAAATTAATTACAGACCCAATTATAAATATGAGTTTAATCAAAAACCCATTGACCCAATATCCTTTGTGATAAACCCAGTCAACAAAAAATTTATAACGTAAAACCCTGTCCGTCGAGTCCGCCGTTAAGTGACCGTCTTCTCTCTTTTTTTTCCCCTTCTACCCCTCACCCGACAGAGGATCCGCCCTCTCTCCCGGCTGAGCGCACGGTGGCTTCCTCGCGGTGGCGTCCCGGCTGAGCACGCGGTGGAGTCCCCCGTCGCCCCCCCGGCTGGCAATCTGTTGCCGTCCCCTTCCGTCGCTCTCCCCGGTTTGAGGCTCCCCGCTTCTGGCGCCGCCTCTCCCTCCTCTTATGCCCCCTTTCGGAAGGTACTCGGCGACGGAGAGGGGGGGGAGACGGCCGCGGGAGGATGGGACCCCGTGAGGCGGCCGCCGCGGTGCCTCCGCGGCGGGGCATGGCGGAGGGCATCTCTCTCATCCTCTCCAGGTGGGCAGCCACCGCGGACGGCGGTGGAGAAGGGGTGGGGTGGCGGGGACTCCCACCGCAAGGCCCGGGATCTGGCGGCCTCCCACCTCTCGTGGTTCGCCCACTCCAGAGGTGACCGAATGTGCCTCGAGTCCTCAAGCTGCTGTACGCTGATTTCTATCAAGCTCTTCGAATTCCTGCAGATGTCCTCGCGATTTCTCGTTATATTCTTCTTCTTCTTCTTTTCTGGATTCCTCCGCCTGTGGCAAAAATGCCGAAGGCTATCTTTTAGCCGCTCTCTCCACTCCGATCTCTTTTAGCCGCTCTCTCCCCCCCCCCCGCCGGAGTCCCCCGTCGCCGCTGCGGAGAGAACCCCCCAGCTCCGGAGTCCCCCGTCGCCCCCGAGAACCCCCCCGCCGGGACGATGGACAAAGGGTATAAGCGACTTTTTTATCCTCTATCTAACACTTGTCATCCAAGTTGGGGCGGAAGTTATAAAAATTTCATACATTGGGTTTTTTATTAGAACATTTCAATCTCTGGACTTATCACTAAACTGATATTTGTAAACTGGGTCTCCAGTTAAATTCGCCAAGATTATGTCGGCAACGTGTAAACATGACGATCTTTACAAATGTGATCGATTGAACTATTGTGTCCGGCAAGAACAACACAATTTTCTTAAAAATGACTGAGAGGTATGATAACAGTTTAAGTTAAAATTTTAAACATCAACGTATCAGGAATCTGTGGAGTGCAAATCTTGAGACTTTCCTTGGTCTGAGGAATGCAATTTCCTTCTTCCCCGTATAATTAATTTCATCCGCCGAATTGTAAGCATGAACAATATTTTCTCCCTTCCCCTCTCTCTACTGTTCCGAAACTGTTCCCTTATAGATTATTATCATCCATGGCAGCTGCAGCAGGCGCAGGTCCAAGCGGTGGGGTGGCGCTAGCAGGGATGGAGAGGATTAATCTTCCGAGTTTAATTTGCTGCCTCCCCTCCAGAGTCGAGATTCCATCCCCATATTTTGGCAAACACAAGACATCTTAGTTTCAGCCCGTGTGTTGAAGGTTCGACTGCACAGATAAACTAATTCCCGTGATTAACCCTATCCTCCTTTCGTTTAGTTTAACTTGCGATAAATTTAGGGATAATCTTATCTTATGTTTGGTACGTTAACATTAAATTTGAGCATAAACAAGTCCGCTTGTCCACCCAGCCGGAGCTCTCAAGCCCCCCCGGGCACCGCCGGACGGAGCTCCCAGTTCCTGCCCCTTCGGACACCCCTCCGGACGAAGCTCCACCCCCCGGGCGCCGCTGCCGGACGGAGCTCCCAGTGCCCGCCCCTCCGGACGAAGCTCCCCCCCCCCCCCAGCGCCTCCGTCCGCGGCGTCGTCCGCCTCCCTCCGCCCCGCGGCGGCACTCCCGTCATCGCCCCCCCCCCGTCCGCGGGCCGCCGGCGTTCGGTCCCCCCTGCCGGCTCCCCCACCCCACCCGTTGCGCCCCCCCCCCCCCCCCCCCCCACTGCATTCCGCCTCCCTTCCCCCGACGGCGGCACCCCCACAGCGGCCCTCCCCCCGCCAGTGAAGCCCCCTGTCGGCCGAAGCTCCCCCCCCCCGACGGCCCGCGGCGTTCGCCTGCCCTCCCGCAGACGGCCGCCAGCGTTTGCCCCCCGGGCCGCCGGCGTTCTGCCTGTCTGCGGGCCGCCGGCGTTCGCCCCCCTGCCGACTCCCCCCGCGGCCGCGGACGTCGGCCGGAGCCCCCCACCCCCCCTCCCACCCCCCCCCCCCCCCCGGGGCAGCGCCCCCCCCTCCCCCCCCCCCCCCTGCGCCGTTCTACGCTGACCGGACCGGCGCTGCATGCCTTCACCGCCCCCATCTGCTCCTCGCCGCGTTTCCCTGGTCGCCCCCCGCCGGACGGAGCTCCCAGCGCCCGCCCTCCGGACACCCCTCCGGACGAAGGTCCAGCCCCCCCGCCGAACAGAGCTCCCAATGCCCGCCGCCCGCCCCTCCGGACGAAGCTCCAGCTCGGCGACGACGACGGCGCCGAAGAGGAAGAAAGAGAGGGAGTCGCGAATCAGATTGCCACCGCGGGAAGCTCAGGCGTCGTATCCCCAAATTTTATTCCGGGATAAGTTAGTCTAAGTAACAAGAGAGATGAGTTATCCCATGCACTTATTCCTAATTTTACGGATAATTTGAATTAACTTAATCCAGTTTAAACTCATTTTTAAGTGCGCACCAAACATGAAACTTCCCCGTACCAATCAGCACGTAAAAGATCAGACTCCAAGCAAGAGAAAAACGAAGACGACGGACACCATATCACCGACCGGATATAGGGAGTTTGGTCACATCCAGGACCCTTCCTCGTCGCCTGATCCCTCTCTCGTGTGTATATGCTTTAGGCGGCGGAGATGGCTGCACAGCGATGATTGCCGGCTAGAAAAAATGGAACCGGGCGGTGGACACGAAGAGGGAGCGCCACAGGGCAGAGGAGGCATACCCGAGTTCCAAACGCGCATCCTCGAGCACTCCAGCCTCGGCGAGGAGACCTATCTGCCGCCGGCCAACCCCTACATGAATGATACCCCCCAAGTCCACTTCAATTCGCATCCACGTAATCTCATATGGAGGCCGGATGGCGATTGATGATCAGCGCCGACGGAGAGATGAGCCAGTCAATGGCGATCGACGCCGACGGAGAGCTGCGTTGCCTGATGAAGCTTCGGAACTGCCTTCGCCGGAGAGAGAGCTCCTCCGCCGGAGGAGAACCAGGGGGTGCAAACGAACCAATACACTTATAAGTAGCTCGAAACCCGACTCGATAAAACTTCGAGTCGACTCGTTTATTATCTTAAATGAATAGATTTGAATAAAAAAATAAAACTCGACTCATTAAACGAGTCGAATTTGAACAGGCTCCTACTCGACCCGATCAACTCGCAAGTAGCTCGATTAAATATTATATTATAAACTTATTTTAAAAATTAAATTATAAGTATTAATAATTATATATTGTTACTTAAACATATTAACTAATTCAACATTTGAGTTTAAATTTAAATTGAGTTTCATAAATGAGTTAAATGTAGAGTTTTACAAACAAATTTTTATTAATTTTGAAGTTTATAAACGAATTTATATATAGCTTGAGTTTGAATATGAATTTAATTTTAGTCTAACTACGTCTCGATTAATAAACGAACCAAGTTTAAACAAGAGTTTCACGTACTCGGTAAAACTCAAACTCGTGTAAAATAAATAAGTCGAGCTTGAACACCGTACTATTCGACTCGGCTCGACTCGTTTGCACCCATAAGGAGAACGATGGTCGGCCAGAGGAGGAAGTTTTCGTGAAGGTGAAGGCGGGAGAAAGATACGCGACGAAAAAAAAAAAAGGGTTTACCAACCGCTCTAATAGCCACGGCAAATTCCTATTTTACCCTCAAAAACAACCACGAAATTTTAGTCATAAAATTTTTCCATTTAAAAAATAATAATACTTTATTATTAAAATATTTATATAATTATAATGACATACTAAATAGATTATTTTTAATATTTTATAGTCAACAAGTATAATAAATAAAATTCAATAAATAAAATTTTGGTTATAATATTTTTTTACTCTAAAAATAATAATATAATGCAATCAAAATAAAATATACCTAACTTAATGTAATAAATTAATTAAAATTTTATATTAAATTTAAATTTTGATATAAATAAGATGTGATAATTTATTATCCTAATTATAATAATATTTTTTATTTATAATTTAAATTAATTAACATGATATAATAAATAATATAATATTTAATAATTTATACCATATTTGAATTTTGTTATGAATAAAATACAATAAATTTTTATTCTAAACACGTCAATGTTCTACGGTCATGAATCAGATAAAATTATAAAATAATTTTAAATTTTAAAAATAATATTGAACATTCTGATTAACTATTAAATTTAAAAATTTTCGAAATCTAATATAAGAGAAAATACACATTAGGTATTTGTTTAACATGAAATGGCGCATAAGACATTTTCAATGAAAAACGGAACCGATGTGATGATATTTTGAAAAAATAGACCTAGTAATAAAGTGTTTTTGAAAATGGATATATCAGGGAGGTGCTACGTTCAAGATTAGCTTGGTGTGCATTTCTTGAAAAAAGAAAGAGGTTGGTAACTCCTTTTATTTTGGCCATTGCATTTTTCACCGGTTCAGATTTTCAAAACAAAAAATGATTATGTTGCCGAGCAATATATGAGATGAGCTTTCTTTTTATTTTTTTATTTTTGAAATAAAAAGAGATATTACAACATATCAAAACACCGTGTAACAGATGTAGATAAATGATCCTAAATATATGTGACACTAAAAAATATTTCACAGATGTTTTAATAATGTTTAAGTTTATTAAACTTTAAGATAATCAGAAGTCTATGATTTTTGAGATAACTCATAATAATTATGGTGACATAGTAGTTATCGTAATGTATGTCGAGTGAAAGAGATTTTTGAATATTTTTGTTTTTATAATTATTCATATTTATAACTACAGCGTCATAAAAAAGGAAATCTTAATAAACCTTTTGCTGAAAAATAAATCATTGAGGTGTGAAAAGACTTAAAATAACGTTAGTTAAATATTTTACTTTTTATAACAAAAACTCCCTCTAGTACTATATATATATATCTATTCTCCCTCCTATATTTTATTTATCTCTCTAGATAAAACTAGCATTTTTTTCAAAAACTAAAAAACATAAAAATTGACTAACAACATTTCTGCGATGCTTTAAGGGGCTTTTTTAATAAAAACATGATTTAAAATACTTTTAATGTTTATAATTACATATTTAAAAATTTAAAAAATTATGGGGATTTTTATTAAAAAATACCGTAGTAAAAAAATCCACAAATAAATTTATAACAAATCCTTCAGTTTTTCCAGAATTTTAATATTGAAATCTCTCAACCTCTGCTTTCCGAGGCTGCTCCGGATCACGCATCCGCATCACGTGATGAAGGGATCGGATCGAATAGATCCGGGAGCTCCGGGTCTTATCGGACGGTCAGTAACCGACTACCCGGTAACTTTCGAACGCGGTTACCAGGTTGACCAGGACCGACCGTTGACCTCCACCGCCCTCCGCAGTCGCCGGCGGCGATCTCCTGCACAGCTCTTACCCCCGTATAAAGCCGGCCTGTTCTTCCGATCTCCGGCAGCGCCGTCTTCTCGCATCTGGTGATCGGCTCGCCCACATCCCCAATTCCCTCTTCTTCTTCTTCTTCTTCTTCTTCTTCTTTAACTCGTAGCCGCCGGCGGGGGCTCGTCGGAGCGGCGCGAGAGGGGAAACCGGTGATGGCGTCCCAGCCCTCCGGCGGGGGAACCCAGGGCGGCGGCGGCGCCGGCTTCCACGGCCCCGGGGACGGTCCCACGCGGATGGCCAACTGCATCATCAGGTTCGTCGCCCTCGTCGCCGCCTTCATCGCCGCCGTCGTCATGGGCGTCGCCAAGCAGACCAGGTCCATCCTCTCCACTTCCGGCAACGCCGTCGGCTACCGGTTCAGGGCCGCCGGCACCCCCCAGTTCGAGTAAGCTTGGATCGAACGGTCACATCCAAAAACCCCTCTTTTCCTCGCTCTGATCTGACGGCCTTGACGGCGCTCGCGCAGCTACTTCATCGCGGTGAACGCGATCGCGTGCTTCTACTCGGCGGCGTCGCTGGCGGTGTGGGCGGCGGCGAAGGGCGGGCCGAAGAACCTGGCCCTGGCGCTGGCCCTGGCGGACCTCGTCATGGTGGTCTTCCTCTTCTCCGGGGAGGGGTCGGCGGCGGCCATGGGTGTCCTCCTCCGGCGGGGGACGGGGACGTCTACCCCAGGGTCTGCAGCGTCTACGCCGAGTTCTGCGGGCGCGTCGCCGCCGCCATCGTCATGTCCATGTTCGCCGCCGCCGCCTACTTCGCCCTGGTCGTCATCTCCCACCTCGACCTCTACAAGCGCTCCCTCTGAGCACGAATCCGCCGCGAACCTCATCAAAGAACGGATTTTTACCCGGTAAACACACACGGGAGCCCCGAAATTAGCCAGCTCTCTAGCTGATCTGTTTTTCGAAGGTGTAGAAGTCGCCGCCCACAGGGCGGATCCTGCCGGCGGAGCTCCGTCGAAGCGAAGGGGCAGAGTGTTACTTACTGTAAAAGCCGCGGGGGGGGGGGGGGGGGCCCTGTTTTGTCAAAGAAAGGCGGGTGTCGGATTTTACCTGTAATTAAAGATGTCATTTTTGTTTTTATTTTATTTTTATATTCTTCGAGATCTTCCGGTAAAATCACGCGCTTTGTGCCGTCGAGAGCGATATTTGGCGTGACACGTGAAAGAAGAGACTGGATACTAGTCATTTACATTTTACAGTATGTTTATCTGTGAAAATATACTAATTTATTATTTTTTAATTATTAGATATATTTAAAAGTGTATTGTTATAGGTAATGGTCCAATATATTAAAAATAAAATCGAACATACTCTGGTTGAGAAAAGGAAATATATTTTAATTCTTAAATTCTTTAGCACCACACGTTCTCATCCAAACATATGATGTCCTCTTTTGACCTTTGGAACGTAACCATTGGATTCGGATTTCTAAAGAGAAAGGGATATATTCATACATTATCTTCTTTCTCGAGTTTTAAAAATTACTGAGTGATGAATTATATTCATTATCGATTATTACGTAATTCATATTTTTCTAAAAAAAAATATAGTGACAGAGATTAATTTATAATCTCTTCTCCCCCATGATTCTCATCGACTCGGGTATGATGTGAAGTAGATAATCCCATATCCAGATCTAGGGGTGCAAACTAACTTGACAACTAGTTCTGAATTTGGTTCCATAAAAATTAGACTTAAGACTTGATTATTATGTTAAACGAACAAGTTTAAATAAAAAATTAGATTCTGTCCTTTAAACGAGTCGACTGTGGATAGACTCTCATCAACTCGACAAACTGGCGAGTAACTCAATTGAACATTTGTTTAAAAAATTATCAAGAATGCTAACAATTACATATTATCACCTGACTATATGAAATAAGTTAAAAAAATTATGTTGAGTTTGACCTCGGATCAAGTTTTATAAATGAGTTAGAGTTGAAATTTTATAATTAAATTTCGAATAATTTTGAGTTTTATAAACGAACTGTTGTCAAATCTGAACTCAACATCGACTGACTGAATTGAAATCTTTTCTTTTCTTTTTTGAAGTAAAAAGAAAGAACAAGTTTGAACTCAAATCAATTAAATAACAAATTAAGTTTGACTTATTATAAGAACTCAGAGCTCTAACTCAAAAAAAAATAATGTAAGATAAATGAGCCGGTGATTAAAAACACATTACACGGATCTCGGTGTCTGTTGAGTAGTCCAGCCGGTCCGGTCTCTCGGGCTACAGAGAACCGGTTCGGATAGTCCACGGTGGAGACACGTCAGCTTAAAAAAGAAATGGAGCTGATCCTACGTGTGATGACGTCCCCCCCCTCCCAGGCGACCAATCGTATCGGCCGGTGAGAAGGTCAGCCTCATCGGTCATCTCAGCCCTGCGTTGAATAGAATAGAGTGGCGTCACGACGCCGGCGCCCTTCGGTGTCCGGCAAAGGCCGGTGCGCGCGTGGTGCGTCCACGTCGGCCGACCACCGGCTGCCGACCAGCGCCCGGATAACCAGAAGTGCTCGTATAAAACCGGTATCGTCAACCGAATCAAATCGAACCGAACTGTTCGATTCGGATCGATTTGATAGGTTATGTATTCGACTTTTTGAATCGAATCGAACCGATAATTTCTTATCGGTTCGGTTCGATTTGGCACCTCCCCAAATTGAACCGAACCGATAAACCGGTTGACTCAGTTTGATAAAGTTTGACTCACTTTATTTACGTATTATATTACATTTAAATATATATTATATCGATTTAAATATATATTATTATAAATTTAAGTTAATTAGTATAAAAATAAAATTATATATTATAAATAAAATATTGGTCTTTATATTAATCTTAAATAATTATTATAATATATATTTTATTTTATTTTATTTTTATTTATTTAAATATATATTAAACCGATGAACCGAACCGAACCGAACCAAACCACAATCGGTTCAAGATTCACTGGTTCGGTCCGGTTCGATTCGCTTCATTGGTTCGGTTTCGGTTTGAAAAAAAAGTGGCCGAATCGAACCGAACCGGACCGTTTACACCCCCTACGGATAACCACTAGTTCTTGAAACCCTTTTCTCTTTAATCTCGTGATCCCTCACTTCTTTCTCCCTACCACCGCAATTTTATGTGACTAACCAACTTGTATTTTATTTTGATATATATTTTTTATATAAAAAAAACCTACACAAATTTATCCCTGCAACCAAACAACAGTTAACTTCTAGCATTTTAGAAAATACCTGCTCGTCTTAAGATGAGAGACTAGGGGTGTCCATGGTATATTCGATTTGATTTTTTATTTTTTTAAAAATCAAATCAAATCAAAATTTCTCTCAAATCAAACCAAACCAAATTAATTAATTTAATTTGACTTGATTAGGTTCGGTTCAAACTATATTTATTTTATTAAGGTATAATAGATATGTCGATGTATAATTTTATTTTATTTATTTTAAATCATATTATATTAAAATTTAATGTATACATTTATACATTTTACTAATTTTGTCTTAAAAACTCTTGAAACAAATTTATTTGTATAAGAAAAGATGCAAAAATATTATATCATGTTCTTGGGTTATTCGGTTTATTAATTTAATTTAGTTTGAAAACTCTAGAAATCAAACTAAACCAATCGATAGTTTAAATCAAACCAAACTACTAATTTGATTTGTTTTTTTTTGTTTGAACCGAATAGTGAACAGTCCTACGAGAGAAGGTCTACCATTTCGGAAAATCGTCATTTTGGAGAAGGAAACCTATGTAGACATTGTATAACCCATTACTTCACGGGATATTGCTTAAAAAGAAAAATGCGTTATATGCCAAGACATCATCCCATGGTCTACCAGAATGTGTAACTAAAAAAAAAATGGGTGCATTGCATAGAGCGCACTGTGTACTTCATACCTACTTGACTATCCACCGTGTACACGTGGGCACAGGTACATACGAACGCAAATACACTTTTACATACATGCACTATACAAGACTCTCTCTCCTCAACATGTAGAGTTCTTAAGCTTTCTCATGACAAAAATTTCCAGGAGCAGGTGTTAAAAAACTGTCCAAAAAAAGACAAGCACATAAAAATACAATTTCTTATGGGGTGTTTGGTTGCATGATAATTTTTTGTACACTTTCATGATAAAAAATTGTATTAAAATAAAAAGTAAACTAACTCATGACATAAAATTATCATGTTTGGAGGGATGTGATTACAAAAAAGAGTAACCACCGCACATGATCAAATAAAGTGGGGGACCACAAGAAAAAAGAAAGAGGTGAGACCCTCTTTTTTTGTTTAAGAAGAAAATCACTTTCAAAACATAAAATTGTCATGGTCGTCAAACACCTCTTTTAACAAGTTTTCTTACAATTTTTAAAAATTAAAATAAAAACCTCAATTATCATGCAACCAAACACCCCATTAGAGAGTTTCTTTTTGGATTAAAGAAAAAAAGATGAGAGCTTATCTTTTCGCTGGTTCCACCAACAGAACAGTTCATGTTGTTGCAGTATGCATCACATCCAGCAGTTGGACTCCTGCAAACGTTTGACGGCTCAAGCCTTCATGTGAACTTGGCAGCCGAAGCATGTGTGAAGGACTTGATTGTGCTCGGGTGGGAACTTATGGCCTGTTTGGCACCCAAAATTTTTGGGGATAAACCAATTTTGGGGATAAACCTGGTTTATCCCCATTTGGTTATCCTCGTACCAAACATGCCCTTAGAGACGAAGAACAGAGCCCCTTCAGTTGTTGACTGTTCATCTTTGAGTGGTCATTAGTTTGGTTTCCTAAACCAAATGCAATTTTCTATTAATTGAACAATAAAACGGGTAAAGGATCACGCAAAGTTGGAAGAATCAGGTCCGGCATGGGTTAGTGACCCAGGTTGACCCGGACAGAATCCAAC
Organism: Cryptocoryne crispatula var. balansae; assembly: GCA_036172225.1. Lineage (NCBI taxonomy): Eukaryota > Viridiplantae > Streptophyta > Magnoliopsida > Alismatales > Araceae > Cryptocoryne > Cryptocoryne crispatula. The sequence goes on from CM069921.1 coordinate 16,663,970, forward strand.
ATCAAGGGGTAATCTGGGTGTCTCAGGCAATCTAGGTTGGGCCGGGTCTGCCCCGGCCGATCCAATGACCGGATCAGTCGATCCAACTTGGATTGGTCGCAACTAAATCCAATAGGGTCCAGTTGAGTCAGCATTCCATGGGATCAGGAATAAGGACAACGGAAATTTCAGGTACATATGATCCTCTTACAGATACATGTTTGAGCTTGTTTATCTGGCGTTGAATTCCTATCTGGAAAACATCGGATCTATAGAGCAAGAGAACTCAAAAAGTTGGAAAATGTTATCTAGCTAAAGCAGAAATGATCCATAAATGGGTATGTGATATAAATATCATGGACATAGTTCATAAAAATAAGAAAATTCCTTTTTCCTTAACCCTATTGGAATTTGTCGACAGAGTAAAGTCTTGATAGTGTACTGTTGGAACCTCAATTTTGATAAACTTTCAGAAATTCATTTCCGTTTTGATTTTACTTTTGACTTAACCTTGACGGTTAGGAAAATATGTGATATTTCATAACGGTATTAGTTAGATTAGTGGTATGCATAAAAAATATATATTGAGGTTGTTAGGTTCTTTAAAAATTGATTTTGACCTCTCCCCATTGGATGGTGCAAAAATCCAATGTTAATTACATCGAGCAATGACTCGATTACCCTTGATTAACCGCCATAGCAATGAATAGAAGACAGACATTCATAAAGACAAACACATTGGGAGCAACAACCCCATGAGTTCGAGGTAATGCAAATATTCAGAAGTGTTTTAGATTTAGTTTGAATTGATTTAAATTTACTTTAAATTCATTGATTCTGGTTTTGGAATTTGATTTGGTAGTTTTCATCTATGTGAGAATTTAGATTCCAGATTTCTTGGGTTTTGATGTATGTTTCATATTTAGTGGATTAATTAAAATTTGTTGATTTTTCTGGTTGGAGAATTTGACTTGGACTTTGATTAGAAATTTCAAGTGTTCGTTTGAATTTTGATTCGGGTGAGATATGATTGGGATTGAATTTAAGAGAAAAAAAAAGGTTTCTTACGAAGGGACTCCTATCTTTGAGATTGGTCTAAACTATCATTTTTTTTTATTCTGTTGTGATCTTGTTGTAGAATGATATTTGAATTGGGTTTAATATCGGTTGGGATTTATTGAAGTTCTTCCTTTCGTCCTTTTTAAATTAGAAATTTGTTCGAGTATATCAAGATTTATCATGTGGGATGAATTATATTTGAGATTATCATTAATGTAAATGGATTAAGTTTAATTGGAAGGTTCAATTGAATCCCTTTTTTTTATTTACTTTCAATTTGCTTGAGAGCTTCTCACAGCTTCTGTTGGATTTATTTTGATAGTTCTGATTAACAATCTGGCTTGATTAAGGTTTACAATTTCTTTTTTTGATTGCCCGTTTTAATCAATGCCTTCTCAATTATTTTAGACTTGATCAATTAATGGTCATGTATTTGGCTTATGTTCATGTTTATTTGACTTGATTGCAAAAGTCTTTTGATTTCCTCTAAACTTAGATTTAAGATACCTCCGACCTCATTTCAATCTGGGCGGTCTGATATAGCCCAAACCCAGCCTTGACGGATTATTACAACTGTACTATTACATTTTCTATTATCATTCCTTCAATCTGAATTCCTTTCAACTTATTGGGCTGTCGATGCTCCCTTTACGTACATACACCATTGAGGGACTTTTAATTGCCTTCATACTGTCTATTCGGGTAGAAAATACATATACATTGGATATGTTCCCTTAACCCTTGATGGGTTTGTAATTGTTACCCTTCCTCGGTATATTTTACTCAATTCAAGAGGATTTGTTTCCACTTGAAATTGATGAAATTTACCATCCTTTGTAGATAGAGCATGATACTCTCTACATAGGTGGAAGGTCCGGTGGAATATGGGAGACTTGCCCATTTCCTCAGCCGGAACTAAGCACACCGGGAGCATGCCCGAGTGCCCGCCCCATGAGGTGCCTATGGAGGTAGGCTAGCCTCTTAAATTTAATTTCCAATGTGTTAAAACATAAATTTTGGTCTTTCAGGCCCTGACGGCCTTAATTCCTCATCGATGGACAAATTGAGGCCCTGTCGGCCTTCTTGACCCCCCTGACAGGAGTCAAGTTCTGGCAGTCTTGGCCTTTTTTTTTGCAAAGGTTGGTCCTGGCGACCTTTGATAACTTTGGCTCTTGTGAATGAAACCCACTCTGCTGGCCTTGAGAATCAGATCATACATGGACCATGTTGGTCTTTACATTTCTGGTCGAAGAAGTGACCCCGATGATCCCTTAAACTCTTCGGTCTGCCATGGCCCGGTTGGCCTTGAGATCCTCAGTTGATGTAGGCACTATTAAGCCTCGGACATCTGGAGTGCAAGGGGATGTTCGAAGGGAAAAGCTAGAAAATTGTTCATATGTTGCCAAGATGTATGGACGTTGCTGGGCTTTGACATTAAGTTCTAACATCTCTTAACAGGTTTTTCCAAAGAACTGGGTGAACCGAAGCATGGGAAGTTAAGGGTGGTGTCAAGAGAGTTAGACAATGAGCTCTTACAGATTTTGAAAGAGCTTTTAAAAGATTCTAGACAGGGTTTATGTGATGTGAATGGAGGGTCCGATCATGAAAACATGCATGGGACATGTCAGGGAGTTATTCATAAGGGTCCTTTGAGAGGGGGGTTTCGAAGAAGATTTGTAGAGAAAGGCTTGAAGGGGACAGAAGGATGAGACCGAGCCACCAGTCCTTACCTCTTTCTCTTCCTTCTCTTTCTCTTCTTGGTCTTCAAACAGTAGGTACGTAGCAGCAGCTTCTTCTTCTCCGACTGATACTGTTGCCTGTCCTTCCTTTACTTCACGCAGAGAAAACTTCCCAATCCTCTACTCTCCGTCGTATGTCTCCAACCCCCAACCCCCTTTGCTATCTGTTGTCCAGAGAGAGATCATCTACCCAGCCGAAAAAAAAATCTCCTCCACTCTCTTCAGCCACTCTCCTTTTAAAGAATGAGCAACGGTTAGACGTGGCCTCCCACTGATCATGGAGAGAGTGGGGACAGTGGGGGCCGAAGTGGGGGAAAGGGGTAGTTTTTTATGTCCCACGTTCTTTTCTTTTTAACTCTCCTGATTTTTCTTGCAACTCTCCTGAAGATTCTGGAGAAAGTGGCTTTGACCGGGTCAAGGGGTGGGCCAAATGGCCAACTGGCAGCGTAAGAATTTGCATGTCCTTCATCTATCTTCATTACACCAAAGTCTAATGTAATCAAATATCCATTAAACCAAGACCCAATAGCACAGGATCCAATATCTTAAGTGAAAGTCCAGCCATAGCCCTTGGATTAAACGTACCTTATTTTTGATCACTTGATGAGATCTCAGCCATCCATTAATCTCCAAGATCCAATACCACCAAGGACCCATTAAGGCAAGATCCAATATCTTAAGTGAAAGTCCAGCCATAGCCCTTGGATTAAACGTACCTTATTTTTGATCTCTTGATGAGATCTCAGCATCCATTAATCTCCAGGATCCAATACCACCAAGGACCCATTAAGTCAAGATCCAATATCTTAAGTGAACTCTAATCTCAACCCTCAGATCTATCATGCGATCCTGTCACCCTTCTTATAAAATCAAACATATCTCTCCTCAAGGGTTTCCACCACGAGAGAGAATCATCGAGCCCTCTGTTACTTCTCCTTTTCTTCAACGCCAATCTGGTCATCGTCGAGGGCTCTCCAGCAGGCGGACTTCCTGCCACCGGATACTGTTAGTGCTGCAGTCATCCTCTCCTTCGATCAGGTCTCCCACTGGTGCTGATGTAGGGAAGGCCTTCAACCGATGGTGTCCTGTCTGCAGGCTTTTCTCTTAATTATTTGCTTGTGTCAGGCACATCTTCTTCTACTGCTGCTGTCATTGGGAGAAGGTCTTGCTATTCTCCACATTGTTGCTGTCGGACTAGTCTGCACGGGCAACCCTTGGAGGCGTTGGTAAGAGTTTCAGCTTCTTTGACAAAGGTTCATTACCCTTTTTTTTTTACCATCAACTAGACCCTGTTTAACCTTGTTCTCTCTCTACCAGTATAATTTATAAATAGGTGCTAGTGTTACCAAGTCTTCCCTCTTAACTACCAGATTTGTTTATCACCAACTATACTTGTTGTTGCCATCTGAGGGACCTCCAGCTGAGAAGATTATCGTTGCCAGCTGCTGCTACTGCTGTCTGGAGTTCTCTTTTTTCTTTTAGCAAGGGTATTCTTCGACCATCCATATTCGTGTCTGTTTTAGCTACCTTAACTACAGCCACAGGTTATTATGTCTCCACTTCTTAACCGTCCTCATCTTCTTCTTTTCATATAATTGGCATCCTCTGGGGAAATTCACCACTTTAGGATCATTCAACCTATATGAACTCACTCAACAGCAAATTTTGGGATCGGCTTGAAAGTTAATGGGGTCCCCTCTCCCCCTTTTTTTTAAACTGATAACCGGCCTGCTATGGGGAATGATGGAACATGACACAAATGTGGGGTTACTGCTCCCCCCTTTTTTATGCTCCATTCCCTCTCTCTCTTTTTTTTTTAATTCTTTATGAAAAGAAATTGAGTGTCAACATGTACCATATCAAGATTTCACATTATTTCTTAGCGGAAATGAGCACGACCATTTTGCATGTAAAAGAAAACATCATGGGACACCAGCCATCTTGCATGAAAAGAAAGAAAAAAAGAAGGAAACATATTTTTCAAGGGGTATATTACGTGTGTATCTGTTTTAGAAGATGTTGGCACCGATTTTTTTAGATTAAGCTCATTTCCATGCATGTAATGAGCTTTGTTTTAAAGTAGGCCCACTTCAAGGCCAATTTGTTGGTCGAGTAAACATGTTATTAAAGGGGTTTAATAAGTGCCAAATGGACCCATTGGAATACCAATTTTGGCCCATTCCCTCTACGACAAATTTGTTCCGGAGGAGACCACGTCAAAAGAAAAAAAATGGAAATAATCAAGGAGAGCAGAGATTTACTGCAATAAGGATAAGTCCGGTCAAGCCAGAGGAAGTTCAAGTCCGATTAAGACTCAATGGTATAGCTGGAATCTCCTTTTAGAAGTCAGAAGGTCTATCAAGGGTAGTTTCGGAGATTACGCAGTGGCCGACTTCTACTTGGATTCAAATTGCCATTCCCGATTCTCTCTCGGAGAAGGAGCAATTCTCAATGAAGGAAGGCCGTGTATAGAAGGGGGAACAGAAGGAAGGTTTCGGTGGAGCCGGGAGGTTCGACTCCCAGTCGGACTCACATTGCCGTTTAAAGTCCTTTCCGGAGTTGCATAGCCTGAAGGCCTATAAGAGGAAGCGGAGCTCGACGTCGAGAGGAGGGAGAGGAGAGGGAGAAGAAATTGGAGGCCTAGAGATCGTTCGGAGGGATTGAAGGAATTACCGGTCCCCTGAAGCCTTGTTGAAACCACGCGGTTCCTCCTCTTCTTCCGCCGGACGCCGCAGCGCCTCCTGCAAGCCGCCGTGGAAGCCGTAAAGCCTATTGGCCCTCCCCGCCGTCACCAGCGAAGGCTGCTTCCTCCCCTAGGACCGCCTTCTTCTTCTTCCTTGCCTACCGGAGGTGTCGTCGCCGTCAAACAAGGCCGGAGCCGCCGGAGACGGAGCCGCGCTGCCGCTGGGAGCCGGAAGAACGCCGGGAATGCACTGTAGCCTGGGGAAATAATATCCCCCGGACTTATGTCCACGGTGGATATCGGTGGGGCCCACCCGACAAGAAAAATGCAAAAAAAAGGGAAGACGAAGGGCCGCGGCCACGTGAGAAGCCAGCGCCCGCAGGGAGCCGCCGGATGTGAGCCGCGCGTGCGGCTATTGCTGCCGCGGAGAGATGTTGACCCGCAGGTCAACATTCATGTGGGGCCCACTTGCTAGAAGGTTTTTAAAAAAAAAGGGAAGAGAGGAGGCCTATCGGACAAGCCGATGGGCGCAGGAAGAAGCTAAAGGGCCGGGCCCAACAGAGGCCTACTCAGCTTTGATGAACAGGGTCCGAAGCATGGATTGCAGAATCGGCCGATCCGGATCGGGATCGGCCGATTCTTGGATCGGATCGGTACCCACCGATCCGATTCCAGCCCGAACTACCGATCCCGGTGGGACTCCCGGGCTGGATCGGTCCGAATCGACCGGATCGGTCGATCTGGACCGATCCGAGGTGGATCGATCTGGGAATCGATCGATCCGGATCGATTCCATAGAACCCGGAAGGGGATCGATTCGGGACCCGATTTCGGACCATTTTACGGTCCGATCCCCCAAATAAGGGGAGATCGGACCGATTCCCCCTTCCCGCCCCTCATTCTCACTCCCCCCTTCATTGTCTAGGGCTCCCCTAGACCCCTCCCCCCAACAATCCACCTTAAACATTGGCCGATCCCCCCCTAAACAGGTAAATTTAGGGGGGGTCGATCCGCGACTACTCTGCGTCCCGCTGATGATAGTGTAAACATATTAATATATTTCACTATCACTTATACTATCACATATATAGAAGATTCATATCTATATGTATTATATACTTAAATTTACATAAAGATCTATTTAACTCTTTTCTCTATATATATATATAATAATTTATACTTATATGATAGTTTCTTGAAAGGAACTTACGTTGTATGGCATTATTTGATAGAATGTCATCCATATTAATTTTTTTTTTATTTCTATGATTTTCCTAATTTTCTGATTTTTGAAGATTTTTATGATTTAAAAAAATTAAAAAATTTTCTCCGATCCAGACCGATCCAGGATGCCCTTTCTTCCGGAGGATCGGCCAATCCGGACCGATCCGATCCCGATCCGGATCGGATCGGTGGTCACCGATCCCGATCCCGCGATCCTTGCTGAAGAGGGTCCAATGGAGATTAATTCTTCTTAAAAGATACCCTCAATTGAAATTTAAATAAAAATGCATTTAATTAATTTCACAAACCGAGGCAAGCATCTAGCCGGCTAAAAACCCGCCACATGGTATCGGCATAATTTAAAAGAATGAAAATAAATGGAAAATCAATAGGCCGGCTTTAAGCACGCCTCTTGGCCCATAATTCAAAAATAAAATAAAACAAACAATAAACAGAAATTAAATAAAAATCCATTAATTAATTCAACAAACCGAGACGAGCATTCGGCCGGCTAAAAACCCGCCTCATGGTCTTGGCTTAATTTAAAAGAATTCAAAACAAATAGGGAAAGCAATGGGCCGGCTTTAAGCACGTCCCTTGACCTTTTAAGGTAGACATACAAAGGTCTATTAAAAAATGCCCCAATGTCTTACCATGCCCCAAGAGAGAGTTACTTACCCATTATGCCATGGGAAGGTTGTGCATGATCAACATGCCGATATGCCGAACTATGAGCTAACGAGGTTCATCAATCATGAGATGAGTCCCCACAAGCTTATCAAAAGCCGGGTGTATTCAATCTCAAAATAGTGGGGGATGCCCATAAGTCTATCAAGACCGGGTACATGCCGCCCATGAATGACAAGTTCATCAAAGACTCAAGGGGCTAGATTTCTGGTCATGACGGTAAATCATGTCTCGCGTTGAGAAATCAAATAAATGAAAGTTTATATTCGGTGCATGGACTTATATTATAAGGAGGAGAAGACAACCACATGAGATTTTATGGAAGGCAAGACAACAAAGAACTGACATAAAACAAAGTCTAAAAAAATCTGAAATTGTAAAAATCTGAACCTAAAAATAAAAATCTAAAACGTGAAAACATGAACTCCGAAATCTGAAATCTAAAGAGTTAAAATTTGAACTCCAATGGTTTGAAGTCTGAAATATGAAAATTGATAGTTAAAACATCATTTGAAATCAAAACCTGCAAACTGAGAATCCAAAACTGAAAAATCTGAAAATTGTAAAGTCTGTAAAGGGTGCTCTGAAAATTGGAACGAACAAAAACTGAAATCTAAATCTGTCATCACCACAAAATCTGAAAACTGAAAGATTTTAAAATCTAAAAAAATATGAAATCAAGACCTGAAGAGCTCCTAAGTCTGAAAACCAACTTATTCTGTAAAACCTCAAATCTGGAAATGAGAATTGAAAATCTGAATGCACCATAAAATTTGAAATCTGAATTTAACCCATTTAAAAATCTGAAATCTGGAAATCTTTGAAGGTGCAGATTCTTAAATCTGAAAGTTTGAGGCTCATAAAGCCTGCAGCCGAAAAAAATCAGAAATTAAAGAGAAATCTGCAGTGTGCAGAATTTGTAGGAAGCCTGAAATTCAAACTTGCAACTGAGGTCCGAGATTTGAAACAAATCTGGAAACACCCAAATCTGAAATTGGAATTTGAAACAAACCTGTCGAGTCTGAAATTTAAAAATCAGATCACATAAATCTGAAACCTGTAATCCCAATCAAAATTCATATTCCGAACAGAATCTGTGAAGTCTACAGAAATCTGGGCACTTCAAACTTGAATTAAAAATAAAGCAGGGGATAATAAATTCTGAAGCTCAAATTACAAATCTCAAAACCAGAAGTTTGAATTAATGACAACAAATTCCTAGATAAAATCCAAATCAAAACAAATCATACTCCTCAAGTCAAATCCAAAATTCAATCTCTCAGACTCAATTGATCTCAAAACAGAACATTAAACCAAACTTGATGACGGATCTGTCGAACAAAGCTCCAAATTTAAACAATCTGTCAAGCACCAAATTCAATTCAATTTCAACTAAATAACTTCAAATGAAAAAAATTCGATTCAAACTAAATCAAATTGAACTTGTAAACCAATCCTAATCAACAAATTTAAATCTCCCAAATAATTTCAACTCAAATCAAACACAAACCTGAAAATAATCCACCAAACACTTGCCCAAATTAAACCCACCAGATTCAACACAAATTAAGTTAAAACTTATTAACAAATTCAAATTAATCAAACAAGCCAAAATTCAAATTCCAAACAAATTCATTCCAAACAGACTTAAACCAATTAATCAACTCAAATTAAATAAAATTCAAATTGAATTAAAACTCACACACCAAATCCAAATTTCAACCAATTTAAACAAACTCAAATTCAAACTAAATTAAATCAACTCAAACACAAATCAAACTTTCCAAATCAAACCCAAGTCAAACTTAATCAATCAAATTCAGATTAAATTCAATTCAAATCAATTCAAACCGAAATTCAACTCAAACTAAATTCAAACAGATTCAAATTAATCAAACCAATCAAAATTTAAACCAACAAATTTAATTCAACCAATTCAATTCAAATCAAATTCAAACTAACATTGAGTGCTTGCATTCCATCAATTGCATGGCATTGTTTTCTCCTATGTCCATATATGTGTGAATGTTTATTTTTGTGGATGCATGTTTTCTGTTCCAATGGATTGCTATGACGCTTAATCAAGGGTATTCGAGTTATCTCGATGTAATTAACGTCGGATCTTCGCACCATCCGACGGGGAGAGGTCAAAATCAATTTCAAAGAACCTAACAACCTCAACATATAATTTTGACCCTAGTTAGTACTTTTATGGAATACCATCTATTTTCCTAAGAAGTCAATGCTAAGGTCTAATTCAAATTCAAAAGGAAAATGAATTTCCAAAACAAAAGAATTCTTCTTTTGAGATTTTTGAGGTTACATCAGAAGACTACCCAATATTTCACCGGAGTGATGTAAGCCTCCAGTCTCTCTCCCATCAGGTAATCTATATTAGCAAACTGTATGTCACACAAATTTGATAGTGATCCTGACAGCTCGGCAGAAACCTTATCAGAACCAAACACTTGAGGTGTCGTCTTTTCCTCTCTTTTTTCCTTGAAACCAAATGATACCATGTATTTCATAAAATGGAGAAATAAAAATAAATATTCAAGTATAAATGAAACAGAAAACACCAAAAAGAAGCTCTATGCATGGTGTAATCATTCAGAACCATGCATAGAAACCAACCTCCACAAATTTGAGTCAGAAACAAGATGGCTTTAACTCATGAAAGAGCCTTATAGAAATGATTGCCATAACAGAATAAAGATGTAAGGAAACATACCATAAGCTCATCTCCGTCAAACTTGTTAAGTACTCTTTTTACAGGAAGGCATCCGAGACACTTGACAAACCATATTAGGAACATGTCAATCTCATTTATAATGGAATAAAAATTGAAAACCTTACAAACTGGAAACTAGAGGCTCGGTCCTAGAAAGGAACTACAAGATTACACAAGATGATAATGTTCCATTAGGATCCTAAACCACATAGACGATACAAAAGCTTATGTTGCATGATTCACGAAGGCATGGTCTTCCTTACTCCACTAGGAGAAAGTACTACTCTTCTGAAGAGCTACAGATGGAGATTATTTGCCTGAACACTGGAAAGCAAAAATTGGTGCAAGGGAAACATAAAAGAGGGACACTGAATAAACCATTAATGAAAAATAATGTAGATTCGAATATAAAGTCAGGTATTGAAGCACCAACCAGTCACTCCCCAATTCATCTGCTACACAGAAAGTATTAGCCCCTCCTTGACGTCAGCATCAACCGGAAACATGCAAATAAAACTCCTACTAGGTACACGACATGATCATGTAAATGGACAACAACAGTAGAATTTAAAAAGAAGTGAGTTGACAAAATTCCATTGATGCGGGACGGGAGAGGAGGTGCCGCCATTCCCGTGCGCGTCGGCGGGCCCGAGGAGGCTGTATCGAGCTGAGGGCTACCCAAACGGGGCTGACGGGCGCTGAACCGGACCGAAAGGTGCTGAACCGACCCCGGACAGCGCTGAACTGCGTCGAACCGGGCTGGAAACTGCTGAACCAGGGACGAAATTCCCTGAACCGGACCCCACGGCCGCTGAACCGGGCCCACAACTGCTGAACCGGTCCCAAACGGCCCTGAGCCAGCCTTAAAATGCCTGAACCGGCCCTGAACCGGCCTCTGGATGGGTGAACCGGGCCTGAACCAGCCTATGGAGCGTCAAACCGGCCTTGAACCGGCTGCCGGCTCGAGTCTGGGCCTAGGCAGTTGAGGCGAGTGCCTTAGATAACTATGAGCATGACTCTCAATCATGGATCATCCAACAATGACTAACCCCACCCTTGAAGTAACACCATTCTTGATAATCAAGGTTCTAAACACAACAACAATTTACCCTTGGAATGGCTAAGTGAAAGTGAAAGATAAAATATTAGACCGTAAAGCATGGATCCACAAACTCAGAGATTTGCTCAAACAAGTAAAAATGGATGTGTAGACAAAGACTGAAAGAAGGCTCACTCAGGTTCTAGCCAACTTCAGGTGATTTGTGGCCTAACTCCTGAGGTATGCATACAAGAAATGGTATATATACAAGAATAAAAGAAAACAGACATCCCAAATGCAAATACAAGAGGCATTCCTCTCCAAAGCATTGAGATTTGAGAGTTCTATACAGATAATAAAAACCCCAGCATTTTCCAAAAGATGTAAAATCTTATGCGCTTTGAGCTATTTTACATCTTTGCAACCCTCTACCAGCTGCAACTAGCCAATAGCAGTGCCCCAAAAGAACCAGTCACATTGTGACCCAGTAGGAATATGAAGAAGAGAAGAATACAGGTAACTAAAAATCAGATTAGTGTTTACATTGTCATTAAAAAGACTACACATATGACCTGTTGTTAAACCTATATTCTCTTAGCTACTAGATTACTGTTGGCGTCTGGTTTTTTTCAAAAAAAAGAGAAGAAAATTGGGCCAAAGAAAAATGGGTTTAAGTGTAAGGTGCACAGCCCACAATTCAGCCAATATTTGGACCCAATTGGCAGCCCATCTCCCCCTGGTCGGCCAGCCCATAACCAGATAAATACAGCCCATGAAAAGACCTTTTTGCGCAGCCCACAACAGTAGGAAGGGGACTGGGCCGCGGCCCACTTGCAGGCCCACAACCTGTCCTGCTGCCACCTGCGGCCAGGTGTGAACAGCACCTAAAAAGCCCCCTGCCATGTAGCAGACCACCTGCGCACCCTGCTGCCACTTGTCACCCCAGCCGTCAGCCCCCATGCAGCCAATCCAGCCCTGCATGGGGGGGAGAAAAAAGCTGGGCACCACCTGCCCACCTGCACACCCAACCTGCCACTTGTCACCCCAGCCCCCTAAACACCATGCAGCCGCCCCCTGCAGCCAATCCAGACCCTTGTTCAGCCCAAGAAAGGGGGAGAAAGAGGGGGGCAGCCAATTAAAATATACTGGCTGCATGGGGGGGAGGCCAAAGCACCTGCACCCTGCTGCCACTTGTCACCCCAGCCCCCTAAACACCATGCAGCCGCCCCCTGCAGCCAATCCAGACCCTTGTTCAGCCCAAGAAAGGGGGAGAAAGAGGGGGCAGCCAATTAAAATATACTGGCTGCATGGGGGGGAGGCCAAAGCACCTGCGCCCCACCTGCCACTTGTCACCCCAGCCCCCTGCGCACCATGCAGCCGCCCCAGGCCCATGTGCAGACCCCTGGCTGACCCCTCACCTCCTCTCCAGCTCCTATAAAGAGAGGGGTACGCACCAAGAAGAAGGAGAGTTTTTTGGACGCCGACAGGCTGCTACTGCTGCCTGCGACCAAGGAGGAGAAGAAGAGAAGAGGAGGGACCTTGGCGCACCAACAGGGGCACCACCCTGCTGCACCTGCCACCTCCCCTTCCTGCTGCACCGGCCTTCCTGCTGCTGCCACCTGCGGCCAGAAGAAGAGAAGGAGAAGGAGAGGGAGAGGAAGCCCAATTGCTGCCATCTCCTCTTGGTGGAAGGGCTCTCCCGGTTGCAGCTCCACCTCCGTTCCATCCAAGGATCAAAAAAAACAGGTGGGTACAAGCAAGAATATAATTATGTAGTCCTCACGGACACCTCCCCACCTTCCTCCAAATTCTCTTCTCAACCCCTCTCATGGCCTTCATCATCATCGGCAACCCATGGCCTAAAGCAAACCCCTTTGCCAATCTCATCTCGGCTCATTTAGGGACACCCAACCAGGCCTCAGCCGGACCCCACATGAGACACCCCTCTCGGCCCACCTATAGGCCACCCAAGTCAGACCTAAAATGCCCCTTGCGCAGGCCTACTTTCAGCCTAATTGAGGCAGCCTGGTCAGTCCCCTTTTGGCCCATCAAAACCGACCCCAAAACAGGTCCCAAACAGCCCCCTTGTGGCATGACCGACAACCCCAAGACAGGTCCACATACAGCCCATATCAGGCCCCCAAACAGGCCATTTACAGGCCTATTTCCAGCCCTGTTCGACCCCCTATGCAGGCCAAGAAAAAGCCCACAAATCTGCCCAGTTGCCTGCCCTTCTCGCAGCCAAAATCAAACCCCTATGTGGCCCAATCGAATATACACCTCGCAGGTCTGAAATAAGCCTTATTCAGGCCCATCTCCAGCTTCCTCACAGCCCACCAGAAAAAAAAAAGCCTAGTGCAGGCCCAAAGAGAAGTCAATGATCGGCCTTCTTCCAGTCTACTGCCCTGGCTCTCCTTGTGGCCCATTAAGCAGATCCCTCACAGCCCCCTGACAGGCTCTCAAAAATCAGACCCGGTCTGGCCATAAATCTCCTTTGCGCAGACCCATTTTGGCCCACTTGGAGCCACCTGATCAGAGCCCCCCCCTGAACAGGTCTGAAGCTACCTTCTTTTAGCCCATGTTCAGACCAGAACCGGCTCCAATCCAGACCCTAACCAGGTCCCATCTCCCACTCCTTATACAGTCCCATAGCTGACCTATGTTCAGTCCCTATTTAGGCCCCCTCGCGGCCCAGACAGCAGCCCCCATGTGGCCAACATCTGTTCCCTTTTGTGGTTCAGCCAAGCAGACCCCTAAACAGGTCCTGTTCAGTCAAAAAAAAAGGGAGATTGATCCCCCTCTGGATAGCCCCACCGCGGCCTGCAAAAGAAGGCAGCAGCAGCTCCCATCCAAGCAAAGAAGAAAAGGCAGCAAGGCAGCGCCGCACAGTTCAGTGCAAGCGCAGAAGCTCACCAATTTTCCAGCATGGTGGGCAGGGGCGATGTCCCGGACCCTCTCGGAATCCGTACGACGGGCCGATTGTTTTGTCCGGGCGGGTCCTTGCCCTACCACCAAGACGGAGGAAGGGCGCACAAGCCCACAAACAGGCCCTTCCGGCCCAAGAAGACCGAAGACTGGCTTTGAACGCCGATGGAACTCAAACCGGCCCGAGTGGCCTTTTGAAATAATAAAAAAAAAACAGAAATGAAACTAAAATGAAATGGACGGCTCCCCCGGGTACGCCCCGGGATGTTGATCCGGACGTCGGCGCGGGCATGCTCCCGTAGCCGGTGATCCTTCCCCCAATTTTGGCTAAGTCACCGGCTAGCCTTGATTGGATGGGTAAACTTTGCCAAGTTAGAAACTTGTCGGCATGCCGTTGTAATGCCGAAATTTTTCTAAGTCGGTGAAGAACCTAAGTCGGGGGAAGGATCACCACTCATTGTACACCGATGTACTTCACCCCATCTTTCAATGAAATGAAGTTCGATGTCGACTTGAGATGTTTAAAACCGGGCATTCAAAAGTGGCCCGATGGGTCGGAGGCGATGCAAACCGCCAAATAAAAATAATAAAAAAAATCAAAACAGAAAACTAAATCTGAAGATTCAAACAGGAAATTAAAACAGAAAATTAAACTTGAAAGTCAAAACAGAAATCAGAATTTGAAGAAATTTGAAAGCTAAACTCAAACTCAATCCGTTTCAACAAAAACGGATCTTTAACAAGATTGAACCGATTTTGAAACAAATCAAACCGAAATCAGATTTCAATAAAAATCTGTCAACAACAAAAATCAGATTTTCAATTAAATCTGCAAACCAAAAATCAGATTTAAGCAATCAACCAAAACAGATTCTAACCGACTTCAAAAAAATCTGGTTTTAGCAATTTGAAAATTAATTTAAAATCCACCGAACCTTGTTCAAATAAATGACATAAATCAACCTTTTTCAAAAGAAGCCAATCAAACAACTTCAAACACCCAAAATAGATCAAAATCAACTCAAAAATCAGAAAATTCAGAAATCAGAAAAATCAAAATCAACCAAATAAAAATCCAAACATGCCTAAAACTTTAAGCAAATCAAAACTAAACCAAAACAACAAAACCAAATCAATCAAACGAATTGATTTAACTCAAGTCTTCAAGCCGACTTTCCAGTCAACCAAAAAAAAAATCAACCAACAAACAAATAAAATCAACCCGAACAAATCGGTTTGCATCTCATCGGACCCAGAAGGCCGCTGCCCTTTGAGTTTCTTTACTTTTTGTGGATGCATGTCTTCTACTTTCATGGATTGCTATGACGCTTAATCAAGGGTTCTCGAGTTATCTCGATATAATTAACGTCGGATCTTCGCACCATCCGACGGGGAGAGGTCAAAACAAATTTTTAAAGAACCTAAGAACCTCAACATATAATTTTGACCATAGCTAGTATTTTTATGGAATACCATCTATTTTCCTAAGAAGTCAATGCTAAGGTCTAACCAAGTCAAATCCAAATTCAAAAAGGAAAAACGAATTTCCAAAACCAAAAGATATCAAATCTTTTGAATTTTGAGGTTACATCAGTTGGCACGCCCGGTGGAACCTCTCCTTCCCTTCATCTCTCCGTCATAGCAATCCAAGGAAATATGCATCCTTTAAAATGAAACTAAACTCTCTACATCTAACAAAGTTTGTCTCGTCCATTTCAGGTGAGAAAAGCCAAGATGTCTGGGAAAGGAGTTTTCTGGACTGAAGAGTATGTTGACGCGCGTACCAACGGGATACTGGCATTTCCCCCATGTCCAGTAATGTTCGGAACGTGCCCGGAGGTGTTCCTACCACCACACTGTCTCGGTGTGGAGCTGGTCGCACCCATGGCGGACCCAACCGACATCAACCCTATCCGCCAGATTATCCTGGCAATTCAAATGGAGGACGCTGAAGACGTCAAAGAAGAAGAACCGGTGCCAGCCTTGGCACCAATTTCCGTCAATCGGGTCTCGGTGCGAGGAAGCTCCCGAACCACCCAAGCCGCGAGGTTCGGGTCGGGAGGACTCCTACTCACGCTCCTCGCGGCGCTCGTTTATAATGGGCTCCGTGAGGATTTGCGGAAGGGGCGCTCGCCGTCCCGATATATACTCCCGGTGAGCCGAGGCGCGTAAGGCCTAGGCTCGCCATACTGCCACTAGCCAACCGCTTCGCCACACTGGCAGAAGCGGAGGAGAAAGATAAGGCTGCTTCCCAGCCATCTGATAAACTGACAGCATCTGCACGGGGGAAGAAGAAATCTTCTGCCCGCCGACTCGGTCCCCGGCCAATCAATGGTCCGGATCACTCACCGAGGAGAGGGGCAGCCCTCTTATCCAAAAATTGATGAAATAAGCCAATCGCCGGCTAACTACACTGCACGGGTGAGGGACCCGCCATCAACTCCTCGTTTTGGTTGGGCCAACCGAAGAATGGTGCCGCCCCCATACACTACCTTCAAGGTGAGGGGTCAACCCTCAACTCAACGTTTCCGGAAGGATAGCCGATCAACGGTTCCGACCCTCAAAAGAATTCAACAGGCTAGGAATCAATCCTATGCCCGCCAAAAGCAAGAAGACACTCAGTTACCGGTCCAATTCGGTGACGTACCCTGGTTTTGGAATCAATCCAATGACCATGACAAGGTTCGGGGGCAGAAGCAATCTGCGGCCCGATATCTGCCAAGGGTTGACCGGTTCGCCTGTCAACCTTTACAGGCTACTCACCCGATTGGGGGCAAGCCTCCAGGACATTCCAGCAATGTTCGGACAAAGGATCAACCAGACGTCCGTCAGACAAACAGGGGACAGGGGAATAAATCCTCTACCCAAAAAGTCAAGCAAATATGGGTGCCTAAGGCGAAAGTTCCCACCTCGGGGCCTTTGCCTAAGGTTATCCATCCTCACTCTGACCGGCTGCTCTTCCAGCTCCCGGCCCGTTAAAACTTCGCAACCAAAGGCCGCCCCACCTCGGCCGACGGTTCAATTTGCACCACCATCCAGACGCTGCTATGCGTCATATTATCTGGATGATCAATTCACGGTCCCCCGGACCTTACCAGAAAGAGAGTCGGCCTCTACCCGGCTCATGCCTTCCCGCAAAGCCCCGAAAAGACATGTAGTACAGGGGGCAGGGGGCAAAATGAGGATCTTCTCTTGCTTCGCTACTTCAAACACAAGCCGGCGTGAAGATGGCGCCGAAGCTCCACAAATTGCAGTCCGGACTGGGGCAACTAATACCCGCAGTCAGACTGCTCTTCAAGGAACAAATCCTCCAAGGCAGCCCTTGGTGATCGATCCTCCACCTCAGGAAGAAGTGGAGGAAGGGGCACACCAAGATAATCAAGAAGCTGAAGCTGCACCTCCGAACCTCGACCTAGGCGAGTTATGGAGGGAGAATCGACGGTGAAGATGCTTCTTCAGAAACTTTGGGTTGCCGCAATCCCAACCGGCCCGAGAATGCAGGTGGCAGAAGCTCCCGAAGAACCGCCCATGCAGATGGAACAACCTCCTGCACCTCGCCCGCGGCCGGCAGTATACCAGCCTCCTCCCCAACAACCGCCACGATGGATGGCACCGGAGGATGAGATCCATATCACATCTCGGGCCTATCAACCGCCACGAGATTATGCGGCGGTGTCCCAGAAGATGATGATCGAACGTCTGATCGAGGCCAAGCTAGCTGAACATGATGATGGGCTGGCCACGGTGGACTTATACCGGGTTCCATACCCCGTCCACCACCAATTTAAGAAGCTGCCGGAAGAAGTCACCAAAATACCCAAGTGTCCAAGATTCGATGGACGTGGGTCCCCAAAAGAGCATCTGGCACTCTATGTGACCCACATGGGAGAATTGGCACTCGAGGAGTCATACCTCCTCAGATATTTTGCCACAACATTGACCGGATCAGCCTTTGAATGGTACTCCAGGCGAAGCCGAACTCGATATCAAGCGGGAGGACATGCAAAGGAAGTTCATCGAAAGGTTCAAGGTAACGGAAAGGCCGTTCACACTAGTCGAACTAACCTCTGCGACAACGGAGGGATGAATCGGCTGTGGACTACGTCAAACGGTGGAGGAATTTATGCATGAGATGTTCCAACCCACCAGCAAATGAAGAGGCTGTTGGCCTGTGCAAACGAGGGCTGCGTCCGGAAATGTTAGAAAAGCTGTTGGTTACCAACATCCGGACATTTGATGAGCTGAATCGGGTAGTCTCCGAGCTGGAACTCTTCTATGCTGACAATCCGGCGGTTCTGGCCAACAAACAAAAAGTAATAAATGATAAGCAGCCGGCGGCCAAGGATGTCTACACGGTGGATTTCTCCCCGGCCAAGAACAGTGGCAATGGGGGCAAGAAGGACGTGCAGACATCGACTTCAGCACCTAAGAATTTCAGCCGGGCTGGGCCCACGACCACGTTGGCTGACCGTTTGAAGAAGCCGTACTCTTTCCCCAGGGAGTATACTAAGAGGTTGTTCAACATGTGCACAAAGGAAAGTCTGATCACCCTCCCACAGCCTAAACGGCCTGGAGATGCCAACAAGGCTGATGATCCCAACTTCTGCCAATACCATCGGATGTTGGGTCATTCTCTTGAAGACTGCTATCTATTCAAGGATCGGGCGGAGGCCCTGGTCGAGATGGAACAATCGACATGGGCAAACACTTGATAAACCCGCCGCGGTCACATGTCAAGCCCAAACAGCCCCTAAACTTCACGGTAAATGTCGTACACCAGGGGCGTTCACTTAGCAGACGGGTGCAGGCTCCAGCTCAACAACATGCCGTGCATGATCATCGGCATCCTGAAATTTACAACATGGCCGCCAGAACTACAGCCATATTGGAAAAATTCCGCCAAAGGTGTGCCCGACTTGAACGAGATATACAACTCACCATAGTCAACCTGCCATCACTAATGACAGGTGAAGTGGCAGAAGATGAGTTGTACCCAGCGGACGACGAGGAGTTGATAGACTTCTCGAGTGATGGGTCACATACTGGAACCCCAGAGGATACTGTGAATCAATCCGGTTCCTGGGGATCATGGGAGTCAGAGAGTACTCCACCAGCTGGAGGTAACAGGGAGCAAGAGGTGTCCGACGCAGACTCCTATATGGTTCCGAATCCACAGCCAAGACAACAGAGAAGGGAAGAGCCAAGGAGCCCACCTACATTTCCGGGCTATGAGCGGTATTCATTTCCTCAGGGGATGACTTACCCTCTCTTCCGTGCTTGTGCCGGGCGAGGCACGGTGCCCCATACTCTCAAGACAAACCGCACAACTTCATGTTCCCACGTGAGGGGTGTATGTACCACCTTACTATGGAGCACTCTTTAGAAAGCTGTAGGGCTGCCCGGGGGCAAATTGAACACTTGATAAGGGACGAGGTACTAAACCTGGGACGTCACCTAATTCACCCCCACGGCCACATACTGTCCGAGGGCCATACACCTCGGCTTATGTCATCCATGCCACTCCAGAAACAAGCGTACAGCGGGGGCATCATACCAGGGGCAAGTCACAGAGGCCGGCACAGCCAAAAGTCTATTCGGCTTACCAGACGTTCACCCCTGAAGTCATACAAAAGAACATAGAAGCCGCCAACAAGTTCTGTGAAGAGAAAGCCCAGGAGGTTGTCCCGGAGGAACCGGATCAGCCATGGCAAAAAGTTCCCACCCGGGAGGAAAAGGCCCAAGCCGGGCGAGAAGCGACCCCGAAAGAAAGCGAGCTGGTGAGCCGAGCAGCTGCGCGAGCCGAAGAGGCCGAGCAACCAGCACCTTACAGAGGACCAGGCGGCCCTGTCAACCCAAGAAAGCATGCAAAGAACAAAAGAAAGGCAGATAAAAGAAAGGCACAACGCCAAGAAGAAAAACTGCGGGAAATGGAGGCACGCTTCCAGAATCCTACACCCCTCCAAAAACTCCAAAAACTTATTGATCAGCTCGAGGAATACGAGCCAAAACAGCCTTCGGGCCCGGCTCCCCTCGATGCATACATTCCTTGGGGCGAATGGGCCAAACAAGCTTCTTTCAAGCAATGGCTCATGGAAATCAGAAGAAAGCTGGCTGCAGGGGAAGAAATCCCATTCGACAGCATATCCAACTTCTGGGGAGAAGGTGAGGAAGAGCCGGATGCTCGTGAACTAGCATCCCGCTTTCACAGATTGTCATGCAATGTGGTGAGCATCCCACCACCCGCCGATTACTACAGTCGGGGAAATGGCAGTCGGGGGCGATCTTCTCGTCCTGAAGTCACCTATCAAAGGCGAAACAACACACACACCCGTGGCGGACGTGGGGGCAGGGGGCAACACCCCGATAACCACCAAGTCATCTACCTCAGGGACGAACAACCCGGAGCCCGTGCCACCTCCATTGGTCAGGCTGCCACCTGCCCGAGTCATTCAATTCCAACCCTTCTCAGATGACGAGGAGGGGGATGACACAATAAATGCCACTTCCAAGGAGCCAGCAAGGCCCAAGGAGGTGCAAAAGGAGCCTGTGACGGATAAAGCCAACCAACCAAGCACGTCCCAGCAACCACCTCAACAAACTCAACAAGATGAAGCAGAGGAGTCGATTCCAACTGATACGATGGTGGAAAACATAATGGAGCAATTTTTCCCTCCACCACCAGACTCTCTCCCTTCTCTGGCCGAAACAAGAGAAAAGGTGGACAAAAAGGTCCTTCTCCAGCTGAAGAGACTCCCCGTGCGCCTAGGCCTATGGGAAGTCATATCCCCTAAGCAAGGAACTCGAGAGGCCCTCGTGGCGATGCTTTGCAAGCACCGAAGCCTACGAAGCCCACTTGGCGAGATGGGCCAATATGAAGCTTATGCGGCATCGGTTTCATTTACCGAGGAGGATATGATGTATCCTTCGCATTCCACAACCGGCCGCTATACATGAAAGGGTGGTAAATGGGCACGAATTGAACCGGATCGTGGTCGACGCGAGGTTCGGCCGTCAACATACTCCCACTCAAGACCTTCAAGGCTTTATACCTCGTGCCTTATCTTGAAAAGGTCTCCGGAGTTACTATATCCGGGTTCAATCAAAATTCGAAGAAGCCGTGGGAAAAGTCGAGGTGGACCTGGTGTTGGGTGACTTCAACACCAAGGCGACATTCTATGTCGTAGACGCCGATACCACCTACGGGGCTCTCTGAGCCGCCCGTGGTTGCATACAAATTGGGTCGTGCCTTCAACGCTTCACCAATGCCTCAAATACAACAAGGAAGGTGTGCGATGCGAGTAGACGCGGACGAGCCCCTTTCGAGGTGGCCGAGTGTCATCTGTCGGATGCGCAACTCTATCTCCAGCCGAGTCCTTCGGGGCTAAAGGCGATAAGGGAAAACAGAGGATGGTCGATGAACAACTTGATGAAGACATCACCATCGATGAAGTTAAGGCAAAACTACACAGGCTGAAGATAAGTTCCGAAAGGAAGGAGTGGCGACCCATCAAGTTCAATGCCAACTCCATCACCAAAGCTTATGAAAACAGCATATGCATGCCACCAGATCTAATGTGGCCAGCTGGAGAACGCGTGCTTCAAACGGTGCAAAGGATGGAAACCTTCACGGTCCCCTACCTTGATGGATCAAAGTTTACATTTCATCGGGAGGAATATCCACGCAAGCGAGCTC
The DNA here is from genome assembly GCA_036172225.1 of Cryptocoryne crispatula var. balansae. NCBI lineage: Eukaryota > Viridiplantae > Streptophyta > Magnoliopsida > Alismatales > Araceae > Cryptocoryne > Cryptocoryne crispatula. The sequence continues at coordinate 16,685,729 of CM069921.1, forward strand.
GGGATGATGACTTCGGCTGGCCCGAAGACCTCGACACTTACATGGTGCCTGTAGAGCCAATAGAAGCCATGTCTCCAAAGAAGCGACGAATGTGCCGGGAACAAGGAGTTCCTGATAAGCAAAGTCGCCAGAGAGACAAAATGTTCAAACAAATGTGGGACTTCGAAAAATGGATGAAAGTAAAGAGTAAGAAATATTGCTTGGGCTACGACTCTGACTATGAGCCAATGGTGCACTATGCAGTCAATGTGGCCAGTGTTCACCAAGTCGGAGACGTTGCCCCTGTATTTGATGAATCCTCTGAGGAGGAGACAGAGCAGGAAGCTCAACCAGAAGACTCCCAACATACTCAGGGCGATAATGGCCTCATCCAGGCAGAAGTCCTTGAAATAGAAAACAAAGAAGAAAATGATGAGGAGTTGGTTGATTTGCAACCAGCCCCTGAAGAGATTGAGGATGGTGGTCAAGCTACAGTCGACGACCTCCTCGAAATTAATTTGGGGACTTCAGAGGATCCAAGGCCTATCTTCATCGGTGCCCTCCTCGGTGAAGAAGGAAAAGTCCAATACCGGCTTCTACTTAGAAGAGTTCGAGGATTGCTTCGCACAGACTTACAACGAAATGCTGGGCTTTCACCGAAGTGGCGATCCATGGCCGGCCATACTTCCCTCGGTAAAGCCGGTCAAACAAGGGCAAAGGCGCATGCGGGCTGATTTAGAGCTCAAAGTCAATGCCGAAATTGATAAACTCATAGAAGTTGACTTCATTGAGCCCTGCATGTACCCTGTGTGGCTTGCCAGTGTCGTGCCAGTGAAGAAGAAAAGTGGGCAGATTCGGGTCTGCATTGACTACCGTGACCTGAATAGAGCTTGCCCAAAAGACGATTTCCCTCTACCAATTCCTGAAAATATGGTAGATGTGACCACGGGGCATGAAGCCTTGTCATTCATGGATGGCTCCTCAGGGTACAATCAAATTTTGATGTCCACAGAAGACAAAAGCTTCACGGCATTTCGTACCCCTAACCCTAAGGGGGTGTTCAACTACAAAAGGATGCCGTTTGGACTCGAAAATGCGGGGCGACATACCAAAGGGCTATGACCAAGATCTTTGATGAAATGTTGCATGATGCGGTCGAGTGCTATGTCGATGACCTGGTTGTCAAGACAAGGAAGCGAGAAGACCACCTAGGTGACCTGAAAAAGGTTTTCGAGCGACTCCGACAATTCAAATTAAAAATGAACCCAATGAAATGCGCCTTTGGCGTATCTAGTGGGAAATTCCTTGGCTTCATAGTCAGGTATCGGGGCATTGAAATTGACCCCGATAAAATCAAAGCAATCAGGGAGCTGCCGCCTCCTCGCAACCTACGAGAGCTAAGGTCCCTTCAAGGCAAGGTCGCCTATATTCGGCGTTTCATCGCCAACTTGTCTGGCCGATGCCAGCCCTTCTCCAAACTAGCCAAGAAAGGGGCCCCATTTAAATGGGATGAGAGTTGTCAAGCCGCCCTGGATGGGCTTAAACAATATCTCTTAAATCCACCTGTCTTGGGAGCACCTATTAAAGGTAGGCCCCTTATTTTGTACATCACAGCGTTGGACACATCCTTGGGCGCAATGCTGGCACAATTAAATGACGAGGGCAAAGAACAACCCCTCTACTACCTTAGCAGAAGGTTGGTCGGCCTCGAGCACAACTACTCCCCGCGGAGAAAATGTGCACGGCCTTGGTGTTTGCCGCAAAGAAGCTAAGGCACTATCTCTCGCACGTGAGGTCAACTTGATATCCAAGTTTGACCCCATAAAATACATGTTGAAGCAACCGGTCCCTTACGGACGCTCGGGGAAATGGGCATTGATGCTGATGGAGTTCGACATCAAATATGTCCCGCAGAAAGCAATCAAAGGGCAGGGGATGACAGACTTCCTTGCCGCCCATCCTATACCCGAGGATTCTCCCCTTAATCTCCAGTTACATGACGAAGAGACCTTGAGAGAGGGAGAAAAGCAAGAAACCCACCAGGTGGACATCAAATACTGGCAGTTGTACTTCGATGGTGCGGCCCGGCACGGAAAGGAGACACGATGGAAAATTGAAACCAAGGGCCGGTGCGGGCATAGTATTCCTAAGCCCGCGAGTGGAGTTACACATCACTCGTGCACTTTGCCAGCAGCCCTTACCAACAATGAAGCCGAATATGAAGCCCTTGTCATCGGCTTGGAAATTGCCCTCGACATGGGAATCCGATGCCTCAAGGTGTTCGGGGATTCAATGCTAGTCGTGCAACAAATGCTCGGGGTATTTGAAGTCCGAAAAGAAGAATTGATGGTCTATCATGCAATGGCTACCCGATTGGCGGAAAAGTTCTACATCTTCAGCATACAACATGTCAGAAGAGGGTTAAACTCGCAAGCCGATGCCTTGGCCAAATTGGCTTCTGTGATCAAACTACCACCGGTAGGAAGGTTGGAAATTGTTGTCAAGAACAGAAGGTTGTTTCCAACATCCGTCATCGACAATGACAACCCAACTACATGGGAAGCTAACATCATAGAAGAGGGTGAAGATGATCACCCCGAACGAAATGATTGGCGACGGCCGATTATCGACCTCGAGAATGGGATCTTACACCGAAGACCGGGCCAAACGTGTGCAATTAACACGTAGGGCGGCCTCCTACCAACTCATTAGTGGGGAGTTATACCGGCTGGTACCCGAAAAGAAAGATCAATCCTTGCCGGTGTCTATCCGTGAAGGAGGCATTTCGAGGTAATGAAGGAAGTTCGTAGCGGGATATGCGGAGAACATCAATCCGGGCCCCGAGAATGAAGATAGCAATCAAGCTTAAAGGATACTGCGGCCAAGCATGTTCTCCGACTGTGAGAAATTTGCGAAAACGTGCCACGAATGTCAGGCATTTGCACCTATCCCTAGGCGCCCACCAACACAACTACATCCTACCACCCCGACATGGCCTTTCGCCGAATGGGGAATGGATATTGTGGGACCCTTTAAGCCATCCTCCAAAGGTTGTAAGTTCATACTTGCAGCTACCGATTACTTGTTTGTTTGTTGGTTGATTTGTTTTTTGGGTTGACTTGAAAGTCGGCTTGAAGACTTGAGTTAAATCAATTCGTTTGATTGATTTGGTTTTGTTGTTTTGGTTTAGTTTTGATTTGCTTAAAGTTTTAGGCATGTTTGGATTTTTATTTGGTTGATTTTGATTTTTCTGATTTCTGAATTTTCTGATTTTTTAGTTGATTTTGATCTATTTTGGGTGTTTGAAGTTGTTTGATTGGCTTCTTTTGAAAAAGGTTGATTTATGTCATTTATTTGAACAAGGTTCGGTGGATTTTAAATTAATTTTCAAATTGCTAAAACCAGATTTTTTTGAAGTCGGTTAGAATCTGTTTTGGTTGATTGCTTAAATCTGATTTTTGGTTTGCAGATTTAATTGAAAATCTGATTTTTGTTGTTGACAGATTTTTATTGAAATCTGATTTCGGTTTGATTTGTTTCAAAATCGGTTCAATCTTGTTAAAGATCGGTTTTTGTTGAAACGGATTGAGTTTGAGTTTAGCTTTCAAATTTCTTCAAATTCTGATTTCTGTTTTGACTTTCAAGTTTAATTTTCTGTTTTAATTTCCTGTTTGAATCTTCAGATTTAGTTTCCTGTTTTGATTGATTTTTTTTTATTATTTTTATTTGGCGGTTTGCATCGCCTCTGACCCATCGGGCCACTTTTGAATGCCCGGTTTTAAACATCTCAAGTCGACATCGAACTTCATTTCATTGAAAGATGGGGTGAAGTACATCGGTGTACAATGAGTGGTGATCCTTCCCCCGACTTAGGTTCTTCACCGACTTAGAAAAATTTCGGCATTACAACGGCATGCCGACAAGTTTCTAACTTGGCAAAGTTTACCCATCCAATCAAGGCTAGCCGGTGACTTAGCCAAAATTGGGGGAAGGATCACCGGCTACGGGAGCATGCCCGCGCCGACGTCCGGATCAACATCCCGGGGCGTACCCGGGGGAGCCGTCCATTTCATTTTAGTTTCATTTCTGTTTTTTTTTTATTATTTCAAAAGGCCACTCGGGCCGGTTTGAGTTCCATCGGCGTTCAAAGCCGGTCTTCGGTCTTCTTGGGCCGGAAGGGCCTGTTTGTGGGCTTGTGCGCCCTTCCTCCGTCTTGGTGGTAGGGCAAGGACCCGCCCGGACAAAACAATCGGCCCGTCGTACGGATTCCGAGAGGGTCCGGGACATCGCCCCTGCCCACCATGCTGGAAAATTGGTGAGCTTCTGCGCTTGCACTGAACTGTGCGGCGCTGCCTTGCTGCCTTTTCTTCTTTGCTTGGATGGGAGTTGCTGCTGCCTTCTTTTGCAGGCCGCGGTGGGGCTATCCAGAGGGGGATCAATCTCCCTTTTTTTTTTGACTGAACAGGACCTGTTTAGGGGTCTGCTTGGCTGAACCACAAAAGGGAACAGATGTTGGCCACATGGGGGCTGCTGTCTGGGCCGCGAGGGGGCCTAAATAGGGACTGAACATAGGTCAGCTATGGGACTGTATAAGGAGTGGGAGATGGGACCTGGTTAGGGTCTGGATTGGAGCCGGTTCTGGTCTGAACATGGGCTAAAAGAAGGTAGCTTCAGACCTGTTCAGGGGGGGCTCTGATCAGGTGGCTCCAAGTGGGCCAAAATGGGTCTGCGCAAAGGAGATTTATGGCCAGACCGGGTCTGATTTTTGAGAGCCTGTCAGGGGGCTGTGAGGGATCTGCTTAATGGGCCACAAGGAGAGCCAGGGCAGTAGACTGGAAGAAGGCCGATCATTGACTTCTCTTTGGGCCTGCACTAGGCTTATTTTTTTTTCTGGTGGGCTGTGAGGGAGCTGGAGATGGGCCTGAATAAGGCTTATTTCAGACCTGCGAGGTGTATATTCGATTGGGCCACATAGGGGTTTGATTTTGGCTGCGAGAAGGGCAGGCAACTGGGCAGATTTGTGGGCTTTTTTCTTGGCCTGCATAGGGGGTCGAACAGGGCTGGAAATAGGCCTGTAAATGGCCTGTTTGGGGGCCTGATATGGGCTGTATGTGGACCTGTCTTGGGGTTGTCGGTCATGCCACAAGGGGGCTGTTTGGGACCTGTTTTGGGGTCGGTTTTGATGGGCCAAAAGGGGACTGACCAGGCTGCCTCAATTAGGCTGAAAGTAGGCCTGCGCAAGGGGCATTTTAGGTCTGACTTGGGTGGCCTATAGGTGGGCCGAGAGGGGTGTCTCATGTGGGGTCCGGCTGAGGCCTGGTTGGGTGTCCCTAAATGAGCCGAGATGAGATTGGCAAAGGGGTTTGCTTTAGGCCATGGGTTGCCGATGATGATGAAGGCCGGTTTAGGCCATGAGAGGGGTTGAGAAGAGAATTTGGAGGAAGGTGGGGAGGTGTCCGTGAGGACTACATAATTATATTCTTGCTTGTACCCACCTGTTTTTTTTTGATCCTTGGATGGAACGGAGGTGGAGCTGCAACCGGGAGAGCCCTTCCACCAAGAGGAGATGGCAGCAATTGGGCTTCCTCTCCCTCTCCTTCTTCTCTTCTTCTGGCCGCAAGTGGCAGCAGCAGGAAGGCCGGTGCAGCAGCTGGTGCAGCAGGAAGGGGAGGTGGCAGGTGCAGCAGGGTGGTGCCCCTGTTGGTGCGCCAAGGTCCCTCCTCTTCTCTTCTTCTCCTCCTTGGTCGCAGGCAGCAGCAGCAGCCTGTCGGCGTCCAAAAAACTCTCCTTCTTCTTGGTGCGCACCCCTCTCTTTATAGGAGCTGGAGAGGAGGTGAGGGGTCAGCCAGGGGTCTGCACATGGGCCTGGGGCGGCTGCATGGTGCGCAGGGGGCTGGGGTGACAAGTGGCAGGTGGGGCACAGGTGCTTTGGCCTCCCCCCATGCAGCCAGTATATTTTAATTGGCTGCCCCCTCTTTCTCCCCCTTTCTTGGGCTGAACAAGGGTCTGGATTGGCTGCACGGGGCGGCTGCATGGTGTTTAGGGGGCTGGGGTGACAAGTGGCAGGTGGGGCGCAGGTGCTTTGGCCTCCCCCCCATGCAGCCAGTATATTTTAATTGGCTGCCCCCTCTTTCTCCCCCTTTCTTGGGCTGAACAAGGGTCTGGATTGGCTGCAGGGGGCGGCTGCATGGTGTTTAGGGGGCTGGGGTGACAAGTGGCAGGTTGGGTGCGCAGGTGGGCCAGTGTGCGCAGCTTTTTCTCCCCCATGCAGGGCTGGATTGGCTGCATGGGGGCTGGGGGCTGGGGTGACAAGTGGCAGCAGGGTGCGCAGGTGGTCTGCTACATGGCAGGGGGCTTTTTAGGTGCTGTTCACACCTGGCCGCAGGTGGCAGCAGGACAGGTTGTGGGCCTGCAAGTGGGCCGCGGCCCAGTCCCCTTCCTACTGTTGTGGGCTGCGCAAAAAGGTCTTTTCATGGGCTGTATTTATCTGGTTATGGGCTGGCCGACCAGGGGGAGATGGGCTGCCAATTGGGCCCAAATATTGGCTGAATTGTGGGCTGTGCACCTTACACTTAAACCCATTTTTCTTTGGCCCAATTTTCTTCTCTTTTTGTTGAAAAAAACCAGACGCCAACAAATGCCCCCCGCGGACGATTTCTTGGAGACGAATGTTGACAAAGAGTCGTCCGTGTAGTTGGTGACTGACTTGTCTTGTTTCGAAGCTTCTCTGGATCAAGAAGGGCTTGGGCCCTCAGAGATGAACGTTCTTTGTCATATCGAATTCTGTCGTTGCTCTCCTTAACATAGTTGATGCAAACTTGCTGCCGTTTTCTTTTCACCCAACGTTTTTTTTTTTCTCGAGTTTTCACCCGAACCATCCTCCTTGATTCCTTTGCTTACATGTTTCCAGAGCGGTTTTCATGTAGCAGGGTCATCCGATTTCGCCTAGGGTGCCCTTTTTCAGGCTTTCACTCTAGCCAGGTTTTCCTTTGACATCCTTACCCTCAACCGATCAATGGGATCAGATCAGCTAAGTCCGTCGGGCATCTCTATGTTTAGCCCACTTTTTTCTTTTTTTTTGTAGGGGATTAAGGCTTCTCTCAAGCCATGAAGTTATTTTGGGACGGTGAGGAATTAAGGCTTCCCCTGGGCCATAGTAGCTTTGGTGGCTTTGTGCCGGTGGATTTGTAGACTTGTGAGTATGAAGAAATCATACTCGGTCTATAGGGTATGGAGTTTGGGTACATGAACATTGCTTTAGGCTATGAGATGTGCTTTGAGGTGGCATGCTGCCGCTTGGCCCGTAGACTTATGAATATGGAGAGGCCGCATCTGGTCCACAGAGTATGGTACTGGGGTGGCTTTGTGCTGTAGGAATCCGTGGGATATTTGAGTATGCAGTGATCACACTTGGCCCACAAAGTTAATGTTTGGGATGACTTGATGCCAAGAGGATATGGTTTGTTACAGCTTAACGCCTAACAGGATGCGGTGGCTTGGTGCCCAAAAAGAGATGATGGTTTAATGCCAGTTGGTTATGGTGGCTTGATGCCGGAGGAATATGTTGGCTTGATGCCAAGAGAATATGGTTTGTGATGGCTTAATGCCGAATGTGTTGCGGTGGCTTGATGCCGAAAAGTGAGATGATGGCTTGATGTCAGTTTGGTTATGGTGGCTTAATGCCATAAAATAGGGTGTTGTGGCTTGATGCCCAAAGGAGTTGACAGCTTGATGCCGTGGCGGGGTATTGTGGCTTCATGCCAAAATAACTTGGTGGCTTGATGCCGAAAAGGGTGTTCTGGCTTGACGCCAAAATGATTTGGTGGCTTGATGCCAAAAGGCTGTTGTGGCATGGAATGACTCCATACCGAGTGTGATGGCTTGATGCCGAAAGATACAGCTTAATGTCAAAGCAGTATCATGGCTTGATGCCAAAAGGACATGACGGCTTGATGCCGAATGAAGTGGCTTGGTGCCAAAAGAATGTTGTGGCTTAATGCCATGAGGATGTGATGGCTTAATGCTGAATGTGGTGGCTTGATGCCGAGAGAGTACGAGATGATCATACTCGGCTTAAGATATGAATCTGGGATAAACTTGGGCTTGGAGGCTCAAAGTTTGAAAGATTGCCGGTGAGACTTAGGGCATATGGACCAAAAGCAACACTGACGTGAAATCAGAACCGTATAGACCGAAAGGGTCATGACAGTATAGGATTTAATTTCAATAACCACGTAGACTAGGAGAGTCATGGTGGTATGGTAACGAAGCTCTTACAGGCCGAAACGGCCGTCAAGACATGAAGCTTCTCTTTTGTTGGACAAGGGGGTATCCTTTCTCCCTTCGGGATGGTGTGCGGAACTTCCCGAAAATTTCATAGGCGGGAGGTGATCTTCCTCGTTGCCTCAGGTATGGTCTCCCCAGCATATTTCTACTACGAGGTAGATGCGCTTTATGGGAGCCGTTTCGTCATCGGCAACTCGGACCCCCTCCCTAATAAAATTAGGGGAAAAACTCACTCATCCAACCCATTGGGTTAAGGGAGTCAGTCCTGCCTTATTTGTTTTTTTTTTTTTTTTAAACTAGTCTGACTGCCTCTTTCGAGGTTTTCATCCAGACCAGTCCCCCATTGATTTTTTTCCTGTATGCCCTTTTGTAGGGTTTTCACACAGCGGGGTAACCCATTTTTGCTTAAGGTGCCTTGTTCGGGTTTTCACCTTAACCGGGTTTTTCTTGACACTTTTGCCCTTAATCGATCAATGAGATCGATCAAGTCTGTCGGGCATCTCTATTTTAAGCCCTCTTTTTTCTTTTTCTTTTTCTTTTTTTTTTTAACATCATTCTTCATTCTCCAGTTGGTTCCTATGGAACTCATGCTCTGGAGCATAATACCTTTTGACGTGTTTACCGTTGAGTGGAGGGAACAGAATATCCCCTTTGCAATCAACTACGGTGTAGGCACCTCCCTCGAACACCTTGTCGATGATGTATGGGCCGAGCCAATTTGGGAGAAACTTGTTCTTGGGGCGACCCGCCATGGTATCCTTTTGCTTGACCATGACAATGTCTCCTTTCTGGAATGATCTCTCCTTCACCAATTTATCGTAGGCTCAAGACATCCTAACTTGATATACTTTGAGGTGTTCATAGGCTTTTAGCCTTTCCCCCTCCAATTTCTCCAACTCCATGAACCGCCTTTGCATTTCATCGGGTTCATCAGAAGGAAGACCATGGTGGATTGCTACCCGGTAAGAAGCTAATTCCACCTCCACGGGTATGACTGCCTCACTTCCATATACCAATGAAAACGGTGAGCAACCTGTGGGTGTTTTATATATGGTGCGGTAGGCCCAAAGTGCTTCCTGCATCTTCTCGTCCCAACTCCGCTTCTTGCTTCCAACCACTTTGACTAGAAGCTTGCAAAGGGTTTTATTAAATGCCTCTGCTAGGCCATTTGCTTGTGGATTGTACACAGTAGATGTCCGCCAATCAATATAAAATTTGGAGGCCAACTTGTATATGGTTTGGTTTCTGAATGGTGTACCATTGTCTGACATGATACGGCTTGGCACTCCGTATACGTATATGAGATTTTGTTGGACAAACCGAGCAACTACCTCACCGGTTACCTCCTGGCGGCTATAGCTTGCCCATCCGGAAAAGTAATCGGTAGCTGCAAGTATGAACTTACAACCTTTGGAGGATGGCTTAAAGGGTCCCACAATATCCATTCCCCATTCGGCGAAAGGCCATGTCGGGGTGGTAGGATGTAGTTGTGTTGGTGGGCGCCTAGGGATAGGTGCAAATGCCTAACATTCGTGGCACGTTTTCGCAAATTTCTCACAGTCGGAGAACATGCTTGGCCAGTAGTATCCTTTAAGCTTGATTGCTATCTTCATTCTGGGCCCGGATTGATGTTCTCCGCATATCCCGCTATGAACTTCCTTCATTACCTGAAATGCCTCCTTCATGGATAGACACCTGGCAAGGATTGATCTTTCTTTTTCGGGTACCAGCCGGTATAACTCCCCACTAATGAGTTGGTAGGAGGCCGCCCTACGTGTTAATTGCACACGTTTGGCCCGGTCTTCAGGTAAGATCCCATTCTTGAGGTCGATAATCGGCTGTCGCCAATCATTTCGTTCAGGGTGATCATCTTCACCCTCTTCTATGATGTTAGCTTCCCATGTAGTTGGGTTGTCATTGTCGATGACGGATGTTGGAAACAACCTTCTGTGCTTGACAACAATTTCCAACCTTCCTACCGGTGGTAGTTTGATCACAGAAGCCAATTTGGCCAAGGCATCGGCTTGCGAGGTTAACCCTCTTCTGACATGTTGTATGCTGAAGATGTAGAACTTTTCCGCCAATCGGGTAGCCATTGCATGATAGACCATCAATTCTTCTTTTCGGACTTCAAATACCCCGAGCATTTGTTGCACGACTAGCATTGAATCCCCGAACACCTTGAGGCATCGGATTCCCATGTCGAGGGCAATTTCCAAGCCGATGACAAGGGCTTCATATTCGGCTTCATTATTGGTGAGGGCTTCTGGCAAGGTGCATGAATGGTGTAGAACTCCACCCTGTGGGCTTAGGAATACCACGCCTGCACCGGCCCTTGGTTTTAATTTTCCATCAGGTCTTCTTTCTGTGCTGGCTGCACCATCGAAGTACAACTGCCAGTATTTGATGTCCACCTGGTGGGTTTCTTGCTTTTCTCCCTCTCTCAAGGTCTCTTCGTCATGTAACTGGAGATTAAGGGGAGAATCCTCGGGTATAGGATGGGCGGCAAGGAAGTCTGTCATCCCCTGCCCTTTGATTGCTTTCTCGCGGGACATATTTGATGTCGAACTCCATCGGCATCAATGCCCATTTCCCCGTGCGTCCGGAAAGGGACTGGTTGCTTCAACATGTATTTTATGGGGTCAAACTTGGATATCAAGTTGACCTCATGTGCCAGGAGATAGTGCCTTAGCTTCTTTGCGGCAAACACCAAGGCCAGGCACATTTTCTCCGTGGGGGAGTAGTTGTGCTCGAGGCCGACCAACCTTCTGCTAAGGTAGTAGAGGGGTTGTTCTTTGCCCTCGTCATTTAATTGTGCCAGCATTGCGCCCCGAGGATGTGTCCAACGCCGCGATGTACAAAATAAGGGGCCTACCTTTAATAGGTGCTCCCAGACAGGTGGATTTAAGAGATATTGTTTAAGCCCATCCAGGCGGCTTGACAACTCTCATCCCATTTAAATGGGGCCCCTTTCTTGGCTAGTTTGGAGAAGGGCTGGCATCGACCAGACAAGTTGGCGATGAAACGCCGAATATAGGCGACCTTGCCTTGAAGGGACCTTAGCTCTCGTAGGTTGCGAGGAGGCGGCAGCTCCCTGATTGCTTTGATTTTATCGGGGTCAATTTCAATGCCCCGATACCTGACTATGAAGCCAAGGAATTTCCCACTAGATACGCCAAAGGCGCATTTCATTGGGTTCATTTTTAATTTGAATTGTCGGAGTCGCTCGAAAACCTTTTTCAGGTCACCTAGGTGGTCTTCTCGCTTCCTTGTCTTGACAACCAGGTCATCGACATAGCACTCGACCAGATCATGCAACATTTCATCAAAGATCTTGGTCATAGCCCTTTGGTATGTCGCCCCTGCATTTTTGAGTCCAAACGGCATCCTTTTGTAGTTGAACACCCCCTTAGGGTTAGGGGTACGAAATGCCGTGAAGCTTTTGTCTTCTGTGGACATCAAAATTTGATTGTACCCTGAGGAGCCATCCATGAATGACAAGGCTTCATGCCCCGTGGTCACATCTACCATATTTTCGGGGGTGGTAGAGGGAAATCGTCTTTTGGGCAAGCTCTATTCGTGTCACGGTAGTCAATGCGGACCCGAATCGCCCACTTTTCTTCTTCACCGCACGACATTGGCAAGCCACACAGGGTACATGCAGGGCTCAATGAAGTCAACTTCTATGAGTTTATCAATTTCGGCATTGACTTTGAGCTCTAAATCAGCCCGCATGCGCCTTTGCCCTTGTTTGACCGGCTTTACCGAGGGAAGTATGGCCAGCTTATGGACTGCCACTTCTGGTGAAAGCCCAGGCATTTCGTTGTAAGTCCAGGCGAAGCAATCCCTGAACTCTTCTAGTAGAAGCCGGTATTGGACTTTTCCTTCTTCACTGAGGAGGGCACTGATGAAGATAGGCCTTGGATCCTCTGAAGTCCCCAAATTAATTTCGAGGAGGTCGTCGACTGTAGCTTGACCACCATCCTCAATCTCTTCAGGGGCTGGTTGCAAATCAACCAACTCCTCATCATTTTCTTCTTTGTTTTCTATTTCAAGGACTTCTGCCTGGATGAGGCCATTATCGCCCTGAGTCTGTTGGGGGTCTTCTGGTTGAGCTTCTCGCTTCTCGTCTCCTCCTCGGCAGGATTCATCAAATACGGGGGCAACGTCTCCGACTTGGTGAACACTGGCCACATTGACTGCATAGTGCACCATTGGCTCATAGTCAGAGTCGTAGCCCAAGCAATATTTCTTACTCTTTACTTTCATCCATTTTTCGAAGTCCCACATTTGTTTGAACATTTTGTCTCTCTGGCGACTTTGCTTATCAGGAACTCCTTGTTCCCGGCACATTCGTCGCTTCTTTTGAGACATGGCTTCTATTGGCTCCACAGGCACCATGTAAGTGTCGAGGTCTTCGGGCCAGCCGAAGTCATCATCCCGAGCTCGCTTGCGTGGATATTCCTCCCGATGAAATGTAAACTTTGATCCATCAAGGTAGGGGACCGTGAAGGTTTCCATCCTTTGCACCGTTTGAAGCACACGTTCTCCAGCTGGCCACATTAGATCTGGTGGCATGCATATGCTGTTTTCGAAAGCTTTGGTGATGGAGTTGGCATTGAACTTGATGGGTCGCCACTCCTTCCTTTCGGAACTTATCTTCAGCCTGTGTAGTTTTGCCTTAACTTCATCGATGGTGATGTCTTCATCAAGTTGTTCATCGACCATCCTCTGTTTTCCCTTATCAGCTTTAGCCCTGAAGGACTCTGGCTGGAGATAGAGTTGTGCATCTGACAGATGACACTCGGCCACCTCGAAAGGGGCTTGGTCTGCGTCTACTCTGCATTGCACACCTTCCTTGTTGTATTTGAGGCATTGGTGAAGCGTTGAAGGCACGACCCAATTTGTATGCAACCGTAGGCGGCTCAGAGAGCCCTGTAGGTGGTATCGGCGTCTATGACATAGAATGTCGCCTTGGTGTTGAAGTCACCCAACACCAGGTCCACCTCGACTTTTCCCATGGCTTCTTCTGAATTTTGATTGAACCCGGATATAGTAACTCCGGAGACCTTTTGAAGATAAGGCATGAGGTATAAAGCCTTGAAGGTCTTGAGTGGGAGTATGTTGACGGCCGAACCTGCGTCGACCATGATCCGGTTCAATTCGTGCCCATTTACCAGCCCTTTCATGTATAGCGGCCGGTTGTGGAATGCTGAAGGATACATCATATCCTCCTCGGTAAATGAAACCGATGCCGCATAAGCTTCATATTGGCCCATCTCGGCCAAGTGGGCTTCGTAGGCTTCTGGTGCTTGCAGCACTGCCATGAGGGCCTCTCGGAGTTCCTTGCTTAGGGATATGACTTCCCATAGGCCTAGGCGCACGGGGAGTCTCTTCAGCTGGAGAAGGACCTTTTTGTCCACCTTTTCTCTTGTTTCGGCCAGAGAAGGGAGAGAGTCTGGTGGTGGAGGGAAAAATTGCTCCATTATGTTTTCCACCATCGTATCGGTTGGAATCGACTCCTCTGCTTCATCTTGTTGAGTTTGTTGAGGTGGTTGCTGGGACGTGCTTGGTTGGTTGGCTTTATCTGTCACAGGCTCCTTTTGCACCTCCTTGGGCCTTGCTGGCTCCTTGGAAGTGGCATTTATTGTGTCATCCCCCTCCTCGTCATCTGAGAAGGGTTGGAATTGAATGACTCGGGCAGGTGGCAGCCTGACCAATGGAGGTGGCACGGGCCTGGGTTGTTCGTCCCTGAGGTAGATGACTTTGTGGTTATCGGGGTGTTGCCCCCTGCCCCCACGTCCGCCACGGGTGTTTTTGTTGTTTCGCCTTTGATAGGTGACTTCAGGACGAGAAGATCGCCCCCGACTGCCATTTCCCCGACTGTAGTAATCGGCGGGTGGTGGGATGCTCACCACATTGCATGACAATCTGGGAAAGCCGGATGCTAGTTCACGAGCATCCGGCTCTTCCTCACCTTCTCCCCGAAGTTGGATATGCTTGTCGAATGAGATTTCTTCCCCTATGACCGCCTTTCTTCTGATTTCCATGAGCCATTGCTTGAATGAAGCATATTTGGCCCACTCACCCCAGGGAATATACACATCGAGGGGAGCCGGGCCCGAAGGCTGTTTTGGCTCGTATTCCTCGAGCTGATCAATAAGTTTTTGGAGTTTTTGGAGGGGTGTAGGATTCTGGAAGCGTGCCTCCATTTCCCGCAGTTTTTCTTCTTGGCGTTGTGCCTTTCTTTTATCTGCCTTTCTTTTGTTCTTTGCATGTTTTCTTGGGTTGACAAAGCCGCCTGGTCCTCTGTAAGGTGCTGGTTGCTCGGCCTCTTCGGCTTGCGCAGCTTGCTCAGCCCGGCCAGCTCGCTTTCTTTTCGGGGTCGCTTCGCCTGGCTTGGGCCTTTTCCTCCCGGGTGGGAACTTTTTGCCATGGCTGATCCGGTTCCTCCGGGACAACCTCCTGGGCTTTCTCTTTACAGAACTTGTTGGCGGCTTCTATGTTCTTTTGTATGACTTCAGGGGTGAACGTCTGGTAAGCCGAATAGACTTTTGGCTGTGCCGGCCTCTGTGACTTGCCCCTGGTATGATGCCCCCGCTGTACGCTTGTTTCTGGAGTGGCATGGATGACATAAGCCGAGGTGTATGGCCCTCGGACAGTATGTGGCCGTGGGGTGAATTAGGTGACGTCCCTGTGTTTAGTACCTCGTCCCTTATCAAGTGTTCAATTTTCCCCGGCAGCCCTACAAACTTTCTAAAGAGTGCTCCATAGTAAGGTGGTACATACACCCCTCGCGTGGGAACATGAAGTTGTGCGGTTTGTTCGAGAGTATGGGGCAATCGGGCACCTTACAGCACGATATTGGAAGAGAGGGTAAGTCATCCCCCGAGGAAATGAATACCGCTCATAGCCCGAAAATGTAGGTGGGCTCCTTGGCTCTTCCCTTCTCTCGTTGTCTTGGTCGTGGATTCGGAACCATATAAGGGTCTGCGTCGGACACCTCTTGCTCCCTGTTACCTCCAGCTGGTGGAGTACTCTCTGACTCCCATGATCCCCAGGAACCGGATTGATTCACAGTATCCTCTGGGGTTCCAGTATGTGACACATCACTCGAGAAGTCTATCGACTCCTCGTCGTCCGCTGGGTACAACTCATCTTCTGCCACTTCACCTGTCATTAGTGGTGGCGGTGTTGACTATGGTGAGTTGTATATCTCGTTCAAGTCGGGCACACCTTTGGCGGAATTTTTCCAATATGGCTGTAGTTCTGGCAGCCATGTTGTAAATTTCAGGATGCCGATGATCATGCACGGCATGTTGTTGAGCTGGAGCCTGCACCCGTCTGTTAAGTGAACGCCCCTGGTGTACGACATTTACCGTGAAGTTTAGGGGCTGTTTGGGCTTGACATGTGACCGCGGCGGGTTTATCAAGTGTTTGCCCATGTCGATTGTTCCATCTCGAATTAGGGCCTCCGCCTGATCCTTGAATAGATAGCAGTCTTCAAGAGAATGACCCAACATCCGATGGTATTGGCAGAAGTTGGGATCATCACCCTTGTTGGCATCTCCACCCCGTTTAGGCTGTGGGAGCGTGATCAGACTTTCCTTTGTGCACATGTTGAACAACCTCTTAGTATACTCCCTGGGAAAGAGTACGGCTTCTTGAACGGTCAGCCAACGTGGTCGTGGGACCAGCCGGGCCGAAATTCTTAGGTCAAGTCGATGTCTGCACGTCCTTCTTGCCCCCATTGCCACTGTTCTTGGCCGGGGAGAAATCCACCGTGTAGACATCCTTGGCCGCCGGCTGCTTATCCTTTATTACTTTTTGTTTGTTGGCCAGAACCGCCGGATTGTCAGCATAGAAGAGTTCCAGCTCGGAGACTACCCGATTCAGCTCATCAAATGTCCGGATGTTGGTAACCAACAGCTTTTCTAGCATTTCCGAACGCAGCCCTCATTTGCATAGGCCAACAGCCTCTTCATTTGCTGGTGGGTTGGAACATCTCATGCATAAATTCCTCCACCGTTTGACGTAGTCCACAGCCGATTCATCCCTCCGTTGTCGCAGAGAGGTTAGTTCGACTAGTGTGAACGGCCTTTCCGTTAGCTTGAACCTTTCGATGAACTTCCTTTGCATGTCCTCCCAGTTTGATACTGAGTTCGGCTTCAGCTTGGAGTACCATTCAAAGGCTGATCCGGTCAATGTTGTGGCAAAATATCTGAGGAGGTATGACTCCTCGAGTGCCAATTCTCCCATGTGGGTCACATAGAGTGCCAGATGCTCTTTTGGGGACCTACGTCCATCAAATCTTGGACACTTGGGGATTTTGGTGACTTCTGCCGGCAGCTTCTTAAATTGGTGGTGGAGGGGGTATGGAAGCCAGAATAAGGACGCCGTGGCCAGCCCATCATCATGTACAGCTAGCTTGGCCTCGATCAGACGTGCGGTCATCATCTTCTGGGACACCGCCGCATAATCTTGTGGCGGTTGATAGGCCTGAGATGTGATATGGATCTCATCCTCCGGCGCCATCCATTGTGGCGGTTGTCGGGGAGGAGGCCGGTATACTCGCCGGCCGCGGGCGAGGTGCAGGAGGTTGTTCCATCTCGTACGGGCGGTTCTTCGGGAGCTTCGCCACCTGCACTCTGGGCCGGTTGGGATTGCAACAACCCAAAGTTTCTTAGCAGCATCTTCAATTGCTGATTCTCCCTCCATAACTCAGCTAGGTCGAGGTTCGGAGGTGCAGCTTCAGCTTCTTGATTATCTTGGTGTGCCCCTTCCTCCACTTCTTCCTGAGGTGGAGGATCGATCACCAAGGGCTGCCTTGGAGGATTTGTTCCTTGAAGAGCGATCGGCTTGCGGGTATTAGTTGCCCCAGTCCGGACTGCAATTTGTGGAGCTTCGGCGCCATCTTCACGCCGGCTTGTGTTTGAAGTAGCGAAGCAAGAGAAGATCCTCATTTTGCCCCCTGCCCCCTGTACCACATGTCTTTTCGGGGCTTTGCGGGAAGGCATGAGCCGGGTAGAGGCCGACTCTCTTTCTGGTAAGGTCCGGGGGACCGTGAATTGATCATCCAGATAATATGACGCATAGCAGCGTCTGGATGGTGGTGCAAATTGAACCGCCGGCCGAGGTGGGGCGGCCTTTGGTTGCGAAGTTTTAATGAGCCGGGAGCTGGAAGAGCAGCCGGGTGTATAGTGAGGATGGATAACCTTAGGCAAAGGCCCCGAGGTGGGAACTTTCGCCTTAGGCACCCATATTTGCTTGACTTTTTGGGTAGATGATTTATTCCCCTGCCCCCTGTTTGTCTGACGGACGTCTGGTTGATCCTTTGTCCGAACATTGCTGGAATGTCCTGGAGGCTTGCCCCCAATCGGGTGAGTAGCCTGTAAAGGTTGACTGGCGAACCGGTCAACCCTTGGCAGATATCGGGCCGCAGATTGCTTCTGCCCCCGAACCTTCTCATGGTCGTTGGATTGATTCCAAAACCAGGGTTCGTCACCGAATCAGACCGGTAACTGAGTGTCTTCTTGCTTTTGGCGAGCGTAGGATTGATTCCTAGCCCGTTGAATTCTTTTGAGGGTCGGAACCGTTGATCGGCTATCCTTCCGGAAACGTTGAGTTGAGGGTTGACCCCTCACCTTGAAGGTAGTGTATGGGGGCGGCACCATTCTTCGGTTGGCCCAACCAAAACGAGGAGTTGATGGCGGGTCCCTCACCCGTGCAGTGTAGTTAGCCGGCGATCGGCTTATTTCATCAATTTTTGGATAAGAGGGCTGCCCCCTCTCCTGGTGAGTGATCTGGACCATTGATTGGCCGAGACCGAGTTGGCGGGCAGAAGATTTCTTCTTCCCCCGTGCAGATGCCGCGAGTTTATCAGATGGCTGGGAAGCAGCCTTATCCTTCTCCTCCGCTTCTGCCAGTGTGGCGAAGCGGTTGGCTAGTGGCAGTATGGCGAGCCTAGGCCTTATGCGCCTCAGCTCAGCTGGAGTATATATCGGGACGGCAGAGCGCCCCTTCCAGTAAATCCTCATGGAGCCCATTATAAATGAGCGCCGCGAGGAGCGTGGAGTAGGAGTCCTCCCGACCCGGAACCTTTGCGGCTTGGGTGGTTCGGGAGCTTCCTCAGTAATTGAGACCTGATTGACGGAAATCGGTGCCAAGGCTGGCACCGGTTCTTCTTCTTTGACGTCTTCAGCGTCCTCCATTTGAATTGCCAGGATAATCTGGCGGATAGGGTTGATGTCGGTTGGGTCCGCCATGGGTGCGACCAGCTCCACACCGAGGCAGTGTGGTGGTAGGAACACCTCCGGGCACGTTCCGAACATTACTAGACATGGGGGAAATGCCAGTATCCCGTTGGTACGCGCGTCAACATACTCTTCAGTCCAGAAAACTCCTTTCCCAGACATCTTGGCTTTTCTCACCTGAAATGGACGAGACAAACTTTGTTAGATGTAGAGAGTTTAGTTTCATTTTAAAGGATGCATATTTCCTTGGATTGCTATGACGGAGAGATGAAGGGAAGGAGAGGTCCCACCGGGCGTGCCAATTGATGTAACCTCAAAATTCAAAAGATTTGATATCTTTTGGTTTTGGAAATTCGTTTTTCCTTTTTGAATTTGGATTTGACTTGGTTAGACCTTAGCATTGACTTCTTAGGAAAATAGATGGTATTCCATAAAAATACTAGCTATGGTCAAAATTATATGTTGAGGTTCTTAGGTTCTTTAAAAATTTGTTTTGACCTCTCCCCGTCGGATGGTGCGAAGATCCGACGTTAATTATATCGAGATAACTCGAGAACCCTCGATTAAGCGTCATAGCAATCCATGAAAGTAGAAGACATGCATCCACAAAAAGTAAAGAAACTCAAAGGGCAGCGGCCTTCTGGGTCCGATGAGATGCAAACCGATTTGTTCGGGTTGATTTTATTTGTTTGTTGGTTGATTTTTTTTTTGGGTTGACTGGAAAGTCGGCTTGAAGACTTGAGTTAAATCAATTCGTTTGATTGATTTGGTTTTGTTGTTTTGGTTTAGTTTTGATTTGCTTAAAGTTTTAGGCATGTTTGGATTTTTATTTGGTTGATTTTGATTTTTCTGATTTCTGAATTTTCTGATTTTTTAGTTGATTTTGATCTATTTTGGGTGTTTGAAGTTGTTTGATTGGCTTCTTTTGAAAAAGGTTGATTTATGTCATTTATTTGAACAAGGTTCGGTGGATTTTAAATTAATTTTCAAATTGCTAAAACCAGATTTTTTTGAAGTCGGTTAGAATCTGTTTTGGTTGATTGCTTAAATCTGATTTTTGGTTTGCAGATTTAATTGAAAATCTGATTTTTGTTGTTGACAGAAATCTGATTTCGGTTTGATTTGTTTCAAAATCGGTTCAATCTTGTTAAAGATCGGTTTTTGTTGAAACGGATTGAGTTTGAGTTTAGCTTTCAAATTTCTTCAAATTCTGATTTCTGTTTTGACTTTCAAGTTTAATTTTCTGTTTTAATTTCCTGTTTGAATCTTCAGATTTAGTTTCCTGTTTTGATTGATTTTTTTTTATTATTTTTATTTGGCGGTTTGCATCGCCTCTGACCCATCGGGCCACTTTTGAATGCCCGGTTTTAAACATCTCAAGTCGACATCGAACTTCATTTCATTGAAAGATGGGGTGAAGTACATCGGTGTACAATGAGTGGTGATCCTTCCCCCGACTTAGGTTCTTCACCGACTTAGAAAAATTTCGGCATTACAACGACATGCCGACAAGTTTCTAACTTGGCAAAGTTTACCCATCCAATCAAGGCTAGCCGGTGACTTAGCCAAAATTGGGGGAAGGATCACCGGCTACGGGAGCATGCCCGCGCCGACGTCCGGATCAACATCCCGGGGCGTACCCGGGGGAGCCGTCCATTTCATTTTAGTTTCATTTCTGTTTTTTTATTATTATTTCAAAAGGCCACTCGGGCCGGTTTGAGTTCCATCGGCGTCCAAAGCCGGTCTTCGGTCTTCTTGGGCCGGAAGGGCCTGTTTGTGGGCTTGTGCGCCCTTCCTCCGTCTTGGTGGTAGGGCAAGGACCCGCCCGGACAAAACAATCGGCCCATCGTACGGATTCCGAGAGGGTCCGGGACATCGCCCCTGCCCACCATGCTGGAAAATTGGTGAGCTTCTGCGCTTGCACTGAACTGTGCGGCGCTGCCTTGCTGCCTTTTCTTCTTTGCTTGGATGGGAGCTGCTGCTGCCTTCTTTTGCAGGCCGCGGTGGGGCTATCCAGAGGGGGATCAATCTCCTTTTTTTTTGACTGAACAGGACCTGTTTAGGGGTCTGCTTGGCTGAACCACAAAAGGGAACAGATGTTGGCCACATGGGGGCTGCTGTCTGGGCCGCGAGGGGGCCTAAATAGGGACTGAACATAGGTCAGCTATGGGACTGTATAAGGAGTGGGAGATGGGACCTGGTTAGGGTCTGGATTGGAGCCGGTTCTGGTCTGAACATGGGCTAAAAGAAGGTAGCTTCAGACCTGTTCAGGGGGGGGCTCTGATCAGGTGGCTCCAAGTGGGCCAAAATGGGTCTGCGCAAAGGAGATTTATGGCCAGACCGGGTCTGATTTTTGAGAGCCTGTCAGGGGGCAGTGAGGGATCTGCTTAATGGGCCACAAGGAGAGCCAGGGCAGTAGACTGAAAGAAGGCCGATCATTGACTTCTCTTTGGGCCTGCACTAGGCTTTTTTTTTTCTGGTGGGCTGTGAGGGAGCTGGAGATGGGCCTGAATAAGGCTTATTTCAGACCTGCGAGGTGTATATTCGATTGGGCCACATAGGGGTTTGATTTTGGCTGCGAGAAGGGCAGGCAACTGGGCAGATTTGTGGGCTTTTTTCTTGGCCTGCATAGGGGGTCGAACAGGGCTGGAAATAGGCCTGTAAATGGCCTGTTTGGGGGCCTGATATGGGCTGTATGTGGACCTGTCTTGGGGTTGTCGGTCATGCCACAAGGGGGCTGTTTGGGACCTGTTTTGGGGTCGGTTTTGATGGGCCAAAAGGGGACTGACCAGGCTGCCTCAATTAGGCTGAAAGTAGGCCTGCGCAAGGGGCATTTTAGGTCTGACTTGGGTGGCCTATAGGTGGGCCGAGAGGGGTGTCTCATGTGGGGTCCGGCTGAGGCCTGGTTGGGTGTCCCTAAATGAGCCGAGATGAGATTGGCAAAGGGGTTTGCTTTAGGCCATGGGTTGCCGATGATGATGAAGGCCGGTTTAGGCCATGAGAGGGGTTGAGAAGAGAATTTGGAGGAAGGTGGGGAGGTGTCCGTGAGGACTACATAATTATATTCTTGCTTGTACCCACCTGTTTTTTTTGATCCTTGGATGGAACGGAGGTGGAGCTGCAACCGGGAGAGCCCTTCCACCAAGAGGAGATGGCAGCAATTGGGCTTCCTCTCCCTCTCCTTCTCCTTCTCTTCTTCTGGCCGCAGGTGGCAGCAGCAGGAAGGTCGGTACAGCAGCTGGTGCAGCAGGAAGGGGAGGAGAGGTGCAGCAGGGTGGTGCCCCTGTTGGTGCGCCAAGGTCCCTCCTCTTCTCTTCTTCTCCTCCTTGGTCGCAGGCAGCAGCAGCAGCCTGTCGGCGTCCAAAAACCACCTCCTCTTCTTGGTGCGCACCCCTCTCTTTATAGGAGCTGGAGAGGGGGTGAGAGGTCAGCCAGGGGTCTGCACATGGGCCTGGGGTGGCTGCATGGTGCGCAGGGGGCTGGGGTGACAAGTGGCAGGTGGGGCGCAGGTGCTTTGGCCTCCCCCCCATGCAGCCAGTATATTTTAATTGGCTGTCCCCTCTTTCTCCCCCTTTCTTGGGCTGAACAAGGGTCTGGATTGGCTGCAGGGGGCGGCTGCATGGTGTTTAGGGGGCTGGGGTGACAAGTGGCAGGTGGGGCGCAGGTGCTTTGGCCTCCCCCCCATGCAGCCAGTATATTTTAATTGGCTGCCCCCTCTTTCTCCCCCTTTCTTGGGCTGAACAAGGGTCTGGATTGGCTGCAGGGGGCGGCTGCATGGTGTTTAGGGGGCTGGGGTGACAAGTGGCAGGTTGGGTGCGCAGGTGGGCCAGTGTGCGCAGCTTTTTTCTCCCCCCCATGCAGGGCTGGATTGGCTGCATGGGGGGCTGACGGCTGGGGTGACAAGTGGCAGCAGGGTGCGCAGGTGGTCTGCTACATGGCAGGGGGCTTTTTAGGTGCTGTTCACACCTGGCCGCAGGTGGCAGCAGGACAGGTTGTGGGCCTGCAAGTGGGCCGCGGCCCAGTCCCCTTCCTACTGTTGTGGGCTGCGCAAAAAGGTCTTTTCATGGGCTGTATTTATCTGGTTATGGGCTGGCCGACCAGGGGGAGATGGGCTGCCAATTGGGCCCAAATATTGGCTGAATTGTGGGCTGTGCACCTTACACTTAAACCCATTTTTCTTTGGCCCAATTTTCTTCTCTTTTTTTTGAAAAAAACCAGACGCCAACAATTACATTGCATTTTCATACAATCAGGGAATTCCAGGTAGGGATCATCCTCTAGATCAGCTAGGGCTTATCATGATGCAGATTGGATCGGCCAGATTGGCATAGCTGAGGGAAGGAAACAGATCCAAGATTGAATCGGTCATCCATAAATTGAAAAAAAAAACAAGAAAAAATATTACAGACCATTCCCTGGTTGAGGGGTGGGCTGTATCTGGCAGAATTGCTGTCTCGGCCTCCTTGCGCCTTCCTTGCCCTAATCTGGCTGGGAAGGAGGCTTGTACAGGACCAAATATGAGCAGTAGTAGTTGGCAGATCCCATTGTATCAGGTCCATCCGGAGACAGCCAATGCAGGTCGATCAGACCAAGCCGAGCTTGATCCCAATGAAAAAATGACCTGGAATAGGCTCCCCCCAAGGGTCAGGGGTCTGTACCTGCCAATCACGGTCTGAGATTGGTTGATCATGCAAACCATGCATACAATGCCTACAAACTGTTCTTCATACCTTATCCTTTGCTGAAAGCACCGAATCAACATACTACATGAGTCCAAAATATGGTCCAGATTCCCAGAATCAAGAAGAATTCACTTACCTGGTAAAATAGAAACATTCTCTTCGCATCCGGTTGTCTAAATAAAAAAGTTCTTCACTCAAAGAAGCAGAGCATGCATGTTAGCTTTTTCTTCCATGGCACGACTTCCGGAAATTATCAATTTCATTCATCTGCAGAATTCACCAATATTGGCCACATGAACAAACACCTTTAATGGAGTAAGAACAGCTTGCTTCATCATGATACTCTGTGTACTGACTAGACCACTTGTTATTTATGTATGTACGGTGCTAATTTTTATATGCATGGTTATTCTGTGGTTCTCCTGTGCAATCTTCCTTTCAGGATTCTCTGTAAGTTTGTAAAATTGTCCCCATTTTCAGGTTTTATGTCCCCTTTTCTGGATCCCCTGTAAAAAAATATATATACCTTATCTATATCCAGCTTTGTCCTGGAAACTTTCTTACTCCCCTCTCTTTCATCATTCGCCGAATCTCCTTGCTATGCTCCAGTTTTCCAGCATCATCATACATGCTGGAGAGTAATACATAGATAGCAGGGTCATGAGGGTCGAGTGTCAAAGCTTTCCTTGCTATCCATTCACCAAGGGCCAAGTTTCGCCCAAGCCTACAGGAACTTAGTAATGTCTTATAAATCAAGGCATCAGGTTCAAATGGCATCTCTTCTATAACTGAAGCTGCTTTCTCTAATCTACCTGCTCGACCAAGGAGATCAACTAAACAAACATAGTGATCTACCTGTGGTACTATTCCATGTAGCTCTGTCATCAAGTTGAAATAGTCGAGTCCCATATCAGTCAGCCCAGCATGACTACAAGCATGCAACACCAGCAAGAAGGTGATGCCATCAGGTTCTAACCCAGTAAGCCTCATGTTCTCAAATGCAGAAAGAACATCGGAGGACAAGCCATTTGATGCAAATGCGGAGATTACACAGTTCCATGATACATTATTTGGCTCACGGTTTTCTTGGAAGATCACATAAGCTTCTCTCACATCTCCACATTTTCCATACATGTCAACAAGACCATTCAAAACTGAGACCTGAGCGTTGAGACCAGACTTTATGGAGTGGCAATGCAGCTGCCTCCCTGGTTCAAGAGCTGTCAAGCCTGCTGATGCAGAAAGGAATGAAGAGAGACAAAAGCAATCCATCTTTAACCCCTCACCATGCATACTTGAAACTAGATCTACAGTTTTCTGATGGAAACCTATTTTATTAAATCCCTTTGCTAGGCTTGTATAAGTAATTGCATCCCTGTCAGCCATTGTATCAAATATCAACCATGCATCATGTATCTTCCCTAGTCTAGCATATGCATCGAGAAGTGAGTTCCAAATTGATAGATCCAGAATATATTTGGGCACATTCTTCAAAACATATGCATGGATCTTTTCAACATGAACCCTAGTATGTGAAGTCTCACAACCCTTCAGGAGGGTGGTAAGAGTGAAAGAATTCGGCAGTACTCCATCCATCATCATCTTTCCTAATGTTGATAAAGCCTCATCATTAAGCTGATGTTGCATGAGTGTGGAAATAAGAACAGTCCATGTCACAACATTGGGAGTTACTATCTCTTCAAAAACAAAAACAGGTTCCGTAAGGCTGGAAAAGCACTTTGTGTACATATCCATAAGTGCATTGCCAACAGAGATATCATGCCGCAGTCCTGCTTTGATCACTTGAGAGTGGATTTCCTGCCCCAGCTTTGGAGATGACAATGATGAGCAAGCACTTAGTACGCTAGAATATGTGAAAGGAACTGGCATGATACCTGCAGCCATCATATCCTGAAACTTCTGAACTGCCTCCTCAAAATTCATTGCTTGGATGTACCCTGAAATCAATGCTGTCCACAATGCTGCATCAAATTCAGGAGTCGCATTGAAGATCTTCAGTGCATCTTCTACTCTGCCACATTTTGAATACATGTCCACCAATGCTGTTTTCAAAACCATGTTCAGGTGTGCATCCCACAGCAACAGTTGTGCATGAAACAACTTCCCAAAATGCAAGCCTACGAAACCACACGCTGACAAGAGCTTCACAAATGTGAATTCATTTGGTTTAACACCATGCCTCATCATACGGGCATACAGTTGCACTGCCTGAGCCCACTCTTGTGCTTCTACAAGACTGGAGATCATTATCGTCCATGAGACTGTATCTTGCTCATCCATCAGAATAAAAACTCTAAATGCTTCCTCAAACATCCTGTTTTTAGCATAGAAGTATATTAATGCACTTAGCAGAACGGTATTAGACTCATGTCCATATTTCACAATCTGGGCATGGGTGCGAACTCCAGGAAAGAGCCTACTCAAAGCAGCACAGCAGCGTAGGACACAAGACAAAGTGAAGTCATTAGGAACAAATCCAGACACAAACATGAGATCAAAAAGATCGAGTGCCTCTTCCTCGCACCCAGCATGGACATGGGCTGATATTATTGTGGTCCAAGAGACAACATCTCTCTGGCGCAAATCCTCGAACAGCTTACGTGCGTATCCTAGATACCCGCGAGCACCCTTACAGTAAACCGAGAGAAGGTTGTTGCTGAGAAAGAGGTTATCCACGATACCCAGCTTGATGACGGGGCTGTGGACACACATTCCTCCACCATAGGCGCCGATTTTTCTGCAGTTCGACAGGAACAGCAGGCAGAGTTCTTCGGAGACGACCGCGACTCCACCTCCAGAACATCGTGCCACTTCTTCCGTGTACCAACAAGAGAGATGTCGCGTCGACGACCTGTATTGCATTATCCCAAATCGCAAGCCGAGAGGAAGGCGCGAAAGAGTTGGAAGACAAATAGGCCCAACAAGAGAATAGGACTTCCTTGGTGCTTCGGCTGCCACCTGTGCGTTGGATTTTCTCATGTTACTCCACAAGGCTGCACTGCCTGGGGCGCCAGCAGTAGCACAAGGGCGGCGGCAACAGCGCTGGGCGGCAGAAGAGCACAAGGGCATGGTTGAGAACAGGAAAAAGTGGATGTAAGAATCATCATCTACCAGACAGATTGGTCTGCAGGTCCATCGAAGCAAAGGGCGAAAGATTAAGAGTTAGTGTAAAGAAAAAAAAAATGTAGGCGGAAGCAACAGCTACAGCACGGTCGAATCGAGTAGGGGTGGGCACGGTTCGGTTTGGTCCGATTTGGACCATTTTTTTCCCAAACCGAACCAAACCGAATCACCCTCCCAAACCGAACCGAACCAAACCGAATCAATTCGGTTTGGTTCGGTTTGGTTCGGTTTAAACCGAAAATAAATAAAAATATTTAAATTAATTATTTTTTACATATATATACTAGTTTTTTATGTTAAAAATAATGAAAATAAATATTATTTTATTATAAAATTTATAAAAATATCATTTTTATTAATACTATAATATTTTTTTATATTTTTTGATTAAATCGGTTTAAATCGGTTTGAAGATTTTCCAAACCGAACCAAACCAAAGGGGGTCCAAACCGAACCGAATGAGCTGGTTCGGTTTGGTTTCTCGATTTGAACCGTTTTGTGCCCACCCCTAGAATCGAGCTTGGAGGAAAGTGAGAAAGAAGGGCATGCCAATGAGCTACCTGAGCACATTGCAGAGCATGGGCGACACCGAGAAGTAGAAAGGAGCTCGGGCACCCCACTATGGCGCTCCCGATCGTCGGGTTGGAGGCGGAGGTGCTACGGCGGAGCTGGACTTCCAAGGACCTCCGCCAGTGCGAGGCGGCGGGGAGGCGCACCAAGCGGAACGGATTTTTTTTTGACCAAAAAAAAAAAAGGAACGGATCTTTTTCAAATAACATGTTTTAATAACAAAATTACAAAATCAACATATAATTTTTTATTTTACAAATTAACAGAGTCTTACACTAACTTTAAAGTTTAAAAAAAAATTGGAAACTAAAACTACGATTTTAACCTTAATAGTCCGGCTTTAAAAAGTTGAATAAACATTCATTAACTTTTGTTAGAGTCGAGATCGTTGTACTTTA
This sequence comes from Cryptocoryne crispatula var. balansae, assembly GCA_036172225.1. Classification (NCBI taxonomy): domain Eukaryota; kingdom Viridiplantae; phylum Streptophyta; class Magnoliopsida; order Alismatales; family Araceae; genus Cryptocoryne; species Cryptocoryne crispatula. The sequence continues at coordinate 16,713,041 of CM069921.1, forward strand.
AGTAAGAAAATATTTGTTCCACTATAAAGTTGATTTGCATCGATCCAACATTAAAGTCTGACTTAATAAGGTGTTTGGCTGGCTGCATAAAATTTTTTATATATTTTTGTTAAAATAGAATATGAATTAATCAATTGCAGAAATTTATTTTGTTTGAAAAAATACGATAACAAAAAAAAGTGAATACTATATATGACTAAGTAAGATTGGAGATCACAAGTTGATAAATAGAGATGATGCTCTCTCTTTTTTGTTCAAGAAAAAAAATTAAAATATAAAATTGTAATTATTGCTAAGCATCTCTTTTAACAAATTAATTTATAAAAATATGAAATCATAATAAAAACTTAATTTATTCTGCAACCAAACACTCCTGCAAGACATTACCTTCCTCTCGCTTGATGGTTATAGAGTAGAGAAAACTTCTCTCTATATTGGGACAAGACAATACTTGGTGGAAGAGGTACTTTTTGTTTTATTTTGCCATCACACCACCTCGTTAAGTTGAAAAAGATAAGTCACCGAGAGGCATGGAGACCCTATGCCACTATGTGTACCAAGACAAGACGAGATTCCTTGAAAGAAGATATATTTATATTTTGTCATCACAACATCTCTTAGGTTGCAATCCATAGCCCAAAGGTCAATCCCAAGCCCAGATGAGAAGAAATGAGAATTGCGAAAGATGACAGCTAGCATAAAATAAAGTCGCATCTCATGATATAGATTCAAATGATATAAAAATTAAGACGTGCTCATCTAACGATGTGTTACACCAAAGCCTAGGTGTGATGAAAAATATAGTAAAGGTAAGGACGTTTCTCACATGCGATGCACTACATAAGCATCCTAATATGGTATTAAATAAAGAAAGGTTATGACGTCAAGGATGGGTGCGGGTAAAGAAGTTAGTCCATAATAGAGAACAATATATAAGTTATCTAACAAACTCGAGCAAATAGACATTATTATAGAAAGAAAATAATGGAAGCAAAATAATAATAGGTATTTGGAATATCGGATCCCTTACAAGAAAACATATGGAACTTGATGTTGTGTGTATCCAAGAAACCAAGTGGATAGGAGAGAAATATAAAGAAGTAGGGAATACAAGTTATGAACTATGGTGTGGGTGCCTTGTCAGTTCTTCCTGGTCAACGTCGTCCAGCCCTTGGCAACTTGACGTCGGGTGGAGAGAGTGTGTGTTGTCACCAAGAGCTGAAGGCTCTGAAAATGAAGGGAAAAGAAAGGCAAATATTAAGAAGAAATGACTGAGCGTACCTTAGCGGAGAGAGTATGTTGGGATATTATAGATTCCATCTTCTTTCTTCTCGACCAGCCAAGGATAAATAGTTTGAAGTGGCAATTGGTTGTTCATACAAAATCAAGTAATGCAATAAAACAAGTGAAAATGGATTAAAACTAATAAAGTGAAGTATCTTACAAAGAAAATAAATTAATAATCACAAAAGGAGCTAGATTAACCAAATTGGGAATAACTCCCAACCTCCCTCTTTGTATTTTTTACAACGATAAGAATAAGATGATTAAACTAAAATATGCATACAAACATAATGATCTAAAGTGAAAACATAGAAGTAAAACAATAAAAGATAATAAGGAAAGACAAGTTTAGGCTTAAAGGATGGCTGCTCGGAGTAGCTGGCGTCCCTGCACCGGCAGTGCCAAGTGTCCTAGCAACTGGGTCATCAGGCATCCCTAGTGACGGTCATTACGTCCTCCAACGACCAATTTACACTTGGATGCTCCAATGACCCTCCCAGACGATCTTCAAGGCTTGCTAGTGATCCTAATTGGGCCTCTTGGACGCGGGTGATAGTGTCCCTTTGAATGAGAGGTTTTGAGGAGCTTGATAGTGGATGATGATGAAGAGATGATGTAGGGAAGATAGTGTTCTTGGGGTGGATAGAGTGGGGAGTTTTCAAAACACTTCTTGCAATGGGGTTTTGGGAGTGGGGGAGCCTTGAGATCTCACTTGAAGCCTCTTGGACATTTTCCAAGCTTCCAACCTTTTAAAAAGTGGTTAAGGAATGTCTTTTTATAGGCCCAAGGGCAAGGACATTTCAAGCATAATTGATAATGTCAAATGAAACATATAGTGACTCAGCACAGTGGTCGCCAGGCGTCCCACCTAGGAGGATACTTGCCAATCCATACCATTAAATGTGTGTGCACCAAAAGCTGGTCACATACGTTGACTGTCGGCTATAGTACATAGCATCCTTGGTGATAGGATGCCACCGTACAATGCACACCTAATCGTCGATCAGGCATGCGCCACTTAAGGGTCACTTCGATCAAGTCATATGCTATAGTACATGGCACCCCTAGGACCGGTACATTTTTATACTTGACCGTTAATAAATGCTCACCTACCATGGCCAGAGTTGTCAAGTTTATGCAGGATTAGGTGACGTCGTGGGTTCTGAGAAGCCAAACATCCCATCTGCGGGGATGCCAGGTGTCCCTAGGTATGGGACACCAAGTGTCCCTCAAGATGCCAGTTGTCCCTGGGAGCGAGATGCCACCTTGCCCAGAGACATGTTTTGTTCATTCTTCGAAAATCTAGTTTGTTAATCGAAAAACTTAGAGTTTTTCCTAAGAAAACATGGATCTTGTGCTCCCCAACTAGGTCAAATGTGCATGTCTACATATGGTATACAAGAAAAGAGAAAAAAAAATGGGGGTAAGTATCATTGTTGATAAAACATTAAAGGATGCAATTATTTTAATAAAAAGAGTAAGAGATAAGATTATTATGATAAATTTGATTATGACAAGAAATATAATTAGCACATATGCTCCACAAATTGGATTAAGTAACGAGATTAAACAAATATTTTGAGAAAATATAGATGACCTTATGTAGATTATACCAAATGAAGGAAACATATTTCTTGGAGGAGATCGTAATGGACATGTTGGAAACAAATATCATGATATATGAAAAAGTTTCACGGATGTTTTGGATATGAAAATTCAAATGAAGAAAAAAATATTCTAGATTTTGCTATGTCTCATGATCTTATTTATTTTATTAAAAGAGAACCTCATTTTGTAATATTTTAAAGTGGACAAAATAAAAGACAAATTGACTTCATTCTCATAAGAGAATCTAATTGTACTATTTGCAAGGATTGTAAAGCTATTTTGAGTGAAATTTCAACAAGTTAATATAAGTCAATGATTTTAGATGTTAAGATTAAAATACAAATAAACACATTTAAAATAAAATTTTCTTCTAAAATAAAATGGTGGGAGTTAAAAGGGATGAAACAGCAAACATTTAAAAATGAACTTCTTAAAATAAATGATTGAAATGTAGACATTAATGTTGTGGATGAACATAGTTATAAATGTTAGAGAAATTGCTAAAAAGTGTATTTGGAAAGTCTAAAGGACATGGTCCACCTAAAAAAGAGACTTGTGATGGAATGAAGAAGTGTAAAAGGCGATAAAAGATAAGAGATATTGGTATAAAAAATTACCTAAGAGTGAACATTGAAACTTATAAACAATACAAGATAACGAAAAATGAAGTAAAAAGGACTATTTAGATGAGCAAGAGATATACTTTTAAACATATGTATAAAAACTTGGAAATAAAGAAAGCAAAAGATATATTTATAGATCGACAAAGATAAGAGAGAAAAAGTCTCAAGATCTTAACCAAGTCAAAAGCATCAATGATTGTTTTTTTAATGACATCTTTACTATAAACCTAAACGGCATTGAGAATGTCACAATGTTTAACTTAAAATATATTAGAAGAATTCAATTTTTAGGAGTTAAAAAAGCATTGAAGATGCTAAAAACAAATAAGGCATGTGGCCAAGATAATATTTCTATTGAAGTCTGAAAATATTTAAAAAATTTAGGGATGGGATAATTAACACAACTTTTAAAAAAAATTCTAATATCGAAATAATGTGAAATGAAAGAAGAAAAAGTATCAATATCTCTATTTTTAAGAAAAAGAGAGATGTACATGATTGTAAAAATTATACAGGAATCAAACTCATGAGTCATACTATAAAATTATGAGAAAGAGTTATTAGACAATGATTATAGAGTTGTATAAATATTTCAACTAACTAATTTGGCTTTATACTTGTCAATCTACAATTGAAGCAAGCTTTCTTATTGGAAGTTTGTTAAAGAAATATCGAGATATGAAAAAAAGATTTACATATGGTGTAGACATGTATGATGAAGCGTCCACTAGCGTATACACAATTATAAGATAAATAATAGATTTTCATTTTTCAATTGACTTACATCAATGGTCTTTAATAAGTCATTATCTTTTTACATTAGTTATGGATGAATTAATGAAGACTATACAACATGATATACCTTGGTGTATGATATTTACAAACAATATCATATTGATAGATAAGACCAAAGAATAAGCGTATAAAAAGTTAGAATTATAGAAAATTATTTTAAAGATTAAGAGTTTTAAAATAAATAGAACTAAAATAAAAAATAAATATTGTAAATTTAATGAAATCTAAAAAGAAGTATGTGATGGTGTTAGTTTAAATGTGGTAATATTATCTTAAAGCACCCAATTCAAGTATCTCGGATCAATTATTCAAAAAGAAAAGAATGTGACGAAGATGTTAATCATAGAACTAAAGCAAGTTTGATGAAGTGAAGATTTGGCTACATGGGTTCTATGTGATCGTAAGATTATGCTAAAGTTGAAAGAAAAAATTTATTGTACAAGTATAAGACCTTCAATGTTGTATGGTAGTGAATGTTAAACAATAAAAAAACAAACTTTTAAAATAAATGTTGTTGAAATAAAATTGTTGAGATAGATGAGTGGTCATATTAGATCAAATAAAATTAGAAATGAATATATTAGAGAAATGTAGGAGTAGAGACAAGTGTAGATAAATTAAAAGAAATGAGATTAAGATAGTTTGAACATGTTAAATGTACACCTAAAGAAGTTTCAGTAAGAAAGTGAAAAATATTAAAATAACATAAATAAATAAAAAGTCATAGTAGAGCTAGGTTAACTTGTAGAACAATAATTCAAGTTGATTGAAATATCTATAAAAAGATAAGTCAAAACAACATAGGTGAAAAAAGAGAATCCATATAGTGGACCTCAAGTAATTTGGCCCTAAGACTTGAGTTGAGTTGTATCATCTCTTAGGTCTTTTTTTATTTTGTCACCACATCTTCTCTTTATATTGGAACAAGATAAAACTTCACAAAAGAGGCATGGAGGCCCCCACTCCTTGAACCGTCGAGAGCACTTTTCTTACATGTGGCAAGAGCCCCTCACGGATCATTTTATTGGTACTCAAACCATAACTAGAGTTTTAAAGTCAAACTATAACGCTCTAACTTTAAAGTCGGATTACAATAATCTGATTTTGTTATTTTAATCAAGATTAACATGTTATTTAAGTTAAAGTCATAATTTTATACTTCGACTTTCACTTTTAACCTTAAAGTCGGTGTTTGAGACTCCGACATTCACAACCGTGTGTTAGTTTTGCAAAAAAAGAAATTGTATGTTAGTCTTGTAATTTTATTATTAAAGTGTGTTATTTAAAAAAAAGACCGGAGAAATAAGAGAGGGAAATAATTCGACTATTTTTAAATGTAAATTTTGATTAACAACTAGGTTTTTATTTCTTACATTTATTTTACTATAAAAACTCACACGGATATTTGTTCGTCATTTATATGTTTGGGTCCTAGATAAAAAAAATCAGGTAATGACATTTGTCTAAGTTTTAACATTTATCCATCTTATATATGTTCCGTTTCATAGATGCTCCATATCTTGGTTGAGAGGTCACACTCAAAATACAAGCTATGTCACAGAGTAATTTGAGATTTTAGAGAAGTGCAGAAATTTTGTTCCTTCCATGGGAGGCAAGAGTGTATTCATTGTTTAAAAAGATGTCTATGACTCCAGAGGTTTACACATCAAGATAGGCTTTTACCATCTTTGTGAGATATATGTCTTATTGGCAAAACACTAGATTCACTTCTTTTTTCTATGGGTGAGAGGTTCACTTCTTTCTCACCCTCCCATCCAAAAAAAGATGCTAGTTTCAAGGTTGAGAGTATTTTAATAAGAAGTGAAAAAGAGAGAGTTGCAAACCATTTACACATGCAAAAAAGTAATTTTTCGTAACACAACTTTTTATAACACCTTTTGTCACCTTAAGACACATATTAGCTTTATTTCTTTATGAGCATTTTTTTCGAACTTATAAAATTTATTTGATTATAATGTCTACATAAGTAAAAATGTCAAGTATAAAAAATTACCAAATACTTAATACATTATTTATGTCAGTATTCACAAATTATATTTTTTCTTAAGTTGATGTTTAACGTATTAATTGAGACTTATATTTTAAAATTTATTTGATTATTTTATTTTATATATTTATAAATTATATATATTTAATATTAAGAGTTAGCAAGACTCTTAATTGTTAATGATAGTCTTGGAATAAACTTCTGGTCTTCTTGGAAGATAAGCTTCTTTGTAGATAAGTTTCTACAACTAGTTAGCAATTATGTTAGTTAGTCTTCTTAATTGTAATTAGATATTGTTTGAAAGTTCTTAATACGATTTATCTTTCAAATTGAAAATAAATATGGGATCAACCCTAATGGTATCAGAGCGTAAACAAAAGAATTTATTAAAACAAATTCTTATAATTCATGAGTATTCAGTATATAGGCTGGAAATCAGAATGTTCCTAAAGAAGGTGCATAGCACTGGAGGTGGACACTCTGGTAAAACAACGCCAAGTACTGAAGAAAGATGAGTTATAAAAAATTGTCAGTAGAAGTCCAGTCTACAATAGATAAAAATTTTGAAAGAATACAAGAAATGTTAGTCGAGATACAGAAAGCAATAGAATATTACTTTGATCAACATATAGTTACATGGCCAGATATAGAAGCAGAACAATTAGAGAGTTCGAGTATTATTAACTTAGCTATGAATCAAGAATATGAACTAGAATAACTAGAAAATAGATTTATGGATATGTTAACTAGTGATCTAGATGAAATAGAAAGAAAACTAACAGAACTTCAATTAGATGATGATGAAGAAAACTTAAAGATGGATATAACAAAAGCTTCAGGATCTGGAGAACCTAAACCAGATATAAGTTATGAACAATACGAACAACAAAGATATGGAGGTAGATATCAAAATTTTGAACCTAGGAGAAAACCACGGGATAAATTTAAATTTAATATGAAAGAACAAAGTTATATTGAAACTCCAATTGATACTATGAAATTAGAAGTTATTCCAGGAAATGGGATATTCCTAGACATTGATAATGTTATAGATGTAGAAGATGCAATTACAACTTGGGCTAAAGCAACATATGCAGCAGCTTAAGACAAGTTTATAAGAAAATTTGATATATATAATTTCTTCCTATAGTATTATCAAATTTATTATAAGAAAATTTGATAATTTCTTCCTATAATAATTTTATTAGATCAAAATTTTATCTTTTAATTTAGTGTTTTACTAATGATTTCATGTTAATTTTGAGTTCCATAGACAAGTTTGTATCAAATTTCAACCTAAATATGAATTGAATTAATTCGAGTCAAAAAATGGCGGACGCATAAGGGATGAAGGAAGCGACGATTTAGGGCATATGAAGGGAGGGAAACTCGGGATAGATTGAGGAGGAGTAATTAATAATATTAAATTTTATAATAAATTTAATAAATATTATTTAATTGTCAAAAAATATTAACGATAGCCTTAATGTTACATCGAGCTCCAGAGAGATTTACACACGAAGATGAGGCCTTTCACCATGTTTGTGAGATTTGTGTCTTATTGGCAAAACACTAGATTTACTCTTTTTTTATGGGTGAGAGGTTCACTTTCTTCTCACTCTCTCGTCCAATAAAAAACGCGAGCTTGAAAAAGTAGAAGTCGATGGATCGATCATCGAACCCGACCTTACCCGACCCGATCCTATCCAGCATTCCATTATGCGCACTGCATTCAGGTCCATCATACCATTATTTGTCAATGGAATCTAAGAAATCCGTTCACTCTTGAAATCAATTACTCATTCTGACCAACCTCAGATATATACATAAATGTCGTCGCATGAGAGAGAGAGAGATGTGGAGGAGATGTGAAGATATCGGAGCAAGATCATCAAGGCAAGATCGATCCATTGACAAATAATGGTAGGATGGACCTGAATGCAGTTGAAATCAAGTACTCATTCTGACCAACCTCATATATATACATATATATATATATATATATATATCGTCGCATGAGAGAGAGAGAGATGCGGAGAATATGTAAAGATATCAGAGCAAGATCATCAAGGCAAGATTGATCCATTGACAAATAACGGTAAGATGGACCTGAATGCAGTTGAAATCAATTACTCATTCTGACCAACCTCAGATATATATATATATATATATATCGTCGCATGAGAGAGAGAGAGAGATATGTGGAGGATATGTGAATATATCGGAGCAAGATCTCATCAAGGCAAGATCCATCGACAAATAATGGTAGGATGGACCTGAATGCAGGTTGAAATCAATTACTCATTCTGACCAACCTCACATATATATATATATATATATATCTCGTCGCATGAGAGAGAGATGTGAAGATATCGGAGCAAGATCAAGGCAAATGATCTTGCCTTTCCCGGGTGTCACCCTGAATATATATTTATATATAGATGCCAGAACCAGAAGGTAGTCCCGGCAAGCGATGGCACAGCTTCCGTGATCTTGTCCCCGATAATGGCGACTACGTACCGACTATACGTACAGACCACTCTGCTGGGTCGCGCTCCCTGTCGTCCCGCTTTCTTCGCACCCAGCTGCGCGGCACACCATCGATCTCGGTTCTCTCCGCCGGTGGCGCTAGCTTGCCGAGACAGCTCCCGACAGAGGAAGGTGGGGAGTGCCGGTGTGGCGGAGGTAGAGCGGGCGGCGGCGGCGGCGGCGGCGGGATAAGCGGCGGAGGGCAGTAACGCGTAGGAGCCGGAGGGCGCTCGGCGGCGGTCCCTTCAAGCCATTCACGCGGTGCGGTCGATGGATCCTGCGAGTTTTTTTTTAATTAACACATTTTTTTGAAAAAATTTAAAATTAACGCAATAAAAATCTTATTTACAAATCTAACACACTCCGTCGAAATCAAATTTCAAAAGCTCAATCTTATTTTAATAACGTCAAAGTCGAGTTTTTAAAACTCAACTTTATCCTAAAACTCGGCCTTCATATAATTACACCGTCGAGCTTTTAAAACTCGATTTCGACGAAGTCGAGTTTTTAAAATTTGATTTCGACCCAAGCGTACCAGATTTGCAATTTAAATTTTTAATGTGTTATTTTTAAAAGTAATAAAAAATATGTTAGTTACAAAAACTCTGGATCCTGCTGCCTGCCGTCCTGTTTTGGTTAATAGTCTCGTCTAGTAACTAGATGATCTGGCTATATAATGTTTCTTTTATATATATATATATATATATTACGGTAACATTTCGTGTTAAAATAAAATTTAAAATAACTAAATACGTAAAAACATTATGTTGGATGTGATACGATGATAAAAAAGGGTGGAGATATTGTATAACTATAAATATTAGAGAGAGATGTTCTCGGTTGGTTTGTAACCTATATATTTTCCAACACTAAAACTTGAATAGAATGGAATCAAACCGATTTGGCTAAAAAGGATGGTGTGAACCAAATGGTTTGGTTCACTGCTCTAATCTATATCATCTATTTATAAAAATAAAATAATAACTAGTATGACTCTGTTCTTAAGCTTAGTGTTCTATTTAAATGAGAGGAATATCTTTTTAGATATTATTTCACATATATTTATGAAAAAAAATGTTTAAAATTAATGTCACATATAAATAAACTAGGTTAATTAGGCCAATGGGTTTACTAATTCGGAGAGAAGCCCATTAAATTGCTTGCAAAGTATCAATTAAGTAGATCTAGAGCTCGAAGATAAATAAATAAGTCGAACTTGAACAATATACTATTAAACTCTGTTGCTCAACTAAATCATTTGCATTTGCATACATCTTTGTTTGATATTGAATCCAGATCTATACTTTACTGGGAGACTTGATCTATATTTAAGGAAGTTGAGTTGGGATCTATACCCTACTAGAGTTTAGGTATATACTTTACATGATCTCAGTTTGAATTTGATCTTGAATTAAAACAAATTGATGCTATAGTCGCTTGATGATTTATAACAATATCCATTATAAAATTAATATAATAGAGATGTCCAATACTTTTATCAAATAGGACTTTAATTTGTGATTAAAATGTATTTAATTTAATTAAGATGTTTATATATTAATTAATTAATTATTTACTTAAAATTATATTGTATACGTTCTTTCTATTTTATAGAAAGAGATCATGTCTCGGAATAAAATTTTAAATAATACAACTTAATGTTAAGAGTTTTATTAAGATACAAGAGATGTGCTTAGAGATTATTTAAGACACAAAGCAAACAATCTAAATACTCAATTACCTTAATGGGGAATGTTTAGACCACTCTCATCTTAGGACATCTTTGGTTAGGGGTGCAATCGAGCCGAGCCGAGCTAAGAAGGGCACTGTTCGAGCTCGGCTCTTTAGTCATTCGAACCCGGCTCGATACTCAATAAACTTTCGAAAGTCTTGTTCGAACTTTACTCAAATCCGATTCTCACAAATTTGGTTGAATCAACTTCACTTTTTTTTGGATAGTAATAGATATGGTTAAATCTGACTTTATCTGTTCTCGTAAAAGCCACATTTGAGTAATTCGATTTCTATAAAAATATGTTGATTTAAAAAATAAAATTTTATGTGTTTATTTGATGAAATAATTTAAAAAATATGTCGGTTTGAGATTTCTGCCACAGTCGAGTTTGGATCACCTCAAGTCCCCGGTGGAAGGAGTACTCTCAGTCTCCAATGAAAATCGGCCATGACCCAATGTCATTTAAGTAACGGTTCAAATAACAAGTTAAATGAACCGTTATTGAAAAATGGCTGAATCACTATCGATATCTTACTAACTCACTACCTATCGATAGTGAGTTGTATTAAGTCGGCACTAAGTTTGTAAGATATCGATAACGGTTTAATAACGATTCACTGACTTATTAACTCACTACCGATAGAGTTGAATTGTTACAGACATTTTACTAACTCATTATTTATCATTTAAGTGACTAGTATCGTGATCTTTTTTCGTTGAGAACTTATGGGGTGTTTGGTTGCATGATAATTGAGGTTTTTATTTTAATTTTTAAAAATTGTAAGAAAACTTGTTAAAAGAGGTGTTTGACAACCATGACAAATTTATGTTTTGAAAGTGATTTTCTTCTTAAACAAAAAAGAGGGTCTCACCTTTTTCTTTTTTCTTGTGGTCCCCCACTTTATTTGGTCATGTGCGGTGGTTACTCTTTTTTGTAATCACATCCCTCCAAACATGATAATTTTATGTCATGAGTTGGTTCACTTTTTATTTTAATACAATTTTTTATCATGAAAGTGTGCAAAAAATTATCATGCAACCAAACACCTAGGTGTTTGGAGAGATGTGATTACAAAAAAGAGTAACCACCGCACATGACCAAATAAAGTGGGGGACCACAAGAAAAAAGAAAGAGGTGAGACCCTCTTTTTTGTTTAAGAAGAAAATCACTTTCAAAACATAAAATTGTCGTTGTTATCAAACACCTCTTTTAACCAGTTTTCTTACCATTTTTAAAAATTAAAATAAAAACCTCAATTATCATGCAACCAAACATCCCATTAAAGTATTTTCTTCGCCAAAAAAGTGAGGTGACCCGAACTCCTGCCGCGAGCCAAGGTCGTCGTGCCCATCGCCGGCGTACCTCCGTCCTCCGCTCCCCACCGACAATGGCGGAAACTGACTCAGCTACTACTCTTCGTCGTCCTACGGGTGCTCAGTGCTTCCACTCTCTCGTCTTTCTCCGGCTTCGAACTGCCGCCTGGTGCGCTATATATGCGCTCCTCGGCGGCACCACCGGCGGAGGCATTTTGGGGGGGGCAGAGCTTCGCGCGGCCATGGGTTCCTCAGCCGCGGCGCCGCGGGACGACGTCTCCGTCGCGGTGGCCGTCGCGGAGCAGCTTGCGGCGGAGGAGGACGTGCCGGTCCCTGCCGAGCAGGGGAGGAGGGGGTGGTCGTGCCCGGCGGCGCCGCCGTGGCGGGCCGTCGGGGCGGAGGACCGCCGGAGGCTGCTCCACGCCGCCAAAGTGGGCGCCGCCCTGGTGCTCGTCTCGCTCCTCTACATCCTCGAGGTTGTGCACGACAGGCTCGGCGACGGTTCCATGTGGGCGATCATGACGGTGGTCGTCGTCTTCGAGATGACCTCAGGTTAGGGTTCCCGGCTCCGCCGCCTCGCCGGAGGGCCGCGAAGCCGACTGACGGCCGTGGTTCTGCTTGCTCAGGGGGCACCATCGGCAAGGGTGTGAACCGCGTCGCGGGGACGGCGGCGGGAGGCGGAGCTGGTCTCCTGGTGGCGTACGCGGCGCAGGAGGCCGGCGGCGGAGCCAGAGCCTTGATCATCGGCGTCTCCGTCTTCATATCTGGTGTGTATGTGGCATTCTTTTATATTACAAAATAAATTAACAAGATATACATTGACGTATCTAAATATACATATATGTATCTTACTCATTATAGCTTGATTTGGAACCTGATTATCTGCCAGAAAAAGGGACGGGACGTATGGGGTATTTGGTTAGAGCACGATAAATTAAATTTTTATTATAATTTAATAATAAAACTTGTTAAAAAATATTTGACAATCATTATAAATTTATATTTTTAAAGTGATTTTCTTAGTTTTTTTTTGTCTTGTGGCCCCCCAATTTGTTTGGTTATATATGGTACTTTACTTTTTTCTGTTATCATACTTCCCCAAATATGACAACTTTATGACATTGTCTTGCTCACATTTTATTTTAATATAATTTTTTATCATAAAAATATATATAAATTTATTGTGAAACCAAACACTCTAGTAATCTAGTGAAATAGGGGTACTTCGCCCCTTAAGCCCTTTATATTGTATATTAATCAATACTATATATTTTATATGTAATTTAGTCATTTTAAATATATTACATAAAATATAATAAAAAATATATAAACTATTTATAAATCATATATTAAATTAAATTCATAGTATGTTAACACTTAATATTATATACCATAATATTAAACAAATATATAAAATATTGAATTTATGTATTAACATTCAACATTCTATATTGAGTCTTATATTGTATGTTGCTTTATTATTTTATATTATATTATATATTACACAAACATGATGATATAAGATATTAAATATTATACTTAATATTATAGTACATGTTAATTAATTATTTTTAAATTTTATATATAAGTTAAAACTTACTCCACTTATCTTAAGAAATAAGTTAAACAAATTTCAAACAGTGGAGTATTTTTTTACTTATTCTAATTATTTTGTACCATGTTACCAAATCAAACACCTCTTCGATCAACCTATTCTAATTCTGGTGTAAATTATTATCATTATATTAAAATTTTTGGTTAAAGCACTAATCTAACTTTAATATTCAATTTTCTTTTATGATGTGTGAAAATTTATAGTATTCATGCGCCATGGCTCTCTCAATCTTAACACTATGAATTTTAGGCTTATTATTTAGAAGAATAATTTATATCAAATATTATGGAAAAAATTTAATTAAAATATAGTATTTGAGTTGAAAATAAATTTTACACATAAACAAAAATCTATTATTATATATCTTTTTTAAGTAACATTATTATATAATTTCTCAGGTGCAGCGGCGACCTATGTACGGTTATTGCCGACGATCAGGCGGAGATACGACTACGGAGCACTGGTCTTCATGCTCACCTTCAACCTGGTGTCGCTCTCGGGCGCTCGCGGCGGCGACGAGATCATCAGCATCGCCACCAACCGGCTCTCCTCCATCGCCATCGGCTTCGCCATCTGCCTTCTCACCACCCTGATCGTCTTCCCTCGCTGGGCCGGCGACAGCCTCCACCGATCCCTCACCTCCAACTTCCACAAGCTTGCCATCTCATTCCGAGGTAATTAGGGCTGCAGATCGGTCGGATTAGATAGCGATAGCGAAAATTTCTGCTTTCGATTCCGATTTCGATAATGAGTTAGGCATTTCCATTTCCGATTTTGATTCGTTCCTGCAGATTGCGCAGAGTGCCTGAGATCTACCGATGGGAAAACGGACGACCGAATGAACTGCATCTCGGCAAACTGCCTGTCAGTCCTGAACTCCAAGTCCAGTGATGAATCGTTGGTATACGATAACGCCCTCCCCCTTGAATGGTGCCGCGCTTCCTCGCCCATTTAATTGGCCGGTGATTTGACTGCTTTCCCTTCTTCTTCTTCTTCTCCTTCTGCAGGTGTGGTTCGCTGGATGGGAGCCATGGCATGGCAGGTTTGGGTTCTTCTACCCTTGGGACAAGTGTTTACGAGTTGCAGAGCTGCTGCGGCAGCTGGCCGTCCCTCTGCTCTCACTGAAGGCGTCTCTGCACTCCAAGCATCAGGTGAGGGTGACGGTGCATGCTTCTTCAACGCAATATGCAGAGCACTCCTGTGGTCTTCTTATTTCATACTTCTCTCAGGGGTTGTTCATGGTTGGGTCAAAGATACCTGGTTTGATTTGGTTTGGTCCGGTTCAAATCATATTTTCTTAATACATTATATATATTTATATATAATTTTATTTAGCTTTTTTTAAATCACATTTTATGAAAATATGGTGTATACATGAATATATCTATGTATAAATCGTTTTATCCTTGAAACTCTAAAAATATTTATTTCTACATGAAAAAGGCTTCATAAATATTGTTGATATGTCTCATTAAAATAAATATTTAATTGAATTCAGGTTTTCTGTTTACTGATTCGGTTTGATTTGAGGGACTTAAAGATCAAACCAATTCCGTTGTTACTTCAAACTGAAACAAATTTCAGCTGCAAATGGGTCCAATTTGAAATCATCTATTTTAAGAGCTAATGCCCTGTTTGGTAACATTATTAGGTACCTCTATCACTATCAATTTTAAAATTGATATTGATAGGAGCTATTAGGAGGTGTTTGGTTAACTGTATCAATTTTAAAATTTGTAGTGCAAACAAAGCATATTACATAATACAAGTGTCAACTTGTATTACTTTTGATATTGATACTCCAACATTTGAAAATATTAATATCAATATTAATATAGTATCAAAAATGAAACTCTAACCAAACAGGGCATTAGATATTATAGTTATGAGTCTAATTGAATTAGAATTATGATATTTTAATTTTATTCTATTCTTAATTTTTTTATTGGAACCTAGTTCAAATTCAATAATTTCCTATAACATATATTAATTTCTATCAAAAAATAAGTTAATGAATTTTTCATAACTAGTAAATTTTGATCCAATAAATTTAAAATTTTATCTGTCTTTCTTATTATATATGTCGTTGTTTTTACAATTCATCTACTTTTATTTTATCATGATATTAGCTTTCTTAGATATTTATAACTTCTATCAAACTCAGGAAAACCGATACAAAATTGGCTGATTCCAATTCAAGTTTCTGTAGGCTGTCAAAATGCCCTATGCTGACTCTGATATTGGTTCCAAACCACCTCTTAATTTTTATCGAAATCAAAATGAAATTTTAAAGTTTTGGATTCTTTTTTTTACCCCTGATATATACCATTTTCAGCAATGGCCTCTGCTCACCAATGCCATCAGAGAAGAAGGCCAAGCTGTCTGCGTATTAATAGGAGACATGTTAAGTGAAGTAGGGGAAAGCATCAGCAGCATGAAATTGGCCCAACCAGAGCAAATAACCCTGGCCAAACTTGAGTCTGCGAGGCTGGCGTTGACCTCACAAGCAATCACCCAGGAGCTTCAAGCCCTGAGCCAAACTGACATGGATTGCGGAGGAGAGGTGCCTGTTGTGAGCTTCTTGTTCATCTTAACTGGCATTCTTGACAGGGTAGAAGAGCTGGCCAAGGAGGTAGAGGAACTTGGAGCTCTTGCCCGTTTTCGTCGGTGAAGAGCTTTGGTTAAGAGATCATATTGTGTCTGGGTTGGAGAGAATTTTCTTGAACTCTCGAGAGGATTCTCGCTACGCACCTATGTTATAAGCACACACTTGATACTTGTAAGTATAATCATCTGTCCAGTTCTGGCTGGGGCACCATTGGAGAATAGTAGGCAAAGCTCTTTCATCAAGCCCTTCTTCCTATGTTCATGAGACAAATAGGGGCTGGTGAATATGTATATAAGGGACCATTTTGTGCTCCCCACATTATTGATGAAATATGGTAATATTTGTAATAGCAGCTTTATCTGTTGATGCATTCTTGAACTACATGAGGAGGAAGAGTTTAAGGAATTCCAAAGAATATATACATATCTAATACATCACAGCCTGTTTGGAACACCATTCAACATTCCTATCACTATTAATTCTGATTTTGATATCGATATAAATCATCAATTGGTGTTTGGCTATTGATATTAATTTTGAAATTTGTATTATGAACGAAACATGAATTGTAATACGTGCCCATATGTATCAGTTTTGTTATTGATACTTTACCCTCTATGAATATCAATAGCAAAATTGATATAATGTCACTTTTAATAATCTAAACAAATAGGTCATTAGCTATAGTCCTGGTGCTTCTAGTTACAACCATGGATATGAGGAGCTGACCGGAGCAGGGACTGGTTTTGAACAATCTTGGTTAGAAAAAAAAGGAACATATTTATCAAGTACTGCTTAACATTTATCTTGTGAGGACACTCTGATGCGTTTTGTAGTTAATTTAATTTGAAAACAAATGATTAAGCTGTGATCCTTGTGCCATAGATCAGCTGACCCATACTACAAATATTTGTAGATGAATCTAGGTATCATCAATGTATAAATGAAGAAGCAAAGTAGAACTTGCATTAAAAGCCTCAGATAACATCAAACAGGGCATCTTCTTAGAGAGGAGAGACATGCCATAGTTCATTCTATCTTATTCATGTTATCAAGTTGAGAATAATCGGGAAGGTTCTGAAGATTTTGATGTCAATACTTCCCTTTCTGCATGTGAAAACATACATGGGGCTCTGACCACTGCCTACCCTTCAATATCATCACCCTCATTGCCTCTATCCCCCACCTTTATTGGTGCTGGCAATCCTAGACTAATTAAAAACCCTTGTGAGCTCATTGGTGAAGAATATCCATTTTTAGTAATAAATAAACAATATCCATTTTTAGTGTTAAATAAACACACTCCCATTTTTGTGTCTCCTTTTTCTGCCATAGGTCATGAGACGAGAAGGTAAACATGAAAAAGCCCAGGCGAAAAAAGTGGTCTTTTGTTGGATTGTATAGAACCCATATTTGTTGAGTGTTAAGAAATGAGCCCTTATGCACCAAAGCCACTTCACATGAGCTTTTTATTGTCCTGTTTAGCTAAAATTTAATTTGAATATAAACATGGTTTATTTCCTAGTTTTTAGGGATAAACCATCTTTTTCTCCTAATTAATCTTGTATCCAACGGACCCCAGCTGTCTCCATCTCCCATTCAATTGCCTACAACCAAGCCTCTCTAAAAAATGAATGCTCCATCTTGGATACGTCTTGACATGTTTTAACGCATGCAAAATAAGTATAGTATGCTTAAATACATTTTAATATGTTGCCATTGTTGTGTCAATATTGCAATGTCTAGATTCTAGGTGCATGGTATAGTATTGGTTTCCACTAAACTGATTAAGAGCTGTCTGTTTCACTGTCATGTTCAGATGATCCTTGAAACAAAAAGCTTTTTTTTTTCTTATCTGGAGGCAATAGTTTATTCTTTTATTTGGTATCTATATGTAGTCTACAATAAGAAGAGCTGAAAATGTTGGTTTAGGTTTACAAAAACATTATTAGTGTGTTGTTACTTGTCACAAAAAACAGCAACCTCTTGAGCATTACCATTGCATACCTTGGCCTCAAGGGCAACACCCATGTCAACAGGGGAAAGCTATAGAAATCCCTATGGGCAGAATACCAAAAATCACCCCACACTGCCTCTATTAATTAAATTTGAAATTCTTATATGAGCTCTTGTATGCTATTTTTAATGCGGATCAAGAGTAAAATTTTGATCAGACATCTAAATTAAAATTTTAAATCATTGTGTTGAGCTATGGTATAGGTCAATTAAAGAAACATGGCCGGCAAACAATGAATATCTACCTTTTGTGACTTAGATTTCAGGCGATGTTTCATGGGGTGTTTGGTCGTGTGATAAATTGAGTTTTTGTTATAATTTTATGTTTTTGTAATAAATTTTTTAAAAGAGGTGGTTGACTAACATTACAAATTTATGTTTTTAAAGAGAATTTTTTTTGAACAAAAAAGATCTCATCTTTTTTTATCTCGTGGTCCCCACTTTGTTTAGTGATATATGGTACCAACTCTTTTTTCGTCATAACATCTCTTCGAACATGATGATTTTATATCATTGACTAGGTCACATTTTATTTTAATATATTTTTTATCATAAATATTTATTGTGCAACCAAACACCTTATTAAATTGTTTATGTATATTTAGACATAAAATAAAATGATTTATCTAAATGATCTTAAAATGTAAATGGGTGAATGAAGAGATTAGACTCCTAAACAGACACCACCTTACACTGTTTCGTGAGACAATCAGACAAGGGTGTTTAATTTGGTTTACCTTGTAAAACTTACCCGGAGGGCCAGCACATTAGTCATCAGTTTGATTTTTGGGCTGAATAATCTTCCAAACCAACTCTCAATTGGATAAAACGAAATGGGATGCCTATTTATTTATTTATTTATTTTAGAAGAGATAAGAATGGTATCTGTATGCTGTTCATATGCAAATAAGTATATTAATATTCGATAAGTAAAATTATACATAGATTATGAATTATTGGTGATAAAATATGACCATAACTAAACATAGATCTAAACTTAATGGCAGTTGTTTGGTTTGATTTTCTTTAGATTGAGAGGCTAATTCAATTTAGTTTGATATATACATATAGAGAGAGATTTCTTTTCTTATTCTAATGGGGTGTTTGGTTGCATGATAATGGAAGTTTTTATTTTAATTTTTAAAAATTGTAAGAAAATTTGTTAAAAGAGGTGTTTGGTAACCATGACAATTTTATGTTTTGAAAGTGATTTTCTTCTTAAACAAAAAAAAGAGGGTTTCACCTCTTTCTTTTTTCTTGTGGTCCCCCACTTTGTTTGATCATGTATGGTAGTTCCTCTTTTTTATAATCACATCCCTCCAAACATGATGATTTTATGTCATGAGTTGGTTCATTTTTTATTTTAATACAATTTTTTATCATGAAAGAGTACAAAAAATTATCATGCAACCAAACACCCCCATAAGCTATTAGATGAAAAGCCATATGTCATATTTGTTGGAAAAAGCGTAGATATTTTTGTGGATTCTATAATATCAGTGTTTGGTAATAGCATTGAACACCTTCATCATTATTAATCTTGAAATTGACAATGACCTAATAATCACAAGTTATTTGACTACCAATCAATTTCAACATTTATAGTATAAACAAGATATAATCATAATGCAAACTTTTATCCTTATTCTAAATTTTAGAAATATTTATATACATAATAATATAATAATAGTTTTAATACTATAAACAAACATGACATAAAGATGCTCCTTCATAACGCTAAAGACTATCAAAGTGTATTTTTGTTGATTATAATAGTATGCGTGTTATAAGTCTAATTCACATTTTACTGCGAAAATGAGTAATTTTTTAGTTTAGTAGTTTATAGGGGCATTTTGTTAAGACTTATTTTTATATGGGTAATGTACAATTATAGCTGTGCCGGGTGAAATACCTTTTGGGGCAGAGAATTGTGCAAGTACTTTCTGACTACATAAGAGGAGAAGGCGGTGGCTCCTCCGAGGGAAATCCGACGGTGCGAGGAAAGAAAACACCATGAAAAGCAGGCGGCCCGAAGACGGCGCATCGGCGTCCGCGGCGTCACAGTGGAGGAAGAAGAAGCGGCAGAGATTGGGGGGAAAGGGTGGCGGGCTCTCGCTGGAGGCCTTTGCGAACGCAAAGTCCGCCGCCACCGGCTACAATCCGGCTCTCATCAGTATGTTCTATGATGTGCACACTTTCTCCTTCGCTCCCCTCCTTCCATCATGCTCGGCGATCCATTGCTCTTCCGTGTAGTTCTAGGTTTTTAACTTCTCATTTTTATTGTCTTTTCTCTTTTATCGATCGTCGGAACCTTCTTTTTGCTCCTCATGAGTTTGATTTTGGGTACGTATATTTCAACCTTGCAGTAATTCGACCCGTTTTGCCTCAATCACTCGTTAAGTGGTTCTAGGGCGATCGGTAGCCTTCTGATGTTTGAAAACCATAACCACAGTTCTAGTAGTGATGACTTACAATGCTAACAAGCCTTGACGTTTAGATGGATGAATAAAATATTCGTACAGTTTAAAAAATGTGGAAGCACTAGTGTTGCACTGGCTGGCTAAACTTTAGACAATCTTAAATACTTTTTTCTTTTTGAAATGTGGTCAGGCCACGAGTTTCTATAGATCCAGAGAAAAAAAGTACAAACGTGATAAAGAAGAAAAGTACAAAGAAACAGAGGGAAACGCAAACCCCATAGAAAAACTGTCGTGGTGATTGTTGAGGATGTCCGTCACCAGTGGCATGTGGCGCTGCCAGGTTTCTCCTTCCGCAGCAGGGAGGATGTCCCGGGTTTGATCCCGGGACGATCGCCCTTTTGGGCAACTGGGCAGTTGGCATCAACCAACTTCACCATCGATCCAAAACAAAAAAAAGATAGTTGAGGATGGAGATTACAAAAAGAAAGATGGGAAAATGAGAAAAGGTCCTTGAAAGTATTTTTCTCCAAGCGGTTGCCCTAGTGGGCCAACAAACAATCTCTCGCATATCAAGACATTCAATGTATAATAAACCTCGGGTGCTTGAAAAACTCCTCAAAATGTCAATCTATTCCTCGTGTGCCAAATAGCCCATAGCATTGGTGGTAGAATAAAGCTCCACAGCCTAGACTCCGAGCATCAGGGATTCAAATTAGACCATCCAAAAAAGAGTGATTACACACTGACAATTTCATGCCATTGAATCTTTCATCCCAAAAACAACACTTTCTATATGGATCTAACAATCTGACAGTTGATAAAGAGGTGGTCATTTGTTTCCCCATTCCTGCCACAGAAGACACAAACTGTTGAAATATCAGGGAAAATTGAATTTAAATGACTCTTAGTTTGTAGACATTGTTTGCATATCTTTCATAAGAAAAAAATGATTTTGATAGGTGTAGCAGTCTTCCACACTACTTGATTCTATGAAACAAACACACCCCCATAAGATAATATGATAATAGTAGACTTGACTGTGAATACTGACTTCTTACATGCCTGTCAAACAAGAACATCCTCCTGATTCACAACGCACACATGATTATCCAGGATCAACAATAGTCTTGAAAGGTTTCATCCTTTAGATTTCTTCAGAATGACAATCTTAAATACTTGACTATCTTAAGGCTTCTTTTTGTTATGTTAATCATGGAAATAACCTGTTCTTTTTGACTGGGATCAAAATTGAGAGGGTGATCTTCACGGAGGATCCAATTTAACCTTGACCAGACCATTCTATGAAGAAGAGGTTGAATGTGCTGTGGACTCTGTGAATTCATACAAGGCTCCTCCTTTGCCTTTTTTGGGGGGGGGATTTCTGGGATGCCATTACAACCAACTTTATGAAGATGGTGAAAGGGTTTGAACAAAATCGAGAGGTAATCAAGTTTTTGAATTCCTTGTCTCTATGTTGATACCTAAAAATATGGCTGGCTAATATCATACGAGATATTTTGCCTATTAGTTTACTTAATTGCTCATATAAAATTATTACCAGGATGTTAGCTTATGGACTCAAGAACTGGTGGGACAAATTGATTAGTCTTAAGAAATTTACATTTATTGGAAGGCGCCACATTCTTGACAAATTTATGACTGCATCAGAATGCATCCATGACTAGCACATGAGGAAAAATTGTGTCATTCTGAAGTTTGACTTGAGAAAGTTTACGACAGGGTCAGCTAGAAGTGATGTGGTTAATGGAGTTAGTCACATGAGGATCAAACGGGCTCATAGCTGCACTTCTTGCAGTAAAATTTTCTGTTGACATTATAGGGCAGCTCTTCAGTCACCTTGGATGTTCTAGAGGCCTGAGACAAGGTGATTCTCGTTCACCTTGTTCTTTGAGTGGAAAGGTTTTTAGTGCTATGTGGGAAAAAGCAACCCATGAACAAATGATTGAAGGTATCAAGGTAGGGGATGAGGACCAGGCTCACATCACCCACCTTTGGTTTGCTGATGACACAATTCTTTTCAGTACCAGAAGAAAGGAAATGTGCTTATCTATTTATCATTCTACTTATTTTTTAGGCAGTTTCGGGTCTGAAAATTAGCAAAGGCAAATGTGAACTACTGGGGGTTAATGTGACAAGTGAACAAAAGCAGAAGCTTCAAGATATCTTTGATATGCAGTGGGAGAACTTCTCTATCAGGTACCTCAGCCCACCACTATTGAAAAAGGAATTAAAAGTGAAGATGACAATCACTAATCACAAAGTTGGAAAAAAAAGATTACAGGACTAGAAAGGAAAGATACTCTCAGCAGGTAAAAGAGTGATTCTATCTTACAGAGTTATCTTTTTACTATTTCTCTATCTCGATAATTCCAAAGGGAATTTGCATCAAATTGGAGATGCTAAGATTTAACTTCTTCTAGCAGGGCTCACAAGAGAAAAGGGAGTTACACGTAGTGGCATGGAACCAAGTATGTAGAACTTGGAATGGAGGAGGCATAGGCCTCTTACCACTCAACATAGTTTATAAAGTTTTACTGTGTAAATTACTTTGGAAATTTATCATGGAGGGTCTTCCTTGTGGCTAAAAATTGTTATTGCTAAGTACTCTTCCTAATTTGACTCTGGTTGGTTCAGACAGTTTAAATTTCATGGAAAAATCTATGAAGTGTGGAGAAACATTTTGATGAACTGGTCCTTTTTCTATTCTTCGTCAAGTAACACTCTGGGTGATGACAGAGGTAAAACTTTGTTATGGAATGACACTTGGTTTGGGCTTTGCTTTGCTAACGATATGATTCACCAGACATTTTGAGATTACCAAAACCGAAGATGAATGTGTCATGGAATGCCATCTTACGAGATCACGCGAGAATATCGGTTTCGTTGGCACCACGAAATCTGAAACAGCCAACGTAGGCTGTTTCGGAGGTCCGGGGGCCAGTGCCAGCCGCGAGATGGCGGAGTCGCCACAGTGGCTTGGTTGCTGCTCTTACCCGCCCTATCGGGTGGGGAAGAACAGCACGGTGTGCTGCATTGGTGGCACCGCCTTGGCACCGGAATCCAGTGCTCTGATTCAATTGGTCAACTCGGACCGTAAGCTTCATAGAAACCTATCTATGGGTTTATTTTTAGTGTTTTTCATTTTTTATTTATATTGTTAGGTAATATATCCTAACTAAATGAAATCCGAGATCTGATCTCCTGAGAATTTCACAAGATCTCCTCTTTCACCTTTCCGAGATGAAGCCGAGATCTGAGACGACAATCCTTGAAATGTGTGGCTACATTATGGGAAAATGGTTATAGCAACTGGAATATCTTTTTCTGAAGTAATTTAAAAGATGTGGAAATTGAAGATGTGGCTGGTTTGATGAAGGCCAGTGGTGAAGTCAGGTGCAAGGATTGACTGTTTCAATTTCAGTCAGGTCTGGAGAGAGAGAGAGAGAGAGGGAGAGAGAGAGAGAGGGGCTATTAGAACCTATGTTATCTGAGGCGCTCGCTTCAGGTGCCTAGGTGCTGAGGCGAGGTGAGGCGAGGCGAGACAAAAATGCCTCGCCTCGCCCAGGTGAGGACCTTGTGAAAGTCAAATTTGGTAACTTAAATCCTCCTTCCCCACCCCAAAACCCCCAATGCCCAGTTTTCCACCTTGAAACTCCAATATCTTGATGCATTATAGGTCCTAGAAGTGATTTTTTTGTATTTTTTATGTTCTTCTTCAAAAGTTTTAATGTTATATATATATATATATTTTGAGAAGTTCTTCAATAAAAAAATGTCGTCTTGGGCGCCTGAGGTGCCCGCCTCAAGCGCCTAAGGCAAGGCGAGCCCTCCCTCGCCTCGATCGCCTCTCGCCTCTGACTACATAGATTAGAACCGTATGAAGTTGGGCATGGTTGAGGCGGGGTTATCAACCAAGTTACTTGTTAGTTCAATTTTTATTGGATCTTTTACCTAGGACCCTAGGTTGGGTAAGCTACAAGGCAAATGAGGCTTGAGGGAACCACCTAGGCAAGCTAGGTGAAAAAGGCAATCACCTCAAGCAATTGTGGCCAAGACAAGGCACCCAACCATTGGCTCGTGTTGCCTCATCACGTAGGTGATTGAGGCCATCGTCTTTAAAAACATAGACACTTAAGGGGAAGGTGTTTTCTCAAGCGTCAATCAAGCTGTAGGGTCATTGTGCCCAACAAGAATTGGCACATCTGCATTTTAATCTTTATCCGGAAGAGATGCAGGGTTTCTCAACTCCACTAGAATCTTCAATTGAGATATCACATACTTGTTAAGAGACCCCTTTTATGCTGCTTCCAATCTGCCAATGCAATTAACTACAATCTAGACTGAGAAAATAGACCATGGGCGCCAGGATCCCTGAAAGAATACACCAAACTGCTTTTGGATTTTCCACTATATCGATTTCAAATTCAGGTCTTCCATCAACGAAGGAGATAGAAGTTCCATTAGGTCCAGCTAAGGTATGATTTCAAACCCAACCCCTGGCAAGTTCTAATCTCACTCTATTCCTATGAGATGCCACACAATGACCCTTAACTGGAAACCTAGCACAAATGTCAGCATGACTACCACTCCTTGCCAAGAAAATCTTTGTGCCTCCCTGGAGTGGAAGCCCAAAGAAGAATTAGTAGCATTCCTCCTGATGACCTTCACCCACCCAACCTTCCTATGAGCTTCAGAGGGACAGCCGGCAAGGATGGCCAGACCTGCAGAGCAGGGCCAGAGAGTTAACCCAATCACATCTCATTGCCCATATTAGAACTTCACCACTTTAGTTATTAATGGCTCAAACATGTGGTGGATGAAAAACATAAAATTGTGCTAAATGTGTTTTTCTTGGAAAGCATTCTGCAGAAGATATTAGAAATGGCAGGTGTTTTCGTTACCTTTGATAGTAAGGTGTAAAAGTAAGTTGACTTTATGCTTAGGGTGGACATTTAAAAGGATGTTGTTGGCACCTAAAATTTTCATATGGAATCGGACAAGGAAAAAAAGGGGGAGTTTTATAACTCGAAGTGATATGCTTGCTTGACATACAAAGGTCGTTCAACATAAATATGAATCAAAGTCCCTTCCTAAATCTACAAGGATTGAGATTGATGTTATTTAAGTGAGATAAGGGCATGGTGGTCAGCGGCTAGATTAGGCATTGGCTCATTTTTTATTCACCTTAAGTCCAATCTCAAGCCTAGTTGTGGCTCGTATGTGTTGTAAAAAAAGGGGGGGGGCAAGTATGGGAAGCCCATTAAGAGGTCCAATTGGTGTTGACAAGCCCCCATTATGCACGTGCCCAAAGCCAAGCCGATGGGCAAGGTCTCAAAAGAGGGTGAGAATCCCTATCGGAACCAATCCAGTCCGTTGAAAAGAGTTAAGGAGACCCACAACACTGCCCCCGACTTGCCATATCTAGCTGCTGGATAAGGGAAGGAGGCCAGCGGTGCCATAACTGGCAACCGAGAATTGTGCAATGGAGTTGTAACGCGTCTTCCGTGATTGAAATCCCTCCGAGCTCGTCTCGGAGTAGGATTTCCTCTTTCGGAAGGATTCCCGACATCACAAGGGAAGTCGGGAGCCTATATAGGGGTGGCCCGAGCCATCGGCACAGGAGGGAGAGGATGGAGAGATAGAGGTGGACGGTGCGGAAACCGGAGAGGGAAAGAGAGACGAACAGAGAGAGGGGGCTGCCGTTGAGGCCTTACCTCTCCAATGCCATCGCCAGAGCTTTGAAGCTTCTCCAAGGTCGTTGAAGCCCACGGAGGACCGTGGAGCTGCCGCAGGATCGTGGCCCCCCCGTCATCTTGTCTTCTTCACGAGCTGTAAGCCACTTCAGCAGGAGCTCGCAAGGAAGATCACGATCGTTGCTGCCGTCCAGAGCAGCCGACCGAGGGAGAAGCCTCGCCGGAGGCAGCAGCTGCCGCCTAAGTCCCTTCCGGAACCGCGAGGTTCTGCTATCGTCCTTCGCTGAGAGGAGAAGCCTCGCGTTGCCGTCGGGAGCCAGAGGGGTGCCGGGAAGGCACTGTAGCGGGGGAAAATAATGCCCCCCGAACTATAGTCCACGGTGGAAAAAGGGCGGGGCCCACCAGGGGCTGCCGCGTTTAAAAAAAAGGGGGGGAGGCGCGACCGGGCGAAGCCGGCCGCCCCCCCGAGCGTCCGCCGGCCCCCGCAGATGCATCCACCGGTCCAAGAAGAAGAACCAGCCCGGTCCAAACAGGGCCGGGCCCTATGCGGATGAAACAACACCCTGCGCACACAGTGCAGGGCCCTTCAACAAGAAATAAAAAAAATTCATAAATTAAAAGGACCTTCACTCTGGGACCGTGGGATGGTCATGCGCTAAACCATAGGTCAATGAGGTGACGTCCTTGGGAGGTCCTCCACAAGTTCTTACGGACCGGAGCTACTTTCCCTTAAAATTTTAATAATTGTGGGGTTAACTTCTGATTCCCCAAAGTTCATTCAAATTTAAATCTCTTAACGCCTATAAAGAGGCCTCGACATACAAAGGTCTATAAAAAACCCCAATGTCTTACCATTTTATTTTTTTTAGCTATATGAGGCCATGCATGGTCAACATGCCGCTAAGCTGATTATATGCTAATGGAATCATCAAAAGCAGTGGGGGATACCCATAAGTCTATTAAGACCGGGTACATGCCGCCCATAAATTGACAAATCCATCAAGGATTCAAGGACCGAGTTTCTGGTCATGATTGTAAATCATGTCTCATATTGAGGGAATAAATAAAGAGCTCGTGTTCAGTGCACATATTTATGCTACAAGGAGAGGACAATCACATGAAATTTTTGGATGAAATTTTTGGAAGGCAAGACAACAAAAATATAAAAAAAAACTGAAATCTGAAGCTGTAACATACAGAGCCATCATAAAAAAAATCTGAAAACATGTGTAAATCTGATATCAAAAGGAAAAAATCTGCAATCTGTAAAATGGGAACAACATCAAACCGTTTAAATCAAATTCAAATCGGGGCTGAGAACCTGCAAGAAGAAGAAAATCCAGATTCTCTGGGATTAAAATATACCTGTCAACCCACAAAAAGTAAACAGGTTCTGAGTCCAGCGGTTTGTAAAACAAGATCAAATTCAATTCCAATACATAATTCTGTCAGAATCTACATCTGAAACCAGATTCCGATTTGAGCAACACATTCAAAATGGATCCATTTTTTTTGGCAAACACATCTGAACTTCTTCTGGAGGTTTAAAAAATCTGAATCTCAAATCTGAACGCCATATCCGAAGATAAAAAAATCTGGAATCCTAGCAAACTGGTAGAATCTGAAAAAACTGTAAAATCCAAAACCTGTAAACCCCAAAATCTGAAATATGAGTCTTCATTAAATATATCCAAATCAGAACAGATGCAACTTAATTTTAACCAACTCAAACAAATCCAAATCAATCATACTCAAATCACATAAATCTGTAACAATTTCAACATCCGTCAATCCCTTGATTCAAACAAATTTAATGCAATAGAAACCCAAATTTCAGCAGAAATTTTAATCGGTAAAACTAAATTTCCCAAATCCGAATTTCAACCAATTTAAACAAAACTCAAATTCAAACTAAATCAAATCAACTAAAAAAAAACAAATCAAACTTCCCAAATCAAATCTAAGTCAAACTTAATCAATCAAATTTAAACTAATTCAAACCAAAATTCAAATCAATACAATTCAACTTAAATTAATCAAACCAATTCAATTCAAATCAATTTTAATCAAAACCAAATTAAATTCAAATCAAATTCAAAACTAAATGCTTGCCTTCCATCAAACTCATGGGGTTGTTTTATCCTATGTGTTTGTATGAATGATTATTTTTGTGGATGTATGTCTTCTGTTCCAATGGATTGCTATGACGATTAATCAAGGGTTTTCGAGTAATCTCGATGTAATTAACGTCGGATCTTCGCACCATCCGACGGGGGGAGGTCAAAATTAATTTCAAAGAACCTAACAACCTCAACATACAATTTTGACCCTAGTTAGTACTTTTAAGGAATACCATCTATTTTTCTAAGAAGTCAATGCTAAGGTCTAATCAAATCTAATCCAAATTCAAAAGGAAAATGAATTTCCAAAACCAGAATCTTTTAAATTTTGAGGTTACACCCGATGTGTTTGTTTTCTTTGAAGAAAGATGAGCTTTGTATTTCTAAAATATTAAGTCTGATACTTGTAAGAAGTGAGGCTCGTGAATTTATTTTCCGCCATCCATCTTGTAGGCTATCTGCTTTGTAGCCATAGGCCGACCATATATAGAATCATATATTGCGGCAGCACTTATAACTATTCATGGTATAGTGTCCCACAGTTGTCTTCGTTGTGCACAATGCATGCATAATATTAGTGCGTGCTTACAAGAAGCTTGTAAGCTTTTTTATGTTTTTTATACTGTTACTATTAATGGATTTCTTTATCTCACTTATGTGATGCCCTATTTGGTTAGATTTTTAAAATAGATACTATATGAATTTTGATATTGATATTTCTAAAGGATATAGTATCGATAACAAAATTGATACATGTGAACACCTGTATTACAATGCATGCCTTGTTTGTACAACAAGTTTTAAAATTGATATTAATAGCTGTTGTAACAAAAAAATTTCAAAAAAAAAAAAGAAAACAAAAGAAATGGCATGCTCGGTCTCTCTGAGGATCTGGGTTGTGCACAGCACGTACAGGCACCGTAGACAAGCCCAAAACGATCTCAATTCAGTCCACCTGCAATGCCTATCGACATAGCCCAGAATGGGACTCCAATTGGCCCAATTCGGTCTGCCGAAAGGCCCATTTGCAAGCCATCTCCAAGGCCCACGAGCCTGCTCAAAAAAGGGGGCCGAACAGTCTTCTAAGTAAGACAGAAGCAGCCCGCGGGCCTGCTCAAAGATGGGTTCGACAGAAAAAAAGGAGGATTTTGTTGAACAAGGCAAGAAATTGGACAGAAAGGAGGAAATCTGTCTCGGATATTAACCAGCCCTGGAGTCCCGGTCGATATCCGATTCTATGGCAGCTCCGAGTCCTACTCGGTGACAACTAAGGGCAATGGTCGACGGGAGCATCCCTCATTTTAGCAGGGAGTTCGATCTCCTTCCGAGATTATGGGGCCAGCAGTTTTAGCAAATCCCGAGTCCCTCTCGAAGCCGGAACTGGCTTTCGCACGGGAGGAGTCCTCCCGAGGCCTATAAAAAGGCCAAATGCAGGCCGCGGCAAGGGCAGAAGAGAGAGGACGGAGCAAGAGGAGAGGTCGTAGAAGGCAAGAGAAGCCTACCAATCCCCTGGAGTCCGGCTGAAGCCGCACATTGCTCCTCTTTCTTCTTCTTCTTCCTCCGGACGCCGCAAGTCCCTCTGCAGGTTGCCGTAAGTGCCGTAGAAGCCAGAAGCCGCTCCAATCACCGCCGGAGAGGGCTCCTCCCTCTTCCCCTTGGGCCGTCGGGACCTCCTCTTGCTTCCTCCGGTGCTGTCGCAGCCGAACAACGTCGGAAGCCGCCGCAGGAGCCGCCGCGATGTCGCCGGGTGCCGGAGGAGTCGAGGGAGGCCGAGCGGGACTGTAGCAGGGGGGAGAAATATGTCTCCCCCAACTATATGCCACCGTGGAAAAGGCCGTGGGGCCCACTGGGAGGTGAAATCGCAAAAAAAAGGGAGGGCGACCGGGCGAGGCCGGTCGCCCTGCAGAGTTGAACCGCCGGTCCGGGACTTCAGTCCGGCCGGTCCAAACAGTGCCTGAAGCTCCCCTTTGCGCACAGTGCCCTGCGCACAAGTGCAGGGACCTCTCTTCAACAAAAAAAGGGATGTTTTTTAAAACAAACAAAACAGTGAAAATAAATAAAAAAATATATTTAATTCAACAAACCGGACTAGTTGGGGGGTCGACTAACCATCCGCCCCTACGTCTCGGCTTAACTTAAAAGAATTCAAAATATGAACTAGTTGGGGGGTCGACTAACCATCCGCCCCTACGTCCTTAAGGTAGACATACAAAGGTCTATAAAAGACTCCAATGTCTTACCAGTTTTTTTTAGCTATATAAGGCCGTGCATGGTCAACATGCCGCTAAGCCGATTATATGCTAATGGAATCATCAAAGCAGTGGGGGATGCCCATAAGTCTATCAAGACCGGGTACATGCCGCCCATGAATTGACAAGTTCATCAACTCATGAAGGAACTATAAAGATGGATATGAGCTAATTTCCCGCGAGTCTATCAAAGACCGGGATATGCTCAATCTCAAGACAGTGAGATGAGTCCACACGAGCCTATCAAAGGCCGGGACATGCTCAATCTCAAATCAATGGAAGGAATGCCCACAAGTCTATCAAAGACCGGGGTTTCTTTTCCATCTCAAATTGATCAAGCAAGTTCCATGTTCATCAAGGACTCGAAAAGACCTAAATTGCTGGTCAAGTTGTAAATCATGTCTTATATTGAGGGAACAAGGGAAATTCATGTTCGGTACATAGATCAATGTTACAAAGAGGGGAGACAATCACACGAAATTTCTGGAATGCAAAGCGATTCTGGAAGATTTAAAACCTGTAAAAGACTTTAAAAATCTAAAACCTCTAAGTCTGAAATCTGAATTTTCATACAACCAAATCCCCAAATCAAAACACCCTCGAACAAATCACAAACTTAACTAAATTCATAAACAAGAAATCGGGGGAGTCTGAACCTGCAACCTTTGAAAGTGCAGAATCTGGACTCCGAGGTCTAAAATCTGAAAACCAATTTAATGTGCAGAATCTGCAACAAAATCTGAAATCTGCAGGAGAGCCGAACTAAAAATCTGCAATCTGAGGTTTGAAGACTAAAATCTGCATGTGCACAGAATCCATAAATCTGAATTTGTAATCCATAAAAAATTTGAAGAATCCGAAACCTGCACATTTAAAATCAAAAAACCTAAGGGCTGGAGTCTAGAAACTGAAATGCTGAAACATAAAATCTGCAATTGAAACATCTGTAAAAATCTGAAAATCTGAATGCACCAAACCGAAAATCATAGTTTATGCTCTGAACCCATTTCAAAAGAAACCAGAAATTAAAACCTGCTAATCAGAACTTCACAAGGAATTGAGGCCTGCGAAATTTGAAAATCTGAAGCTTAAAAAAATCTGAAAATGCAGAAATCTGGAGTCCGGAGTTTGAAATCTGAGCTTTGCAAGATGTGCAGAATTTAGAATTTGAAATTTGAAATCAGCAATCTGAAATATGTAAATAAAAGAAATCTGAAAGTTTGAAGCTCATAAAGCCTGCAGCCGAAAATCAGAATTCTGTAAGAAACCTAAAAATCTGAGGTCCGGGATGTGAAATAAATCTGGAACTCCAAATCTGAAAAAAATGGGAAATGCAGAATCTGTCAACTTTGCAGAAATCTGAAGATAATTCATTAAACATAAAAGTCCCAACATGTTTAAATTAAACTCAGTCAAGATAAACCTGTTTGAATCAAAATTAAAATTTGAACCTCACATCTAAGACAAGAAACCGGAAGCTGTAGATCTGCAGAATTCTAAGTAAAATCTGAAATTTGCAAACACCAACCAAATTCAATTTAAATCCAACTCTTAAAATTAAGCTCAAACAAAATTAATTCAAACAAACTTCATTTCAAGCCAGATCTGACTTGAATAAGTTTAAAATCAATTCCACTCAATCCAAATCAACAAATTAAATCAAACCTCAAAACAAATTAAAACAAATCTTTTAACTCAAATCAATCAACTCAATTCAAATTGAATTCTCCAAATCAAACAAATTCAACCAAACTTGATAATTCAATAAAACAAACTCAAATTAAACCAAATCCAACATAACCCGAAATTTCTCAAATTAAACCCATTCCAGCAAACCATAGTCCATAGGTTAAGCCCAAATCCCATCCATAAACAAACTGTCTTTAACCCAAATCAAACTTAAATCAATCAACAAATTCAAAATAAACCAAACTTAAATCAATAAACAACTGTTTCAAGCTCAAACCAAATGTAAGTCAACAAACAAATCCAAATTGAATCAAACTTAAAACCAATAAGCAACTCAAAAAAATGAACAAATCAAATTCAACTCAAACTAAATTCAATTCAATCAAATTCAAATCAACCAATTTAATTCAACCAATTAAATTCAACTCAAACTAAATTCAACTCAATCAAAATCAAACCAACAAATTTAATTCAACTCAAATCAATTTAATCAAATTCAAACTAAAATTAAGTGCTTGCCTTCCATCAAGCTCATGGGGTTGTTTTCTCATATGTGTGAATGTTTATGTTTGTGGATGCATGTCTTCTACTTCAATGGATTGCTATGACGATAATCAAGGGTATTCGAGAAATCTCGATATAATTAACGTCGGATCTTCGCACCATCCGACGGGGAGAGGTCAAAACAAATTTTCAAAGAACCTAACAACCTCAACATATAATTTTGACCCTAGCTAGTATTTTTATGGAATACCATCTATTTTCCTAAAGAAGTCAATGCTAAGGTCTAATTCAATCCAAAAGGAAAATGAATTTCTAAAACAAAAGAAATCTTCTTTTTGAGATTTTTAAGGTTACATCAATAGCCAAACACCTCGATGATTTATATCAATATCATATTTGAAATTTATTGCAATAGAGGTCTTTGATACTATTAGTCTATTACCAAACATGCTGTTAACTATCATCTTGTTGTAATGTGGCTGCAGAAAATAAGAGAGAATTTTACAAAAACGTGAAAATTGTGAAGAAATACAGGAAGTCCGTGAAACACCAAAACCATCAGGAACATGGAGAACATCTAGATATTTGTGCTGCATCAGTTACTGAGGTTTGTTCCATGACACAATTTGAGTTGTCTTAATTTGGTTAGATTGGTGTGTAATAAAATGTTTCATTGTCTGTCATGCTTGCTTGGTTTGTAGTACCAAAGCTGTATTTTATTGTAAGGAAGATAGGGATCAGGAGTGGAGGGTTTTAAGGAGGCAGTTTGGGAAGTTTTAATGTTTATTTTATTTAGTGTACTATGAATCACATCAATGTACACTTTTTTGTTGGGATCCTTTAGTAAATTAGTAAATCAAATGTTTAGATCACTGAAGTACACATATTCATGCTATGAAGCTAAAAATGAGTTCCCTTATGGCGCCTAACTCCTGCTCAAAGTTGTCGATCAAATTTTTGTATGGTCATTTTGTCTTCTTTTACAGTTATTCGTCTATAACCAATAATTGTAGATTCTTTTTACTGCCTAAAAATCATTTTTTAATTGTTTTGATTTAATTTTTCAATAGGATAGAGGATGACGAGGATATTAGCCATATGATTAAAGTGGGATGAATTAGAGATCGACCACAAGAGCTTCATGTGCTTCTGAGATTCTATTAAATATACACTCTTCAATTATGTAATTAGTTTCTTTTTTGCCAATTAATGAATTGTGGCTACTGCCACCTTCAAAAGAAAGATTCTATTGAAGTTGAATGGATATTTCTACCATAAGAGAATAAGAATTGCAACATTTGTGGTTGTGAATGTTTGAGCGATGGGCAACATGCTTTTAAACTAGATGTAGTTGAGATGAGATTGTTAAGGTGGGTATTTGGACGAACTATAATACATAATATTTGTAAGAAGCAGAGAAATGGTAATGTCAATTTAGAGAAATTTAGAGATGCGATATTTGGTTTATAACCTTATCTAAGAAGTAGCTTGAAATTCCTGAATTGAAAGTTGAAACAAGCAGTCACATAAGTGATCCAGAATGATTGGGATAAGATTTTATTGAGCTACATACCATCAGTTTGCCACCGGCTTCTGGTGGTTTACATGACGGTCACTGGGAAGATCTTTATCTTTCTTTTCAACACAGATGCTTTCTTGGGGAGGGATAACAGAGGGCTGACACTACCTGAATCAATTATAGAGATTTTTTTTTTTTGGACATTGGCGCAGTGGTCTGCGCGCGCGAGAAAGCCGCCCTCGACGGGGTGGGCGCGGTTCGAGACCGCGAGCTGCCGCCCCGGAGGGCGGTGGCGTCCCACTGCGCTAGGAGCGCGGGACGAATCAATTATAGAGATTAGAGACTGCTCTTTGCCCTCGGATTCCATAATTTGTAGCCAGTTCCCTTTTGCCACCCATGGATTCCGGAATCCCGATTCCGATTCTGATTCCAGGAATCGGCCGATTCCTGGGAAGAGAATCGATTCCGGATCGGCCCGGAATCGGTTTTTTTTTTGATTTTTTTTTCGCCAAAAACTTCAAAAATTATAAAAAAAAATCTAAAAAAATAGGAAATGAGTTAGAAATTTTTTTAAAAATAACCAATGCATTCATCCACAGGACCACATCGAATAAATACTAATGAACTCCAATTGAAGACTTGAAGTTAAGTACATATTCCAATTCCATTGATTCAAAAATCAAAGAGATGATGCATCATGAAAAAAAAAAATTTACATCACAACGATCTACTACCAAAATCTAGGATATAAATATGGGATTTCCTCCTCTCCCTGCTGCGCTTGACGCTCCTCCCTCGTGCTCAGTCTTGTATACTGTCCGAGACCATATCCATATGAAAATAATGCCGATGCCATGCCATCATGGAATGCCATCTCGCGAGATCTTGCCAAGATCTCGCGAGATCTCGGTCTCGCCGAGGAGGCCGAAACGAGATTCTTGAGATCTCGCCCCAGTAGCTTGGTTCGAAAAAAAAATTTCTTCGGGAGGCTTTGCCTCCCACGATGCCATAGTTGTCGAGGCGGACGTCTAGGCGACAGCACTGACCGGCGTCTTTTGGGAAGTCCCCCCAAAATTTATACATAATACCACGAAAAATTCCTTTCGGGAGCCTTTGCCCCCAGCGGCACCCCGTAAGGGCGGCTTGCCCCTTTGACCCCGCGACGACCGCGCGGGTCGATCCCTTACTCTGTGCCCATTTATGATAGTGTAAACATATTAATATATCTGTTTGTCAACATACTATCGTAGATAAAAATGTGCTACAAGTTTAATATCGTATTAGTATTTAAATAAGATTGTATACAAGATTAAATCTTTTAAAAGTACGAATCGTTTTTTTTGGTATTGAGAGTATTTTGTAATTGTTCGTTCACAAATTGATGTGAAAATGTGTTATATATTTTTATGTAAATTCATTGATGTACTCTCTATCTTTATAAGATATTATGTTATGCTCAAGTACATATATACATTTTGATCGAAAATCAGATTCGATCTCCCGAGATTTTTCGAGATCTCTCGAGATCTCTTCTCTTTCCTTCTCGAGACGAAGCGGAGATCGAGATGTGAGCCTTGCGTGTCATCGAGGTCGTATAGATTGGATTGCGGGACGGCCAGGACGTAAGCGAGAGGATGGTGGAGGCTAGTGGTGTAATCCACCGCCTTTGGTCGGCTGGCCAAATGCTGGATACTGTGGCTCCTGTATATAAGAATCATGTGTATCCGAATCCAACGTGTAATACGGCTTTGGATGCTGTGAATCAGGAGACTCAGCTGCTGCTGATGGCTGCGTCGCTGGTATGCACTCCTCGCCATCATCACCTGAGGAGTGAGAAGTAGCCTGCGTGCTGTCATCTGGGCTGACAGGACGCCTGACCTCTAGTTTCCTTCTCTTCACATCTTCAACCATCTCTGAAGTACCAGAAGGTCCAAAACCCAAAGTTTTTTCAACTTTGCAAATCCTCCCATTTTCCGTGCAGTCACTTTTGTTTTCGTTTTTCCCGGACTGTGAAACGGGCCGGGTAGCCGTCGGGAGCCGGGCTGAGTAAAAAGCCGCCGGTGGTACTCTATAGCCGCTGGGCGAAAAGAAGGCCTACACGAGCACGAGAAGTAGATGGAGGTGGAGGCGGAGCATCTTCCTCGGCTTCAACACCATCCAACTCTCTTTCGGCCCGTACGCGGTCATCGGGATCAAACTCAGCTGCATGATCCCTGGCTTCCCTCTCCTCTATCCAGGAGGCAAGTGCATGCTCCTCTTGGAATATCTGATCCATGTCCACCTCCTCAGGTGGTGGTGTGGCGGAGGAATGCCTCTGCTCGTATGGACCACCTGCGAATCGTGCAAATCGTGCCTCGCTGATCTTCTGTCGATCCTTGATGTTCTTTATGCGCGGCCTCGTATTGTAATGACGAGAAGACCGGCTTCTCCGTCGGTGCGAGGTCAACCTGTTCCTCCTTTTCGTATGTATCAGGTTGAATGTACTCCAGTTCCTCTCACAATGGGAGGAACTGGTGCTCTGGCTGAGTATCCTGATACCGATGGCAGCAAGTGGATTCCATCCACTCTTGGTGTTCACCTGAACCCACCACTCAGCTGCAAGAAAAAAACAAGAAGAGAAAAGGTAAACAATTAGCCCATCATCTACCATAACTTATATGAAAAGAAAATAAAATCTTCACCAAGTTATTACTATACCAGGTGACACTTTGTCAATTGAATATTTCAGATCAGCATCTGAGTATACGCCGACCTTCATCTTATATTTCTGCATCTGAAAATTTTATAAAAAAAACATTAGTTGCCTGGTAAGGCTACTCCAAGGTATTGAATGAACTCTAACTTATTTCTATCTCAGCCTCTATCCTGTCATGCTGAGATCGGCACAAACGCTGAATAACAGCAAGTGTACCCCGCATCACCTCGTTGTCGTTCACCACCTGTCCTCCATATTGGATGCGGGGGTTCAAAAAATATCCTACAAGATTTTATTAGTTAACACTGTGTATAAGACAATTATTCAGCAAAAATAATTTTTTAACCAAGTTACCTGCAGCATAGACATCGTGGTGCAAGGTCTTGTCCCATCGGTCATTTATGATCTTCCACCACTTTTTGTAACCTGCGGGATTTTTTTCTTTTATTTTCAGCTTTGCCCGGTCCATGGCATCATACAACGTGCCCATCTGGTCCCTGTCATCTGAGTCTACCAACCTCAAGGCAACTACCAGTGGCTCAATGATTGCCAAGTAGTATGCAATCCTCTCCCAAAACCTCTTGTCATTGATCTGCTTCTCAGACCTGACAAG
This sequence comes from Cryptocoryne crispatula var. balansae, assembly GCA_036172225.1. Taxonomy (NCBI): domain Eukaryota; kingdom Viridiplantae; phylum Streptophyta; class Magnoliopsida; order Alismatales; family Araceae; genus Cryptocoryne; species Cryptocoryne crispatula. The sequence continues at coordinate 16,750,699 of CM069921.1, forward strand.
AATCTCCAACTAATCTTTCTTGTCATGCAGGTTGTCCACCATATAGTTATAATACTCCTCGGACTGTGTGAACCTAACCAATGCATGCCTGTGCCGGTGTAGACTCTCCAACGCAATGAAATTCGTAGCAAATCGAGTCGGACCGGGCCTAACAAGATCGTGCCCTCCTGTGTGTGATCTCATGATATGTAGCAGGTGGGGATGCGAATAAATAAAAGATGTGATCGTACGCGCACACTGACAAGTGTGGATACACCCTCCTCCTTGCCTATATCCTCTAATACGAGATCAATGGAATGTCTTTGCACGGGGCACCCGTAAGATGTGTTTATCTTCTCTATCAACTTCCTCCCGGCCGCCTTATATGATGGTTCGTTGTCGGTGACAACACGAACCACATTGTCCTCCCGATCTCCTTCACCACCCCATCCATCAGAGAAAAAATGAAGTCGGCATTTTTTATCTTCCCAGAAGCATCTACCAACTTCAAGAATGTTGTCCCCTCAGAACAGTACACCAAGAAGTTTATCATACTCCTCTTGGTGATACTTGTCCACCCATCGCACATAATTGTGCAACCCCTCTCCTTCCGCACCAACTTAAATCCATCCATCCACTCCTTCAACTCCTGGACCTCCTCGTCGAGCCGGCGCCGTATATGTATCGCCGGGGCTTGCGAACTCGGTCCCGGCCTCACCCACGGCATTCACCATCGTACGGAAGTAGGGGCTGGTGGTACACGTGTCTTGGGATGCCTACATCGAAGTTAAAAAAAAATTGGGATCGAGGCTAAAATTAAGTTTAAGTAAATAAAACACACATAATGTCAATTTTAATTTAAAAAGTGATACGTGTATGTAAAAACCATTTCACGATGTGATGAACGGCTCTCTTTGCGGCCGTTCTGTTGCCTTCACCGCTTTCATTACTGTTTAATTCCCGTACGCGACACTACTGTTTTCTAAATAAATACTCGTCACTCGGTGTAATGCTCAGCACTCTGTTTTCTAAATAAATACTCGTCACTCGGTGTAAATCGAGTGCTGGTAGAAGTAGAACGGCGGTGTGGCTCCTGTCTCCTGGGGTCAGTCTCTCGGTCCCAGCCCGAGGTAGGGCGAGCCGATGCTGATTGGCCCAAAGATGGGTCAACTTTGGACCCAGACCCTCCTGCTCCCCTCCTCCTGACCTCCTCCTCAGCAAATGCACGCTTGCTAGCGTGCCTAGCACGTCTAAGCTCGGAGTCTGTGGACTCGTCCTCGCTTTCTGGCTCCGGCTCAGCTGGTACCTTCCCCTTGCCTTTACCTTTCAAGATAGGCAAATCGCGGTCCCTCCTTCTGGAGTAGCTCGTCGTGCAACTCCTCCCTCTGCTCGATCCTAACGGCCCGTTGAGAGGCTGCACCTGTCGTGTAGCCTCTCGTCTCCTCACTCTTCTCCACTGGGCACCTTGTCGCATTTCTTGACATTACCACACATTCCGGCAATATGTTGTTTCGGCCGGAACACCCCGTTCATCTCCTTTCCACACCATTTGCACCTTGTACCCTCTTCTGTTGGGTCTACCATGTGCCCGTGTTCCCGACCCACGTCGGAAGCACGTCTTTGGTCTTTGCATCACTTTGATCGGCCATTGCTTATATTTGCAAAAATTGTAAACAATACACTAAAAATGATTAGATAACATAAAAATTGATTTAGATGCTGTTCGGGAAGCAGACAACCCAAGTAACACACCATTCGGTATGTTTAAAGGGTTACGTATTTGCCGGAAATCGTCGTAAATTGACGTACGGGATATCCGTAATTTTTTCCGTGCAAAATGGACTTAAACGGATAGTTCAAAACTTGGACGGACTTGTTCGGTCGGAAATCACAACGTTTAACGACGCTCGGACTCGTCGGAAACGCGTAAGAATGGACGTACGAAGTTTTCGGCGAAGAAATCTTACCAAAAACCTTAGAAAGATCGAAGAAGAGGTTGATTCGAGGCCGGTCCGAGCTTGGATCGGCGGAATCCCTTGAAGACGTTGCTTGGAATCGCCGGAATCGCCGCCGGAATCGCCGGAATCGGTGGAATCCTTGCTGGAATCGACGGAATCGGCCCGGAATCGATGCTGGCAGCTGGGATCGAGGCCGGAATCGCCGGAATCGCGCCGGAATCGCCGGATCGAGCTTCTGCCGCCGCGGGATCGACAGGGAATCGAACCGGGCCGGTTGACCCGGTCCTCCGACGGAATCGGTCGGATCGACCGATTCCACAAGGACTCGATTCCGACCGATTCCAGGCGATTCATACCGATTCCGCGGAATTCTTCCCGGAATCGGTCCTTCCGTCTGGAATCGGATTCCGGAATCGGTCCTTCCACCGATCCGATTCCGGAATCGGTCGGAATCGGACAGATTCCGCCGATTCTGCAATCCATGCCTATACCCAAACCCCACTCACAAGGGATGCCCACTCAAAGACAATGAATTCATATTAAAATATTTTATTACGATGAATACTTTTTATATAGATTTAAACCCATTTTATCACCTAAAGCTGAAATGACCCCTTTGAATGCATTGGATGCTACTATGATTAGACATGTTAATTTTGATATCCAAGATTGGTTGCCAATAACCTTTTGTTGGCACTCAAAGTTTCTAGATGAAATATGAGCATATACAAATAGGGAATGAAAATATTTAATTCCCTATGGCCTAGCAATAGAGAAAGGCCTAAGGTCATGTGCCCGAGACCGGCCAAAGTATGGCATATGAAGAGATGAAGCCCCTCCGTATGATGAATATGCTCCCCAAATCGGGACCTCCCAATGCAATCCACCGTATATGGATGCGAAAACAAATGGAATATGACCCAGACATGCTACCAATGGATATTTGGAAAGGTGGGCCGATTGGCTCTGTTTGGAGGCCTTGGACATATACATGTATATATATATGTCCAGCTGGATACACACTTGATTTCCGACATAAAGACATGCTCGCGACAAAGCTTTGAAGAGAGAGGGCTGGAAATCACAAGACATCAAGTTGGACGGACACAGCTATAGTCACTTAGGTGATATACTACCAATAGAGGGCTCGCGCGGTATATATATATATAGAGGGACATGCTTATAATTGAGCGTATGGCGGCCCGAACGAGACCCACCTTAGGAAACCCGAGTTCGGCGTATACTTAGGGCATATGTCTGTCCGGCCAAAGAGGGAGGGGGATGTGATAAAGACCCCGGTCAATGGAGGCTCGGTCGGTACAAACGAATAAGGAATTGAGAGCCAAGACCTTTATAAAGCCGGCGAGGACATCATTGGGGCGATCTGCATCTTTGAAGAAAGGAAATAGATATTGACATATGCATGGTATGAAATAAACTATAAAGCACGTACATGGAGAAGCCGGGCCTTCGCGCATGCTCGAATCAACACGAAAACAAATGAGAAGGGGCTGCGGATATAAGGCGGATGATAGACCTTCTCCAAAGGACCCAATTCGGCGTGTTGAAGAGCCGGGTCCTCGCCTTCGTATGTACGTATCTAAGGACATATGTCTGTCTAGCCAAAGAAGAAAGGAGGGCCGGAAATAGCAAATAGAAGCTAAGCGGCTCTGATTAACGAGTCAGCGGTAACCACTTTAGTGACATGCTGCCGATGGTCTAGATACGTATGGAAGGCATCCATTTGGCCGGGGATTGGAGGATGACCCGATCCAACATATTGAGGAGACGGATCTTCACGTACATATGCAAACTAACACGAAAACGAGTGGGAGATTGAAGAAAATACATCTCTATGTAACCGGCCGTGCATATATGGCATGATATGGAATAATTGGAGCAATGGGCATGTTATCGACGAGAAAATAGAAAGAAGTGCATAGCATAGATGAACAAATTGTGGATGATTAGAACTTTGCTTACCGGGAACAACTTGGAGAATTTCCCCCTCCTCGGCTTGATCCCGAGATGGAAGAAGCGGCACACAGAACTCCACCGGCGGATCCGATGATCTCCTTGGCAATGACCAAGTTGTGGCGAAATCGGTTGAGAAGAAGGGTGCGGTAGAAGAGGACGGGGAGGCCGGATAATAGAAGGCCCCGCGGGTGGAGAGTTTGTCTCCGACTAGGAGACTTAACAAGAAAAGCTTTTGAGAGGAGGATCCGCGGGGGAAGGAGGAAGAGAAAAACGATCCGTGTATTGAAAAGATCCGAGAGGGATCATCCGATGGACGGGATTGGCTAATCAACATATTAATTGGAGTATGAATCTCCCCGGTCCATTGTAGTGACCCTATTGGATCCGTAGTGGGATAATATCCATTGGATTCTAGTTAATGGGATATCCCGTCGATACCCGTGACGAATGCTTACCGGATGATAAATCCTCTTAGATCCTTAATGGTATTAATATCCGTTAAGTGATTGAAATAATATATGATCGAGGGCCGGGATTGGCCGATTATCGAAGGCATTGGAGCATGGATATTCCCCGGTCCATTGAAGATGATCAAATTGGATCCTTAATGGGATTAATATCCATTAAGGGATTAAGGGTCTTTGATTGATTGGATTAGCATGTGATTAAGGGCCGGGATTGATCAATTGACAAGATTATTGAAGCGAAGATGCTCCCCGGTCCATTGAGATGGCTAATTGGATCCTTAATAGGATAATATCCATTGGATCCAGCCTAATTGGATATTTGATTAAGGAGGATTAATTCTTTGGGCGTAGGCGATAAGGCCTAGCTTGATCAAGCCCCGGATGGCCAATGATTTGCCATAAGCATACCCCGTGGATGGAGGGCTAGGATTGGGCTATCGAGAGAGGGGCCGGGGCGGTAACCAAAGTGAGATGCGTACTTATGCGTGGGGTGGATCCGATGATAATGAAGGGCCGGGATCATCCGAGGACTTGGTCGAAGCCCCGCTCTCCCCACGTTGGAGAACATGGCCCCACTCTCTCCACCCGCGCACTCCCGCTGATCCCCCACTCTCTCTTGGGTGAGAACGGCACTGTCCGGTGGCCTATAAATAGGGCCAATCCCGCGCGTGGAAAGGGGTCGGGCAAGAGGAGAGAAAGAAGGAGGAGAAGGCAAGGTGCAGAAATCCTACCAAAGAGGACAGCCGCCTTGATCGAGAGTCTAAGGGAATTCCGAGGGATCCAAGGTAAGATGTCATAGCCATTTCATAGGCCGTCCCCTCCTCTAGATGCTATATCCGTGCTTGAGGACAAATTCCCTCGATTCCCCTCCCATTTTAGCAAGATATGGCACGGCCCAGGCACGACTCCTAGGCATATATTAGGACTTCGCAAGCCCATTCTCTTCGTCCGCTCGGGCATATTCGAGGCCTATTACAGAGATATAAAGAAGGCCGTATCCCGATTGAGCCCATATTGCTCTCCGGATATATCCCCGTATACCCTTACAAACTGTTAGACAAACTGTCTTTCCTCGTCATTCCTCTCGTAACAGCCCCCCCTTCCGGTGCGAAAGTTATGAAGAAGATCTCTCGAAACTCAACTACGGCGAAGTGGAGCAAGGCGTATGAGGATGAGGTTATACCCGGTCTATTTGGAACCCGTATGATGGTCCGAATGCCCCCGGGTAGCCTTAGACAAAGCACGAGGCGGTAGGAGAAGATGGCCAACCGGGCCTGGATGGAGATGTGGGATCCGACCATGAAGCCATACAATTCATGGTCGGGGTTGCCAAAGGGCTGATCGTGCCCGATATTGGGCATAATCCCGTAAATGTGTCTCGGATGGGACCCGAATACATGAATGGTCCTATGATGAAGAAGACAATGTACGGGGCGGACTTTGTATAATGAGGTTATACCCGGTCTATTTGGAACCCGTATGATGGTCCGAATACCCCCGGGTAGCCTTAGTTAAAGAACAAGGCGAGAGGAAGAGGATGGCCAACCGGGCCTTGAAGAGAGTATGATATCCGACCATGGAAAGGAATATATCACATGAAATTACCCTCCGGTTATAAAATCGGGAGGTCGCGGGTGCCAAGGGACTGATTTATGTTCATACGGGACATGAGTATAGCCCGATATTGAGCGTGGTTCTATGAATATGCCCGGGCAAGGCCATATATATACATGGTCCTTCGGATCTATCTTACGATAAAGAAGACCAATTTCGGGACGAGAATTCATGGCAAGGAGCCTTGAATAAAGAGGCTATGGATATATGTACACCTCGCGTATGAGGATGTGTAAATTGCCGTATGGCATGATTAATATACATATGATGATGTTCGTAGAAAGATAAACAAAAAAATGCATACCTACGCATTCCGGTCGTGGGAATCGTATGCTCGTAACGAGTCACTATGGATGCACAATATTAGGTCGAGTCCTAAGCCATTTCACGAGACGAAGAAGGTGAGATGACCTTAATATGATGAAATTGGAGTTCAACTCCGCATTACATACCATATGAATTCAATTGAATGGATATCTTGATATGCGTATGATGATGATCAAGGACCATTGCTTATATATATCTATATATATATATATGAAGCCACAATTGAGAAGGCCAATCCCGAACATGCGTATAGTTTGACGGTCGTACGGATTGGGCACTAACCTTTGGATTTCGGGCATATTCTAAAACACGAGGAGTTGACTCTCGGAATTGATGAGAAATGGAGGATCGCGTATACGAAAACTTAGCCTTTAAGAAATATTGATCTAAGTTAGGCCGTAAGGTCGGCGATTATCCTCGAAATAGCACTTTGGGGTGTCGTATTTGAAAGCTCGTATCTTTCGGACCCCGATTAGAATATAGGGAGGGATATAAGGAATTGTATTCGGGGCATTATAAGCCTTGGAATCTTAATAAGATTTGAGGGTCCTCGCCGGAATCTTGCATTTTTAAAGGCCACTAACTACGATCGCATGAAGGGAAGGTGTCGAAAGGGCTTTTAGATGCGAACGGTGAATATTCTATGATAGCCGAATTTGGGTGTCTCGGAAAATATGCGGATCTCGACCCGTAGTTCGGTCTTGGGATAATGACCGATCTAAGGTCAATTTCGGCATCGGATTTGGGTACGAACCCCGGTCGTACCCGGGGCATCTTGGGTCTTGGAGTTCCGGCTTTGGCGATAGGGTTTGAGGATCCCTACCCGGAAGATTATATCTCGACCTTGACTCCCGGCCATAGGCACTTTGGTTCGTAAAGAGAAGAGGTTCAACGGCCCACAGATACGAGCATAATCGGATCGTAGAAGAGGCGAAAATAGGTATCCCGTGCTATATGCGCATATGTATATACGGGACCCGTATGGTAAACTTATAATCAAACTTATGGTTTATATAAGCTCGAATGCAGGTATGAGATCGTGAAGAAGCTCTAATACATAACTTGGTGCTTCGGAGATCTATATATATGTATACGATTTAGTCCTTTGAAGTTTTTTTGACTTTAAGTTTGATCTCGGTCTGAACATAATCGGAGTCATTCCATAGGCTATACAAATCCGGCGATTTTTCACTTTGGTGAGATCGGGGCTTGAATATGGGCATGTTTCGAACGGAGCGACATATGGGTAGGTATAGAATCCTGAATTTTAGGACCCCGTCCGGAGGTTCGTATTCCGTAAATCTTTGAGAAGGATTCCAACCATAGGTAGCGTGGTCTTGCTTCCGGAATTTTAACTCTAAGTGTGGCCAGCCCGAGGGGTAGATGAGGATAAAATTTCGGTTGGTCTTGGATACGAATATAAACGGGTCATAGATAGCTTGTGATGGAGGCTAAGACATGCCTTTTAGCCAATGTAAAGGGGTACGATATGGCGGGGTTTTGGCCGGTTTTGGGTAATATAAGAGATGGATATCTCGTACCGGAGCTAGTCTCGACTTGAGACGGTTTTCGGTGCGGATATCAATCGGCCTAAGGTCGGTATTGGCATATAAGTCATCTATTAATCCCCCTCGTCACTACATAGCAACCCTCAGGTGACCTATGTACGGGTCACCTATTGTCCCTTCTATCCGACCTATGTATGGGCCATCTATTCGGCCCTTGTCGACACTGTATACGGGTCATTGGGTTCGAATATATCAACTCCATGAGAATGGTCGTGTATCTAGCCTTTAGTAATCCCATAATTGGTCGTATTTTCTAGCCTATATTGACCCGTATACGAGTCGCGTATTATCCCCCTATTGACCCGTATACGGGTTATATGTTCGGCTCACATCAACCTATATCAGCCCAGCACGGGGTACATACACTGCTCCCTCATCATCCCGTTTATAAACTACTGACGACCCCCGTTTGACCCGTATACGAGGTCATCTTCCAGCCATATAGTGACTCTGCAACCGGTTACCTATTCAATCCCTATCAGCCCGTATACGGGACATTTTGTTTAGAGGCATATCAACCCCCGTAGTTGGTTATGTGTCTAGCCTATATTTGCCCCATAACCGGTCATATGTTCACTCTCTTGACCCGTAAATAGGTCACCTTTTTAGCCATTTACCGACCCCCTACATAGGTCGTATCCCGGTCCCTTATTTACTTTATACATGATCCGTACCTCGACTCGTCACCCGACCCCGTACATATAAAGACTAGAAAGCTGTCTATAGTGAGAGTTATGTGGAAATCGAGGATCGGAAGTCAAGGCGCGAGGTGTTTATTTCCAAGACTTTCAAATCCTAGATGTTTTTGAATGATTCCATTTGTTCGATAGACAAGAACTTATAGAAAATCGATATAGATTTTGATGCGAATATGCTCGGATCTTGATTAGCCTCGATAATTCAACCTATGTCTTAATATAAGAAGTTAGGTTGAGAGACTAATCTATCGCGAGGTGTTGAGAAAATCCTTGCCCGCACCCTCGAAGCTTAGATATTAAGTTTTCGACATTATCATTATCTTGTCGGATTTAAATATTAAATACGCATTCCATTGCTTTCGTAGGTTATAATCCCCGGACGATGATATTTTGTGGATGAATGTTCTCTTTCGTATACGAGTTGCTACGACGATTAATCGAGGGTGTCAGAGAGTCTCGGTGTAATTAACATCGGAAATTCGCAACTTCCGATGGAGAGAGGTCCCGAAGACAAATTTTATGAACCACAACCTCGACATATACATATTTTGTGCATACCACGTATTTTGGCTAATATTTTCTATGAAATATCATGTATTTTCATAGTAGCCAAAGATAATATAAGGAAAGTTCATTTCTCGAATAAACGGAAATCAAATGAATTTTCAAACCATATCATACCACCCGTATTCTTATATATATTTTCATATCGGACATTCTTCGAGGTTTCGCATTGGCGCGCCGGTGGGACCTCTCTTTCCCTTCGTCTCTCTGTCGTAGCATTTGTTGAAAGAGTATTCATCCACTATTACTTTCGGTAAAACTCTACATTTAATAGCGAAGACTTTGTCTTCTTTTTGCAGGGAGGTGAAGCAAGGGCATCGAAGGCTACATTTTCCGGGGGATATGTGGAGCACTGGGTGACAGGATTCCTGTCACAGCCACTATCTTTCGGGTCATTCCCACCAGGGGTCCAGACTGCGCAATGCTTGGGGGTCGGACTCGCCGAGCCGATCGCGAATGATGACGTCATTTCCCCGATCGAGCGGATTATGCTAGTTCTTTGAGGCGCGAGACGAAACCCGCGGTTCGGGAAGAACCGATTACGGAACACGTGACGGTCGGCATCGGCCGGATATCGGTTTCTCGACGGCAACCGCGGATAAAGAAGTTCCGGCGGGGAGAACATCCGCATTATTCTCCTCGCGCCGATCTTTCTGGTCGGCGCGATGAGAATCTCTTGGAACGGCCGTCCGGCCGTGCCGGTATGGGGCGAGATGAGCCCGGGAAATATGTTCTAAGATCGCTATGATTCCTCTGTTCGATCGGTTCGACACTTTGGCCCGGCGGATAGTGAAAATAGGGCGGGGAGGGTACAATACAACCCGGCCGGCGAATATGGGGCCGGGAAGATGACCCGAGGCCCGCGAGAATGCTCGAGCTACGATCCGGACGCGGCTCGTTAAAGAATGGTCGGACCGATCAATCGAGAGTCGGCCGGCATTCATCGTCGACGAAGTAGGAAAATACACCTACTTCGAATTCGGGAGGACATATGGTATCGGTCCCGAGAAACGGGAGGGATATGACATCCCTCGTGAAATATCACGATGCATCGTCGAAGGAACCGACATATGATTACCGGTTCACCGGGCGGCCTACGCTCGTATGCGAGCGAGTCACACCTTGCCCGATACAATTGGATGGCGGGAAATAAGGAGTTCGCCGAATCCCGAGATGATGGGGGCATCGTTTCCCCGTTATAATGCGAGAGAGTTCGTAACATATCCTCTCGACAACCTGCTTGTCAAGTTTGCCCCACCCGCGAGAAATTGGTGGTTGGTTTTGGTTACGAGCGAGAACCGGTTCTAAGCGGGAAGGGATCGACGGGAATCGATATCTACTCGGCTCGTATGTCCGGGGCGGCCCGAGAAGGATGATGAACGAGGGCGGCGAGGAGATGGCAAGTATGTCTTCGGCGGTATACCGCGTCAAGTACTAACCGGCCGGATGAGACCGGGGAGCCTTCTCGTCCCCGTACTCGTCTGGGCCGATTACGCGAAGCCGGGACCGAGAGAGCTGCACCGCCGGCGATAGAACCGGCTCGGCGGGGTGCCGGGCGAGAGGAAATAGATGAGGCCGTGCGCACCGATGATGAAGAGCCTCTGCCTGAGCGCGTTCAAATCGCAGAAATTGTGAAGGAAAATCGAAGGCGAAGGCGGCGATCGAGGGCACGCTGGCTATGCGAGCGCCGCGACCCCGTAAGGCGGCGGAAGTGCCCGAATGAACCCTCGGCCATACAACGCGGCCAGCCCCGTATCCGGCGGGTTGCGGCCCGGCCGAATACCCCCGGATGATACGAGAGGAGGCAAGCGAGAGGATGAAGTCCGGCATAATTCACAAAGATTTCGATCCTTGCGGGATTTATCGGCCACGTCCGAGAGGGCTATGATTGAAAGTATTGTTCGAAGCTACGGCGACCCGACGTGAGGAGGGGTTAGCCACCGTGGACTTGTGCGGGTCCCGTATCCGATCCGATGCAGTTTAAGAAATTGCCGCCGGAGGTGACGAAGGTCCCCGAATGCTCGAAATATGATGGGAGGGGATCTCCGAATGAGCGTACGGCCGTGTATATGACCCGCGTGGGAGAATTAGCCTTGGAGGATGCATACCTCCTTGGGTTCTTCCCTACCACTCGACGGGAGCGACCTTCGAGTGGTATTCGAAGTTGAAGCCGAGGATCGGTATTTGGGTGGGAAGATATGCGAGAGGCGCTTTATCGAGCGCTTCGGAATGACGAAAGGCCGGTTTCTCTTGTGGAGCGACATCGTTAAGGCGAGAGGAGGGATGAGGGCGCCACCGGCTATATCGAGCGGTGGCGCGACTTCGGCGTGAGATGTCCCCGATCCTCCCGTTAATGAAGACGCGGTAGGGTTGTGCGAGAGGGCTGCGGGCGGACTTCCGTGAGAGGCGCTAACGGCGAGCGTGCGAACTTTCGATGATGCAAACAAGTTCGTCGCGGACATAGAAATGTTACATGCCGATAATCCCGTTCCGCCCATAGCTAGGCGAAGATGACAAAGGATAAGCGAGGTCGCCACCGGGGATGTTCGTACCGTAGGCGGCTCCTCGAGTCCATGGTGGCAGTGGGGGCAAGAAAACAAGCCATACTCTGTCCTTTCCCCCGCGTCCACAAATAGTCAGGAACCAGCCGGCCCCCGTCCCTAGGCCGACGTCGGACGAGCGGATGAGCAAGCCGGACTCCTTTGATATTGGGATTACCGGAGGCTCTTTGACATGTGTCGAGGATGATTTAATCACTATTCCTCAGGTCGAGAGACACGGAGATGCCAACGAGTCGGTGAGCCTAACACATCCGTATCGCGAGTGTTGGGACATACGATTGAAGAATGCTATCCTTTCGAGGATTTGGTGGAAAAGGCGATCCGAGACGGCACGATTACTCTCGGTAGCGGTTGATAAACCCACTAAGCCACACCCGAAACCGCCACGCAGCGAGAATGTGGCGGTCGATGTTATCCACCGAGGCACCACCCCGAATAGCGGCGGAGCATGAAGAAGCCCACGAGGGAGTGCGGCCCGGGGAGGAAGCGTATATGTATGCCGTGAGGGCTCTGCCGTTGTTTCGAGAGGTTACGATGGAGAACCGAGGCACTTGGCGGGAGATAGGGTTCGCCGTACGCGGCACACTGCTATATTGGCCGGACGCATAGTGATGGAAGATATGGCGCTCGATCCCGAATGTACCGCGGTGGCTCAGGATGAATCGGTTTCGAGTCGGTTTCCTCGGATAGTCACATATCGGACGTCTCGGAGGTACGATCCGGAGAAAGAGATCGTCTTTGAAAGAGAAGAATCGGATACCTTCTCTGCGAGCATCGGATAATTCGGCCGCGATATGATACATACTCTTTCCGGTAGGGATGACTGCGGGATTACGAATTTTGCGTTCGGCGAGGGCTCGTACATGCCCCCGTACGGCGCGATATGATATTGGCTCCCCGGAACCACTGTACGAAGGCTTATATACCATCGGACAAATTTGCGTATTTTGGGAAATTGCGGGGAGTGAAGAACATGATTGAGCACACGATAAGAAGAGATATCATACGGTGGGCGGACACCGAGGTTCATCCGCCGCAACCGCGTGATAGGCTTGTCCCCCGAACTTATTTGTCAATGTGATCCGCGCCACTCTGACGATAATGTGCTCGGGGGCGGGGAAGATAGAACCCGGATACGGGGAAAACGGCCGGCCTCGCGTGTTTGCCGCGTATCGGACACTTCCACCCAACATAGTAGAGAGGAGTGTGAGGCTTAATGAACGAGCGACCGAGAATAGAAATATGACAAGTGCTCGGGTAGATACGGCGGAGACACCGTGGATAAAGGTCCCCACCCGCCGGGAGAAGAATGAAGCCGGGAGGGAAAAGGCGAAGATAAAAGCCGAAGAGAGAGGCGCTCGACGCCCGTAAAGGCGGATAACGAGCGACGGTCGGTCCGTCGTAAGAAACTGTGCCTCAGGCCATCCGTCGCGAGCGAATCGGGGTGGAAAAAGGCACTCGAAAAGGAAAGCCAAGCGACGGGAGGAGCGACGGCGCAATGGAAGCTCGAGGATCCTCACCCACGTGCGAAGACTACGGCGGGTCGTAGATCGGTTGGAAGAATATGAGCACAAGCATCTGCGGGACCGGCTCCTCTCGGGGCCTATATCCCACAGGAATCGTGGTCGAGGAAAATCCGGATCGAAACAGGCTGGTCGAGCTACGGCGAAGATGCTCGATAGAGCGACATCGAATTTTGGTCCGATGGGGAGGATGAAAGTGAGGTTGTGACACGGTTCGTAACCTCGCGTACGATATGGTGAACATACCACCGCCGAGGAAGTTGTATACAAACGACGATGGAACCCGAAACAACCTCCCCACCGTCCGCGACATACCGGCGACGGAAACGACCCAACGTAAAAGGCAAAAGTGCCGGGCGGTCGAAAGCACGGGGAGAAAGTCATATACTTTCGAGGTGAGCGACATAGGCCGATGGCGCCACCTATGATCGGGCGGCCGCGAAAGGCTGTCGGTCTTCCTCCCGTATCAGGAAGAGACGAGGGGGCATTGAGGTCGGCCGGTGATAGGAGAAAGCGGTGGAATCGACGAAACAATCGAGGAAATGATAAGCGAGATAGATGATCCCGAGATTAGTGAGGTAGTTCCACCACCGCGGCCGAGTCGACCTATATGTGAACCGAGAAGGGCGGTGGAGATTGTTCGGCATCCGATAGTCTCCCTTCCCCGGCCAAAGTCAAAAAGAAAATGGACGAAAAGGGCTTGGGCCGCATAAAGAAAATGCCCGACACTTTCAGTGTTTGTGAGATGTTATCCACTAGCGAGAGCGAGAGAGACAACGGTTTCGGTATTACGGGAGCCGAAACGTATGAGGTTCGTATGATGGACACGGCTTGTCACGCTTCTGCAGCATCAGTCTCCTTCGGGGATGAAGATATGCTGACCCCCGGCTCGTTCCGCGATCGACCTTTGTATATGAAGGGGATGATTAATGGACGTAGAGGTTAACGAGGATTACGATAGATGCGGAGGCTGCGGTCGACATCCTCCCTCCGAAGACTTTCGGGGCATTATATCTTATGCCGCGTATACGAGAGAGCATCGGGAGTCGGGATCTCGGGGATTCGATCGGGATTTTGAGGATGCGTTGGGAAAGGTGGAGGTGGAATTAACAATGGGAGATTCCAAGACAAAAGTCACATTACATATCATTGATAGTGACACCACCTACAAAGCATTGTTGGGGAGGCCATGGTTACATCGGAAGCTGCATAGTGCCCTCGACATTGCATCGGTGCATCGAATACGACGGGGAAGGGAAGCAACGTAGAGTCGATGCCGACCCCGCTCCTTTCGAAGTGGCCGAATGTCATTTGGCCGATGCCGAGTTATATACGGGAGGCGAGAATTCCAGAGCGATAAGGGGAAAGAAGTCTTCCAAGCCGGCTGGATGATGATGCGAAGGTTAATAAAACCAAGGCGGAAATACATCGACGGATGTCGAATACAAGCAAGACACGAGTTCGATCCCCGTGGGAACGGGCGCTCGACCGGATACCGCGAATACGGTGATGAAGGCCGCGAATATGGTGTCGGCGTGCCTCACGAGACGTTATGGAGCTTAGAAAGGCAAGACGGTTCGACGGTGGAAAGCCTGAGAACCTTTGAAGTAACGTTTCCTGGTGGGCGGTGCCTTGTCTTTTATTCAGAAGGAGGTGCGCGCCTTCCAGTTGACGATGATGATTTCGGGTGGGCTGATGACCCAGCCTCAATAATGGTACCTGTGGAGGAGATGGTGGATGTCTCACCTTCCATTCGGCATATGGCCTCCAAGATGAAAATTCCACGTAAGCGGTCCCGATACGGGGCGACATGTTCGGAGGCTTGTGGGATTCATCTAATCGACCTACGCGAGAATAGACATCTCGGGTGGGATATGAGCCGGACGGCGGTCCTCGGCACATTATGCGGTGAATATGGTCACGTTACAACCGGCCGGTGGATCTTCGAGGCATCTTACGCTCGCGTCACGTCGGATGAGGAAGACGAGAGCGAGGAAAGCATCGCCGTACGGCGGTGAGAACATACGCGATGCGAAGAAGGCCTTGAAAAGCAAGGGACCCGTGATAATAGCGGTCCCGTACGGCCCGAAAGGTCGAAGGGATAGAAGAATCGGGGAGGGCTCGTTGATTTGGAGCCCGCTACTGAAGAATTTGAAGATGGTGGCCAAGCCTCTGTTGACGACTTGATAGAAATCAACTTGGGCAATGATAAAGAGCCTAGGCCCACATTTATAAGTGCTCTCTTGAATGAAGGAGAGAGGAAAATGTACAGGGACCTACTTTTGGAATACGAATTGCTTCGCTGGTCGTATCATGAAATGCCGAGTCCCAGCACCCGAAGTAGCGATACAGGTTAGCGATATTTCCATCTGTAAGCCGGTCGAGCGAGGTCGAGCGAATGAGAGCCGAATTAGAGCTCGAAAGTGAATGCCGAGGTTGACGGCTGCGGGAGGTACGATTCATTGAGCCGTACGATTACCGGTACGGTTGGCTAACATAGTGCCGGTTCGAGAAGAAGAATGGGCGGATCCGTGTTTGCATCGACTATAGAGATACGAACCGAGCTTGCCCGAAAGATGACTTCCCCACGATACCGAGAGAATATGGTGGATATAACCAGGGCGTAGGGGCATTATCATTCGTGGATGGTTCTTCGGGGTATAATCGAGTCGATGGCGAGAAGATGATAAGAAGCGCACGGCATTTCGCACTCTAAGGGCATCTTCAACTATAAACGAATGCCTTTCGGGCTCGAAAATGCGGGCGCCACATACGAAAGAGCCGTGACGAAGATCTTCGATGAAATGATACGTGACTTCGTCGAATGCTATATTGATGATGCGGTAGTGAAGGCGTCGGCGGGATGATCGCGTATGTGATCTAAGGAAAGTCTTCGAACGCCTCCGCTCGTATAAGCTCGAAATGAACCCGATGAAATGTGCCTTCGGGGTCGCCGGTGGCGAGTTCTGGGATTCATAGTCGGTACCGAGGAATTGAGATAGACCCGAGAAGATCGGGCGATCGAGAGATTTACCTCCACCTCGCAATATACATCGGTGAGGTCGTTCGGGGAAGCTAGCGTATATCCGACGCTTCATTTCCAACTTATCAGGCAGATGTCAGCCGTTTGCAAAATTGGCCAAGAAAGGAGCGGTTTTCAGATGGGATAAGGACTGCCAGGCTGCATTGGATGGACTTAAACAATATCTGTTGAATCCTCCGGTGCTGGGGGCACCTGTCAGAGGTCGGCCCCTAATCCTATATATCACGGCCTTGGATGCATCTTTGGGCGCCATGCTAGCCCAGGTCAACGATGAAGATAAGGAGCAGCCTTTATATTATTTGAGCCGGCGCTTGATAGGCCCGGAACACCGATATTCCCCCATGGAGAAGATGTGCTTAGCATTGGTTTTTGCCGCGAAAAAGTTGAGGCATTACCTTCGCGCGTGAGGTCGGCTTAATTTCTAAGGTTGACCCTCTCGGAATTCGTGTTGAGGCAACTTTGTCCGACGGGCGTTTAGGCGAATGGGCCTTAATGCTTATGGAATTTGATATCAAGTATGTCCCTCGAGAGAGCGATAAAGGGGCAAGGCATGGCCGACTTCTTGGCCGCCCGTCCACTTCCGGATAATTCCCCTACGAATTTTCAACTACCCGATGAAGAAACTGCGAGGGAAGATCGTGAAGTCCGACGTACGGATATTGACCACGCGGCGTATATTTTGATGGCGCGTCCGGTACGGAAAGAATGCCGGTGGCAAGATAAGGCCGAGGGCGAGGAGCGAGCATTGTCTTCCTCGGTCCGGATGGAGGCGTCCTCGCGGCTCGTATGCTCGACGGGACCCCTCACCAACGATGAGGCCGAATATGAAGCTCTCGTCATGGGATTGGAAATCGCCCTCGAAATGGGGTTGCGATGCGTAAAGGTGTTCGGCGACTCATTGCGATCGTCCGACGAATGCTAGGGATATTTGAAGTAAGGAAGCGAGCTGGTGGCATATCGTACGGCGGCCTCCGGATTGTCGGATAAGTGCCTTATTTCGGATCCACCGTATCGAAAAGGAGCGAAAACTCGCGGGCGGATGCCCTGGCCAAGTTAGCCTCAGTCATCAGGGTACCTCCGGAAGGGAGAATGGATGTGGTCCTCAAGAATAGAAGGCTGTTCCCGACATCGATAGATAAAGATAAGGGACTTACTGATTGGGAAATAAATGCCCTCGATATGACGAGAAGGCACCCCGCGACGAGAGGATGATTGGCGTCAACCCATCGTTAATATCGAAAATGGGATATTGCCGGAAAGAGCGTGCCACGAGAATACGGATGGTAAAAAGGGCCGCTTCGTATCGGCTCGTAGATGGAGAGTATATAGGCTCGTACGAAAAGGAAAGAGCCATTACGGCCGGTGTCTCTCTCGTCGAGAAGCGTACAAATTGATGAAGGAAGTCCGTAGTGGTCTATGTGGGGCGCATCAATACGGCCCAGATGAAGATTGCCATCGAATTGAAGGGATATTGCGGCCTTCCATGTTTCTTGTTGCGAGAAATATGCTAAGGCATGTTTCGAATGTCGAGCGTTTGGCCCGTACCCGGACGCGCTCCGTCTCGGCTACATCCGACCACTCACTGTGGCCATTCGCCGAGTGGGGCATGGATATAATAGGACCCTTCGAAGCCATCCACCGAGAGGCGACGGAATTCATCTGGCGACCACCGATTATTTTTCCGGATGGGCCGAGGCCATAGGCGCGAGAGATAGCTGGAGCGATGGTTGCCCGATTTGTCCGGCAACACATCGTTTACGGATATGGGGTACCGAGTCGGATCGTATCGGATAATGGTACCCCTTTCGAAATCGAGATCGTATACAAGTGGCGACCGAATTCCACGTAGGCGGAGGACGTCGACGGTTTATAATCCCCGAGCGAATGGTTTAGCGAGAGGCGTTCGATAAGACCTATGCAAGCTAATTGTCGAAAGTCGTCGACGACGAAACAGTGGGAGGATAGGATGCGAGGAAGCACTATGGGCTTGCAGAACCATCTATAAAACCCCTAGGGTGTTCACCGTTTTCCTTGGTATATGGGAGTGAAGCGGTAATACCGGTTGAAGTAGAGTTGGCCTCGTATCGGATAGGCGTCCACCGTGGCCTACCTCTTGTGAGCCCGATGAGATAGAGAGAAGATATATGGAGCTGGACAAGTTGGAAGGGGATAGGCGGAAGCCTATAAACACTGAAGATATACCGAGCAAGGATGACTCGGGCTTATGATAAGCTCGTCGAACAAAGGGCATTCCCGGAAAAGGGGAGTTAGTGATGGTCGAGCAGAAAGATGCAATGGCAGCACGGCCCAAAAATAAATTCCTTCCTAATTGGCTCGGCCCCTACGTGATAGATCGGGTATACGAAGGAGGAGCTTATACAGTGGTCGACAGTAAAGGCAATATTCCTTTCCCTCCTCTGAATGGCAAACATATCAAGAAGTACTATGCTCCTGAGCATGAATTCAGAGGGAGTTGGCCTGATGAGGAAGATCAAGTTCATATACACAACATTTGGTAAGAAAGTCAGGCACCGTGAGTCGGTTGCCCATATACGGCGGCTCTAATAAGGTTTTCCACCCCCTCGGTAAGGAAGCCGTCCCGTAAGGATGACCCGGTATGGTCCTTTTTATGGGAAAGGAGACTCAGTTGCCCATGCTGGTAACCATTTTATCTGAGGCAAAAATGAAGTCTCGATCCTCGCTTCCTTCGCGATTAATTGGAAATATTTCCGAATGCCCCGACCGTGGGGATAGCGGTGGCACGATATCGTATCCCCCGTCATACTATATAAACATATTTACCCGTACACAAAGGCCCGCGGCCGTATACGTACGGCCGCTTTATACCCATGCGAGGGAATATCCCCCGCGTAACATCGTATATATATATATAGCCATCCGGCATCCACGTATCCGTGCGCCGAATCTGCGTCACTAAACGGGGGCGTACGTGTCCGAATATCGGTTTCGATCGCTTTTTCGATACCGTAATGTTTTACGCGGCTTCGAGATTCGAACATCGAATCTGTCGTATGAGATGCGCCGTTCTCGGTTTTGTTTTACGAAATCGAAATAAATGGATCCTCGCGATGCGAGGGATCCCGTCTCGTGTCGGCTGTTGAAACATATATCATCAACTCGAAAGCGACCTCGCGAGACAAGACGGATATTATATGAAGCGTAAGCGCTCGATTATTCGAAATAGGTTTCGAGAATAACAACATAAGCGAGTTTATGAAGATCGGGTTATAAATCCACGGATAATACGAAGTAATCTAAGCGAAGGATGCGATTTCTTCGGTTCTTCCGGCTCGTTCCATAGACGTTTTGCCGCGACGAGAATACATAGAGTGGCGGGATTCGACATCGGCTATTTCCTCGCAGGTTGGGCGTGATGAAGACAAGCGACGAGATAATTCTCCCTGCGCGAGGTCCGTATGGATCTTCGCCTCGGTCGACGAACCACGAAGCTCTCTGGCGCGCCTTGGCTTGGCAACGCTTCGACGTGCAGCTCGATTTCAGCGGCTTCTGTCCGTACGAGGAAGATAGGTGGTCTCCCGCCATTCACAGGTGTGCTTTGCCTTCGAGAGAATCGCGAGAAACGGCCCCGTAAGGCCTCGGCTTGCGGCAATCCGAGAGTTCGTATCACGGCTTTGTCTCGCGATAAAAGGCGGTCATTCGCGCCGGATTACCGCGCGATTCTTATAGATGGCGAGAGGGTCCGATAGCGATTCCGGTCCTCGACGAGCCCTCCCGGCAAGCGAAAATGACACCTTGCCAATCGGAGAAGGATCTGGCCAGATCAGGCCCAGTTCAGGAGAACGGAATATTTCCCGCAACCCTGCATGATAAAATAATGAGAGATATAAAGTCTCGAAAGGATATGAAATACAGAATATATACAGAAAATTGCAAAGCTTACGAGGATCGGATAATTCCGCGTGAGGAGCAGTGTGCGTCAGCTTCGCCTATAATAGAAACAAGATCAGGGTCAGAAGAATATATATAGACAACTGCAAACAAAAAGGGGCATGGCAACGGTTGGACGATTATGATATCCGCCGCGTGATATTCAACCAGCACCTCCATCAGTCGCCTTATTGCGACTCATCATTTCCCGATGGACATTGGATGCACTCACCATGAAGAGTGATGAATATATACTATAAATACATACGCCGGGCAATCATAGACCCGACGAATGGATGCGAAACCATAAATCCAACCGGGAGCGGAACGATTTACCCTCCTGGGCCATGGACGAGAAAAAGGATATGATCCCCGCGACGCCGGTAGAGCGTATGGAAATGTTCCCCCGCTAGGGATAGCGAGCTTGCGACGATATGC